>JARNME010000314.1:11090016-11525075 GCA_030179655.1 Scaptomyza flava
AACCAATAACTTTTTGTATTTGGATGTCGCCTTAGCCGTATGGTGTTTCAGCGCAATTTACTTTCAAGAGAGATTTCCGTGCTGGCCATGCATTTTGAATGGCTAACAACTTGCTTGCTTGCATGCTTTGCCAAACGAGAGGGGGTGGAGACGCGAGCTCTATTCTCAACTCTAATTTGACCCTTGGGCCACTGTGGCCGTCTTCACCTAGTTAAGAAAATGCTGGTCAACTCATTACAAGTGTAAATTTAGTAAACACATAAGACAAAACAAATGTTGAGATACCTAAAAAAAAAAATACAAAGACGTAGGAATATTCTCGGTGTTCTTGCTTGCCAACGCCTCCAACGTGTGCTGCACTCCTTCGTTGCCACATGTTCACAATCACATTGAAAAATGCTTGTCCATGCTCATGTTCGCATCGCTTGCTTGTTTTCATTTTCATTTTCAATTTCAGTTCAGTTCGGTTCGGTTCGGTTCGGTTCAGTTTTTATTGTTATTTTTGTGCTTGCGCTTTCCATTTCATTTCATTTCTTCATTTTCATTCCAACCACTTTGGTGTTGGCAGCGTGGCTAATGGCAATACCAATACCAATAACAATTGCCACGCCTCTTTTGTAACGCCCCCGGATCTGTGTCTTGGCTCAATTAATTATATTTGAGTCTTCCCTTAGCTCTGGCCTAGTTACTTGAAATCAAATCTATCATCAGATATTTGTTTTTCGCCTTACATTTCATTTGTCTTAATTGTTTGTTTTTTTTTTCACTTATTTTTTTTTTGGGATTGAGCTGAGTTTATATCTCTGTTTTGCCTCCACCACTAATTAATTTTAAGTTCAAAGTGTTTTTTTTACAATTCGAGGTGAGATTGACAGCAAAAAAAAAACTTTGTTGTTATTGATTATTCGTTGTCTTAATTTATTTTGTTGTTACGTTTCTATCTAGAATTTATTATCGTTAATATTATATAAAATATTTTTGAATCATTTAAGATTAGATAGCGACTTTCATGGCGAAAACTTAATTGTTAATGGCTGTAAACTCGAGCACTTATTTTGAGCTGGTGCTGTAAAAATTTATTTTTTGCTGCAATTAAGACTGTCGTGAAAGTTGGCTCCCATTGTTGCATTTGTTGCTTGCATGATAAATGTGTCCTGCAACTGATTTCCATTGTATGCGAGCTGAGACGAAGAAACAAAACGAAACGAAAGACGAGCAACCAAAGGAATAAACAACAAACAACAAACAAACCAAGTCGAGTCAGACTCGAAGTAGAAGTAGCAATAAAACAACAATCTCAACTATCTGGCGCTTTCCTTTGGCATTCTTGCTTATTGTCATTCACTTGTCCGCTCTCCAAGGAATGCGGCAGTCGATTCTGATTCAAATGCGGATTCAGATTCGGATGCGAGACCAAGTTGTTGCTGTGACTGCAATTCCAACTGCATTATCCTTTTATTATATTGCTTGCATTAACGTTTCCGTTTTATGCATGACTCACACACTTACATTTACACACACACATGAAATATGCGAGGGATATATCGATGGCAGGCCAGGTCACGTCGGTCTATGCGATAAGCCCAAGCGATCCTTGGCCTTTTTCTTCTTCTTTGTTGTTGTTCTGTTTTTTAACTGATTTCAGTGTTATTTCAGAAAAGAATTTTCTACAATTGTTCTGGCCTTCAGCCACATGCCACCCACATGCCCAAACACGCACACTCACACACAAGCCTATATGTATATGTATTTGTCTGTATATATGCATGTAAGTAGGCTTTGATGGCTTGGAGGCGAATTAACTTTCAACTGAATGTGCGGCTTCTTGCTGACTAGCAAGCAGGGTGGCAGGGTGGCAGGCAACACACACGCAACGCCGAATTTAATAATAAATAAGCCATGGCACGCACAAATACAAAACACATAACACAAACATAAAGAGCAACATCAACAAAGCCCAACAACTGAACGAATTCCGGCTTGGCCTCCTTCAATATATTCATAACCTTTGAGAGTCACGAAAGTGAAGTTGAAGACGGCCAAATCTATGACTCGAATCGCAATAAGGTTCCTTTTAACAACAGCATTAACAATCAATTACAAGCATTACGAGCCGTAAAACTGACGCATTGACCAAAACCAAAACAAAACCAAAACAAATCTGAAACAGAAAAAAACACATATACAAATAATGC
This sequence comes from Scaptomyza flava, assembly GCA_030179655.1. Taxonomy (NCBI): domain Eukaryota; kingdom Metazoa; phylum Arthropoda; class Insecta; order Diptera; family Drosophilidae; genus Scaptomyza; species Scaptomyza flava. Next base: position 11,092,212 of record JARNME010000314.1, read on the forward strand.
TAACAAGTTTGTGACTAGTTAATGCTCTGTATTAAAAGTACTATAACTTGAATATTTTGAGTTAAAGTTTTAATTATCATTATTTAAAATGGCAAACATACACTTTCCAATGGGTATAGAATAAATAAAATAAATAAATTGAATTGTTTTAGAGTCATATCGACAACACTCTTTATCGATTGTTCTCAACATTTGTGGAGCAATCGATCAATTTGTTGGACAGATTAAGGGTTGACATTGTCTAGGTTTGTCAGGCTTAGGTTGAGCATTCAAACTGTTTCATGCATCTTCAGCATATTAAGTATACGCAAAGAGGGTATCTTCTAGTTTGTGTGTAGTATCCCGGCCGCAGCATTACCCATTTGTAGCTGAGGGCTTTTTTTATATTTTATTTCTCTTGAAAGATAAAACGACAAAGGGCCAAACAATACAAATAAATTTTATTGTGGTCCAGTTAGACATAACACACATCACAAACAAAATTCAGCAAGACAAAAAGAGGGATATAAACACATGTACATACAAAAAAAAAAAAGGGAGCGGTGTTAGCGGGAGTGGACATCCATCAAGGAAAAAGTCAGGCGCACTGTGCGCCAGATTTATGTCCGTCTGCTGATGCTTTTCATTTATTTTTACTTTTTTTTCTGTAGTCAGTCAAATAAAATTAGTTGAGGTAGTCAGCGTTCATGTTTATTTGCCAGCCTTGTTGTAGCAATTTATGGGTCATTGTTATGGCCGTTGCGTTGATTATAAGCTTATTTCAAGCGTGAAAACTCCCACAAGAAAAACAGCGAGAGAGAGAAATAATTCTTAGCTAACACAATTGAAATTGCGTGTGATTTTCCAATGAGTGGGCGACAGGTTAACAAGGCCGCAGCACAATAACAAAAACTAAAGTTGTCTAAAAATAACTACCAGCAGGATTAGAAACAAGTTTTGGCAGCAATGGCTGCACACAGCTCAAAACCGAGCCCTTTAAAGCCAGTTAACGTAACTTTCAAAACCAGGCTTGGCAAGTATGTGACTGTGGGTGAAAGTGTTGTAGTGAGTGCTGCTGCTGCTGATGCTGCCTGTTGTGGTAAGGGTATGCATAATAATCGTCTCTCTCTCTCGCTCTCTCGGTGTCTGTGTGTGTGTGTATGGGTGGTGTGAAGTTTTTGCAAGTGACAAAAAGTTTTTGCAGCGTCACCTCATATCATCAACAGCGCCACTTTCAATGAGAGCTGGCCACGCAAGAGCGAGTGGGAGATAATAATAAAAAAAGAAAGAGAGAGGAATAGATAATATTGTGTCCTGTGTGCGTGTGTGTGTGTGTGTGTGGGGGGGTGTGTTTCGCTGTCAAGCGTCCTACAACTATTTGCGGCCTTAACTTTTAAATAGATTTTGAATCTGTTTCCAATTTTTGAATGTTCGTTGCAGCAGTTACGCTCTACACAGTACAGAGCCTTTACTTTCAGTGGTACATAATAATCGGGCATGTGGCATGTGGCATGTAATGTAATGTAATGTCGAACGAGGGTGGGCTTGCGCCCTTCGGCACTGCGACCCACAAGGATCTATTGTGCCCCCTTACCACTAGTTCATTTTTAATGTTCTCAGGAACTGAGTCAGACCAGTCTGTGGGATATGCATCAGGTCTTCCTCTCTGAGAGTGTAGTTGCCTAACAGCTTTGCTCTATTACGTGCCAGGGCGGGGCAGTTTGTGATTAGGTGTTCCATTGATTCAACATCCTCTTCGCAGAATCTACAAGTTCTGTTTCTAGCAAGGCCCATCTTATGTAGATGGTCGTTGCAGGGAAAGTGGCCTGTTAACGCCCCACAAAGTGACCTAAGTTGTGATCTGTTTAAGGATAGAGCTACCTTTGCTCTTGCTGCATCAGGGCAAACATATCTTTTTGAGTGCCTAAGACCCTCTAGATTGTTCCAGTGCATTATTTTCTTTTTTTCTAACCAATTGTGTATGTCAGATTTGAGTTTGTTGTTTGAATAACCAAACATTGGACTTGGGCCTATAAACGGGGCTTCCGCTCCTAATTTAGCCCTTACATCCGCGGCCTCATTACCTGAGTGACCTTCATGTCCTGGGACCCAAACCAGAGAAACTCTATTATTGGTTGCCAGTGCATTTAGCTCACGGTGACATTCATGTATGAAGTTTGAGCTATAGCTATAGCTGTTTAGTGCTTTAAGAGCTGCTTGACTATCGGAGAGTATACGAATGTTAACTCCTACCAATCGTCTGCTATTCAGTCTATATACCGCCTGTAAAATAGCGAAGAGCTCCGCCTGGAAAACGGTGCATTCGGCCTCAAGTGAGAGAGAGATGTGTGTGCGAGGACCCACTATGCCTGCTCCTACCCCTGATGCTGTCTTGGATCCATCTGTGAACCAATTTTGTGCATCGTCATTTAGCCAAGATGGATTTGAAGTCCATTGCTCTCTTGTTGGAAAAATGACCTTGTAATTTTTCGTGAAACTATGGATGGTTTGTATTTGGTCTAGGGTTTTTGTTTTATCAAGGATGTCCTCTACCCTATTCAATATACCTAGGTGTCCTCTAAGGTTGCCCTTCTGGTATTTGTTACCTACATAGAGCCCCAGAGCCTGCTTTACAGCCTCTTCCTCTATAGCTAGGTGTAAGGGAGTTAGGTTTAGAATTGCTTCCAGACCTGCTGTCGGGGTCGTTCTCAGTGCCCCTGTGATACTTAGGCAAGCTAGCCTTTGTACCTTGTTGAGTTTATTGATAGCGGTGCTTTGTGTGGCTTTTTCCCACCATACTGCCGCCCCGTACAGAATCATTGGTCTTACCATTTGGGTGTACGCCCAGTGGGCCATTCGTGGAGAAAGCCCCCATGATTTGCCAAGCATCTGCTTGACAGCCCAGAGAGATCGAGTTGACTTTGTGGTTACTGCTCTCAGGTGTGCGTTCCAAGTGAGTTTGCTATCCAGAGTTACCCCTAGATATTTTACCTCTGTACTCAGAGTCACAACTGTGCCACTAACCTTTATGTCTGGGAATTTTAGAATCCTTTATTGGTGAACGGGATTATGATGGTCTTACTAGGGTTGATAGAGAGCCCTTCTGAGGTGCACCATGTTACCGTTTGATCGAGAGCACGTTGCATGAGGTCTGCTAGGATCCTTTCATCTTTGCCCCTGATGATTACGGATATGTCATCTGCATATCCTATCGTTTTGCATCCGTTTGCATTGAGAGACAGAACTAAGTTGTCTACTAGGAGTGACCACAGTAAAGGAGATAGAACACCACCCTGTGGGCAGCCTTTTGAGGCATGTATGCTAGCCGAGGCAAGTCCAAGATCGGCCTTTATCAGTCTGCGGCATAGCATTGCCTTCACCCAGGCTACTACCTTAGGGTTTACCCCCCTGTTTGTCAGAGCCCGGCTCATTGAGTCAAAGTTTGCATTATCGAAGGCACCCTCTATGTCCATGAAGGCGCATAGGGCGACCCCCTTTGCGTCAATTGCTTTTTCTATGTCAGTTGTCAAATGATGCAGTGCCGTCACCGTGGATTTACCCTTCTGGTAGGCGAATTGCAGTTTGTGAAGCGGGTTGGCTTCTAAAATGTCAGTTCTGACGTAGCAGTCTATCAGTTTCTCCATGGTCTTTAGCATGAAAGAGGAGAGACTGATTGGTCTGTATGATTTGGGAGAGCATGGTGGCTTGTCCCCGCCCTTAGGAATGAATATTACCTTTACTGCTCTCCAGGTCTTTGGAATATATCCCAGCAAAAGGCTGGCTCGATATATAGGAATCATTTTCCTAATGATGATCCCTTTGCCCTTTGATAACATGGCTGGAAATATGCCATCTGGACCAGGGGATTTGTAGGATTTGAAGGAGTTAATTGCCCATTCTACCCTTTCGTAGCTAACTATGTTTTTTATTATTGGGTCTATGATTCTTGTGTGCCTCAGTTCTTCTGTGTCAGGGTCTCCCTCTGTGCTACAGAATGAACAGTCAGGAAAGTGAGATTTTAGAAGAACCTCTAAAGTTTCCTGTGAGTCACTGGTGTATACACCGTTCGGGCCCATCAGTGTCCCAATCGGTCCTCCACTGGCTTTTGATAGGGCTCTATGGACCCTTGCAGTTGAGGGTATGTCCCTAAGATCTTCACAGAAATTCCTCCATGAGGATCTCTTGGATTTCCTTAACTCCCTATTGTAATTAGTTAAGGATGTCCTGTAGAGATCCCAATTGTTGGACCTTTTGGCCCTGTTGAACTCTGTCCTAGCTTCTCTTCGTAATTCTTCAAGTCGTGAATTCCACCAGGGGACCCTCTTGCTAGAGGTCTTAGCCCTTTGTGGGCAGCAGTCATTGAAGGTTGAGACTAGATCGTGCGTCAGGGTATTAACTGCCCTTTCTAGCTCCTCAGTATTCGTTATTTGTGGTCTATTACCCGATAATTTTCCTGTAAGGATTTCGGAGTATTTCGTCCAGTTAGTGGTTTTGGGCTGCGGTAGAGCACAACGCTCCTCACCGGTCCCTCAAGGTCAAAGAGAATGTGTCTATGATCAGACATTGAGGCCTCCTCGGACACTCTCCATTCTTTCACCAAGTCTATGGCCCTGTCAGAAACCAGTGTTAGATCTAAAACCTCCTTCCTTATAGAATTAACAAAAGTTGGTTCATTCCCCCTATTTGCTACTGATAAGTTAGTTGATATAAGATAGTTTAAGAGAGACTCACCTCTGTTGTTCGTGTCTGTGCTTCCCCATGCTAGGTGGTGAGCATTTGCATCGCATCCAACTATCAGGTCTTTCCGGTGTGTTCTGCAGTACTCCACTAAAGATCTGATAGTATCCGTTGGAACAGCTTCGGAGTCACCAGGGAAGTAAGCCGAGGCCAGAACAGCCTCTTTCTTACCCCCTTCGATTTCCAGTTCCAGTAGTATGGCCACTGTGTCGGTGTCTATGAATTCTGTGAGAGGCAGAAATCTTATGTCAGTGTTAATGATAATTGCTGCCCTAGGTTTGGCCGCTTTCCTATCATATATTACCTGTGTGTTTTTGGTATTTAGGCCTCTAATGCGACCTTTGAAGAACCAGGGCTCCTGTAGAAGCCCGATGTCCTTGGTGTTGCTAGCAAACCTACTGCTGATTTCAGCCGTCGCCGCCTTAGCGTGGTGAAGGTTTGCCTGCAAACATCTTATTTTGGCGGCGGATCAGCACCGGAGACATTTGGAGAGCTTAAACTACTCTCTTCAATCTCCATAACGCTGACTTGTTTGATGAGCTCATCCTCTGTAGTATCATCACTTTTTATTCTGAGAGTAACTTGGCCAAGGCGGAAGTTCATCCTTCCCTTCGTTACCTCAATTGTGGCTGCCGACTTTTGGTCAACGGCTAGCACAAGCATGGCGTTTGAGCCCTTTTCCACTCTCTTTAGGGCCCTCCAGGCCGAGGTGTTTAGGCCTTTGTTTTGTGCCTGTAAAAAGTTGAGGACCTTGCCTGTCTCCATGGCTGCAGACTTGGGGAAGTAGCCGACCACAATTCTGGGGTGAGGAATCTTTGATTCCTCTGTCGACCAGAGTGTGGCGCCGTCCCACGGCGTCATTTTGACCACCGTCGCCTTCACCCACTCCGCTGTAACGCAGTCCTTGCAGTGAAGTGCTAGATACCCAGCTTTGTAGGTAGAGCCAAGGAAGGCCGGTTGTATCTGCCCATCCATCAGCTCCAGCACTTTGTCTTCAATAGCGGCTGATATGGAGTCCATTTGCGCGGTCGTTAGGGCCGTTGTTGGGTAGTCCCTTGCTAATACCGCCAACTTCACTCCTATACCAGCCTCATTTATTTTAGCATTTTGCTGTTTCTTGTCGGCCTGGGTACCTGTTGTCCCCCTAACCGGAATAGAGCCACGCTCCTTATGCACCTGTGCCTTGGCTGGGTGATGTGAGGCAGAGGGCTGCCTTTCATTACCCTTGCCTGCAGCCTTAGAGGTGGAGGGCATGTCATCCCTCATCTTCTTAGTGGCGACTACCTCTGAGCTGTGGTTTGTGGACCGCTGGCGTTTTGGGCATGCTGTTTCCCCTTTCTTCTCCATTGGGGTCCTAGCTCTGGAGTAAGCCTCTTCTTTGCTAAGCCCCTGCCGCAGAAAGAAAGCCAGTCGCTTCTTGCCAGCGCCGCTCAGTTTAGGCAGTGTAGGGCCTACAACACTGTCGGTGGTTGGTGTGCTTGTGCCTTGTGGTGTCAGGTCCACCACTGAGGCACTACCGCGTTGGTGTTGCTCGTTTTGAGGTGTTGCCACCTCTGTTTTGTGTCCCTGGGGGCCACTCTCCTCTTCAACATCGGTTTTTTTGTTTTGTAAATCGTTCATTTTGATCCCACGAGTAAGATGGCAACCGGTAAACACTACGCCGTGCCGTACCGTAGTGTGGCAGATTAAAATGAGGCCGCGCCACCATACCCCAAGTCCGCATACTAGCAACTAGGCACCCCCCTAGCCACGCATCTCCTGGCATATGCTGTTCCACCATTAGATTGGGGATTTTATTAAAAAGAGTTTACTCTCTTTCGCCCAACTTAATTTAGCCAGGTATCCTGCCAGAGACATGACCTACACAGGACCCTGTTACCAGCAGCCACCACGAGGAGGTATAAGTTGCACTACCGGCAGTCTGGCAGTTACGGAGTAGAAGCGGGGCACCACACTCCGCGATCGACTGGTCGATCACGGAGCATGGTTCACCACCCCTACTTAGTCCCCCTACACAGACTGTCGGCCGACTGCCATGTGGCATGTAACATGTAGTTTAACCCCCCTTCCCCCCCCCCCCCCCACTACCTTCCTAAAAACCCATCCCCCACTGCGAATATGTAGTTGCATTCATGCGAAAGGCAGCTACAGCTACACAGCCGGTGCAAGTTTATCAAAAGCATCGAAATTTTGCTGACCGCTTTTGCTGGTGAATGAGTTTAAAGGGTTTTTCAGTGTTCACAGTGCACTGTCCACTGTCTCTCTCTGTCTCTCTGTCTCTTTTCTGCCTGGCAGGCAATTATACTAAAGCAATTTGCATTCTGCGCATACACAGTAACAAATTCGGTTACATTCAATTTCTACAATTAACCAACAACTGAAAATTAAATTAAAAACCCAAAACTGACCAAATACAAAAATGATTGTTTCTTTGAACATTACCAGGGAGAGAGAGAGAGAGAGAGAGAGAAAAAGAGGCAGAAAGATATTCCTAAGTTAAAACTTATTTTCCCTGAAAGAAAAAAAACAACAACAAAACGTTGTGTAGCATTTCCTAAACAAATAATATGCAAATTTATTGAATATTTAATGACAAGCCACATTTCTTACTTCACGATTGAGTTCATTAAATCCTTGGGAGTTGACTTTCAAATAGCTTTTAGTTAATAATATAGAGAAATTATTGTGTGGAAAATTCCTGAAACTTATTCAACTTTATTCAATGCACATTGAACAAATATCTTTGTGATATTAAGCGTAAATTATGTTGGCAATTAACAAAAAATTATTTGATTGAACAAAATGAACTTAATTTACAGCCTCATTTCTTGCTGTGTGCCATTGAAGAGCATTGTATCTTCCAGGAAAACTCTGTGCAAAGTGTTTATTGTTTAGTTTGCGTGAGACGTATGAACACACACACACACAAATATATATATAGATAAAGGTACTTGTATGTTACTGCCAAGTTTGCATGTCCAATGGGACTGGCCGGTCAAGTTGCTACTTCATGATTTCAACTTACGAAAGCATTCATCGAAACAAAGGGCAAAACGAAAGAAAGAAGGATTCTTTTAAGTTTTGCATAGACATGGGTGTTGCTTTTTAGTATTGCTCCAGCTGTGCTGAGTTTCAACCTAGTCACTTGTATTGTTTTACAGGGAGAGAGAGAGCTGAGCTATAGAAGCAGCAACAATAACTAAACAACTGTGAAACAGCAGCATTTTTTTTTGGGGCGGTGGGGGAGGGGGGGTCAAGAAAAAATGGCATTTTCAAACGATACGAAATGAAAACTGTGCAAAAGGCGGCATGCTAACAGGCAGATCCAAAACCATTGAAAAACTGCTCCAGCAAGGTTGGTGGCCAAGAACAAAACATAAAAAAAAAAATTCAAACGAAAATAATAAAAAATGAACCTAACCCGGAAGTGAACGGTTCCGGTCGTCAGACGGCCCTGACAATGACAGCAGCAACAACGGCAACATAGGGGTAAAGCTATTAGGGCTCAAAGCTTTTGGCAGGCAACGTTCATCATAAATCCGCTGAAATGCACACAAACAACACACACAGCGCCAAGCGCTCGCAAAAAGTCAAAGAAAGAAGGCATAATAGTGTACTACTACTACATGACCGCATACTAGTCTAGAAAATTTGTTTTTGGTGGCTTGAGCGTTTGGCATTGACAGTCATCACTGTGTACCCGACCACCCGTCCTCGTCGAGTCGCGTCGAGTCGGGGCTGAATATACTCGTAGTACTACTGCTACTCCAAATGAACTTTAAAATCTTCACAAGCTAAAACGTATTTGTGGTTGTGGGCAAAACGAACATGCGATTTTTGTGTTTTTTTTTATGCATTTTAGATCCTTATTTTCTGGCATGACGAAAGCGTTTCAGAAAGCGTTTCGCTTGTGGTGTGCGTTATTCTAATTTTTGTTCCTTTACTACGTTCTTCATGCAGTGGGTGTTACAATTTAGCCATTAACTTTGTAAAGAACATCGAATAATAAACGAGGCATATAAAATGTGTGTGCGTGTGTAGCTGTAAAGTTGAAGTTACGCTAAAGTTTTGATATGCGCGTCGATTTGTATGAAATATAGTTCTTTTTTATCTTTACCTAACCCAGCATGAAACTCATAACATTTTGGCAAATTATCTACTAAAAAAGTCATAACTCAAAATTTGTCATATTCGAGTTCTTAAAAGTTTTCATCACACATACATACTACATTAAGCAACACAAAAGAGAAAAGTTTATGTATTCTTCTGTACTGCTGCCTTCGAATATAAATATAAATTATGTCTTAAAAAGTACAGAAGTTTCACTTCAAAAGTTTGGCGTTTGAAAATCCGACTGCAGCGTAAAGGTTTCAAAAGAACATTCCGAACAATTTTTCATCCAAAGATGATTTAAGCCAGTGACAATTGCATCATGTGTTTTTTTACCTCTCTGTTTGATCTTTTTACGTTTTGTATTTTGTTGATCAGGCAGAAAAAAATGAGAGAGAGAGAGGGAGAGAGAGATGGTTTTTTTTGTCTTTGGCCCGAGCTGTCATTTTAAAGCCATGGCGTCAACCTAATGAAATGCAATAACATTTTTATAATGACAGCGTGGTGTCGGGAGTATCCCTCTAGCCTTGAACATTACTCAAATATTTGCTGTGCGTTGTGTTTTTTTTTAGTGTTCACTTTTTGTTTGTTTGTTGTTTGTTGTTGGTGCGACTCTATCCCGGCCCATAAAAATGTTTCAACATGGCGAAATCTGAAAATAAATCGCTCTATTATGCTGTTGTCCAACGATGTAATGGCAAGCTCTACGTCCTGGTGTCCGTTTGCAACTCCCTTCTCTCTCTCTCTCTCTCTCTCTCGTCCAGTTGTCCCGTTGTGTCAGGCTGCCATTCGAGAACAACTACACAGCTACACAGCCACAATACTTTATTGACTGCTATTTATTTATTATTTATTTGATATGTTGGGTGTGGCTAGGGTTCTGGTTCAACATGCTTCTGCCAGAGTCTCTCATGTTTTTTCAAGCCTTGCTTTTACTTTTTATTTATTCCAATCAAAAAACACAACAAAAAATATATACTGCGTAGAAAAGGGTATAATGAAGTTGAGCCTTAAAAAAAACAAACAAAAATATAAAAAAAAAAACAACTCAAATCAGACTAAAGAACACATTCAAGTCCCTCTTGATGAATGTATTCACAATGCGTTTATCTCTCCATCTGTGCTCAAAGATATATATATATACTCTATGTGTGGTGTTTTGGTGTTACAGGGTATCATTGTGTCGTTAACTTTCGCTTAGTTTTTTCCACAAACATTTTTTGTTGTTCCCCGGTAACTCGGCTGTTTAAGCTCCTTTTGGATGGTTAAGCTTCGGTTAATCAATTAAAACGTGTTATAAATCTGCATACAGGGTATATCACGGCTTTGCTTTTTTTTCGCTCACTTCAAGCATTCCCTTGTGCTTGTTTTTTTTTTTTTTTTGTGGAATTTATAGTCAATAATTTAATACGACATCAGTTTTATGGTTTTTGGTGCGGCACCAGTTGGGATTATGTATGTTGTTTGGCAAGGGCTAGGGGCTTGGTGGCAGCCGGATGAAGGGTGCTAAGTTTGTCAGCTAATATGACACACATACACATACACAAGCAAGCATAAATAGGCCTACTTGTTGACGTGGGCGCTGCAATCAATTTTATGATTGAGGCAACGCCAATTTGCAAACGCAATCAAACAAATAAACAAACCTAATTTCTGACAAGGACACAAATAAAAATACAAAAAAAAAAAAAACGACGATGCGATGCGACGCGACGCACTCGCTTCGCTTCTTTCTGTGTTATAAATTCTCGTAACATACTTGATTGCGTGCGTTTCCTGGCAGGCCTGGCAACCCTAGCTGCCAATTTTAGGTATCTACGCGGCGCGCCCAATTCTTTTTTCACAACAACATCCTGTCCGATGCTGATAAGCAGCTGACAATGCGAGGCAATACAACAGCTCCACCAATACATGTAAATATACATATATGTATTTATACACATACATACATATATATTAGATGTTATATGGAAACTGATGCTTCACGATAATCGCACTAAAGTGCAGTCAGCAGACAGTATTAAACATATAAGTTGTAAGTGCTGAGAAAGTCGAACTACGAATACGTTTTAGTGTATTGTGGCGAAGAGTTAAACCTTTTTTTTCGAAACGCATAAACATTAAACTCAATTTACATTTTCATAGAATCTAAAGCAACAACAGTGCCATAAACAAACAATATCAGCACATATGCATATGTATAAATATGTATATATACATACATACATATACAGTACGACCTCGGTTAACGCAACCTATTAAAATTTGGCCAGTTGCGAAAACTGAGGTGGTTGCGAAAACTGAGGTGCAATTTTCTGGTGGCCACGCGACCTTTTTAAATAAAAGATGCCTTCGCTTACCTTTAAAATTAAATTTTATCGAATAAGACTTTGTTTAAAGCAAGAATTTCATATTGTTTTACCTATTTTTTAAAAAATTGAGAAATTCGGGTCTGTACTTTTTTACAATTTCTTTAGAAATGGGAAAATTACGCTCTCTTTGTTTTAGAAACCACGCGTACAATGATTTCTCCATATTATCATTTTCGCAAGCATGTAAAAAAAAACAAAAAGAGAACGAAAGAAAAGTGGTAAAACCGAACTAAAACATACTTTTCCTTAGGAAGTTGCGTTAAATAAGGTAATTTTTTTTTTAAAGTTGCGTTAACAGAGTCAACAATGTTAAGAATTCGGGTGTTGCAATAATCGAGGAGTTGCGTGTAACGAGGGTTGCGTTAACCGAGGTCGTACTGTATATATTACCAAACGAACCAGAAGTTGAACAGTAAACCAAAATATACAAAAGTGCAAAAAAAAAAAAAAGGAAAAGGTATAGCAACGAGCTCTTGGCGTGTTTGTGTGCGTGTGTGAAGTGAAGCGGAAACGGGTGCTTTCATTAGCGGAAGTCGTCCAACACACATATACATACATACATACATACATACATAAATATACATACGTACGTACGAGGGTTTTAGAGCCTTTGCAAATATTACGCATTTACGTAAGCGTTTCACGCCTTGACGCTCGTATTAGACTTTACCTCATTCTCACAAGCCTCGAACCCCCCGTCCCACGGTTCTGTTACGATTCAGTTGATTGGGTTTGCCTGGAAACCACACTTCACCTTTACCTCCGACACCGCCTTCAGCTCCAGCTCCAGCTGCACCTCCACTCTTTGCTATTGATATTGATAAGAATGTTTAAATATGCGTTCCGTTAAGTTACTTGTCATATTCGGCACATAAATTCAAATAATTCTAATTGGGTATGCCAAGATCTCGTTGAGAACGAATGATAAATACGATTCGTTGCATTGAAGAGCATCTGGCAGTCGAGCACACTTGATTTGATGACACATTTACTTGTTACACACACTGGCTGCGTGTGTTGAGTGTTTGGCAAAAATAATGTCGTCGCTATTCGTGGCATAGCCTGTGCAATTTCCTCAGTGAGTCTCTTGTCTCTGAGTTGCCTTATTTATAACGTCCATTTGCAGAGCTTAACGTAACTGGCAGACCTGCTCATATCTCAAAAGGTAGCCGCGGGAGTTGCCGCGCACCATGGGGAACATATAAACTTTATGTGACATAAAGTCATTGAAAAGAAGAGAAAATGCATCAAATAATGAATCTTCTTTTCAAAAAGTAAAATTTAAAAGCGAATTACCAAATAAAATTTGTTACTTGGGCTGTCTGATAGAGACTCAGAGATTAGCAAAAATATCTTAATCTTACTATATCTTTTAGTTACGCGTAGTTTAAGCTTCAAAATTCTTTATGTTTTGCCGCTGTGAAATGGTGATGATGATGATGTTTATATCGTCTATGTTTCAAGCGACATTGAGAGAAATAAAACCCCAAATGAAAGCAATAGCCGCAACAGGATAACGTAAAGTGTTTCCTATGAAAAAGAGACAGAAAGAGATGGAGAGAGAGAGAGAGAGAGAGAGAGAGAGAGACCGAAAGTAAACAAAGGCAAAATGTCATTAGGATATCCTTGTTTGGCATCGCCTCTAAATTATGTCACGTAATTTGGCAGCATTTATATTGCGCTCTTACTTTTGCTTTGTCATTACGTCTCTCTCTCTCTCTCTCTCTCTTTCTTTTTATCTCTATTTCACTTTCTATTCTCTTTTTTGGTCTAGCTGTATCAAATAATTTCATGGCTTGGTTTTATTTAATTAAAATATGCCCGTGCCACATTAAAAAACTAAGTGGCATACTCGCATGCTTGCAACTTGCCACGTTTAAACAAAAGTACTAAACTGTATTGTTAACGCTTTAGTGTGCATTGAACTAGTACTGTTACAGCTTGCGCGTTCAATTCATTTCCCTTCCACGAGATTGCACATCAAATTTTCATTTTCATTTTCATTCCCTCTACTTGGAATATAGAAAAAAAAAACTGTTTGTAACTCGTATTATGGAATCTGATAGCTAGATAAATAGCTGGATAGATAAATACAAAACACACAAAACAGAAAAAGGGAAAATATAAAACTGTTTTGTTTTTATCAGAGGAACTTGATTTTATAGTCGGCTAAGCAACGATTGGCATCCCAGCTTAAGCACAAAATCGATGAATAAGATTAAATGAATAGGAAAGTTGAAAGTCCTTTGCATACAAGTTTAAAGAATATTCATACAAGAATAGTAAATATGGCTTAAAACCCACCAAAATCAAAAACGAAGCCTTCATTTTATAATACCGATTAACAAAAACAATACAGAAAATAAGCTCAAGAACCAATTTAAACAGTTGTGCACCAGATGGAGAGAGAGGGGAGTCAACGCTCTTGTTTTTCATTAATCGGATTATGTTTCCATTGAGTTGAGTATAGCGATTTTAGTTGTCAGGCATGTAAACGCCATCGGTATTGCATAAGAACGCCTCGTCCTCACATAGAATGGCTTCTCTAGACGTCAGGCAGACAAAAGGTTTTTTTTTTTTCTTCAGCTAATATCACATTGCATGAAGAATTTATATAAAAATATAAATATATATATGTTGGCGACGGAAATGTTAAGCTGGTTGTCATCAGAGTGTAAGGGAGGGATAGTATAACGAATGCTGTGAATGTATTTTCCCTGAAGGGTGAGCTCAAACGATTAATAAAACTGGACTTGCAGAACGTGTGAACACTAAAACTGCGTCCCTAATGGCTCAAAAGATGCTTGGTGAACAAATCCAAGCAACTGGCAGCTTTAGATAATTGGATGGTGTCCCCAAGAAGCGGAAGAAGAAGCAGACGAACAAGCCAGCCAAAAGATTGCTCACTTAAGTGAATATAATATAAAATTCAATAAAATATTTTTGCTGTCGTTCAAGCTACTTTTAATTCATCTTCCCCAAGTGTTTATCCAAACCCTCCATCGCTCCGCGCATCCTTTCTCTACGGTCCTAAATCAACAACAGCTAAAACTTTATTATCTCTATCTTTTTGGTGCTGCGCGCTTTTCCGTACATTGCCTAATTTTCATTGCATACTTAAAGGCGCTTTCGGCAGCTAGCGCTCGCTCAGCATAAATTAAACATTGAAATTAGTTTTAGTTTCAAATTTGTAATAGAAAAACACAATACACACACATACACACACACACAGATAAATACGCGCAGATCTGTGCTTTTGGTTTTTGTGAGTGTGAAAATTTTACTTGCAACGCAGCTGCGTTAACAGCATAAAAATCTCTATGGACCCACAACTGTATATACTATATAATATATGTACATATATGTGCTAGATTGTATGTTTGTATTCAAGTGTATTTGTCTCTGCAAGGCAGTTGGCATACATAGTACATAACTATTTTGATTGTAGCTCGTTTGCTTTCACAGCTCTTAGTCTATTCGTATTTCGAAACTGCATATTTTATTAAGAATTCCTTTTGTATTATTTTTTGCACGCTTTTCACACTTCTATCCACACACATGCACAAAGACACAATGGTGTGTATTATTCAAATAACAAGTGAGTTTGCTTACATTGCGACATGCGTGACATGCAAATACCCTAAACACATTTACGTAAAAGACATAATATTATCTATTTTGGATTTCTGACTTTTCCTACTTCTTCTGTATTGTTTGCTAATTATTTTTGCGTTTGCCATATTTTCATGCCGCAAAACGCTAAAATATGTAAAATTTTTAAGTTCTGTACCAACAAAAGCTGTAAAAAAAAAGTAGATGTTTGCCGATAATAATAAAATTTCGTCAAGGGCCAGACAAATAACTGTAACAACAACCACCGCAATAACAATAAAAATAATTTCAATACGATAACAACAAACCAAATACCATACCTGTTTGTCTTGAAGATGCCTTTTCTGTGTCCGACAGTAAATGATTTTATTATCGCTATTGACAGAGTCACAAAGTTGAGGGTCGAGAGACCCTTCTCCCCCTACACTTGACGAGCGTCTAGTAGTAGTAGTAGTATTAGTCTTTAGTGTTGCCATTTCTTGTAACTGCCAAGCAAAATAGCAAGATAGCTGGGCAACAACAACAACGAATGTGCAACAACACCTTCTTCACTGTCTTCATCAGCTTAACACCTTGTGGCGGAAGCAGGAAATATTTATTTGACGTCTTTTAAAGTTAATTATTAGCTTACTTTCATTTTTCTTTATTATGCTTTAACCGGTTACCCACTGAGAGAAATATGAAGAAAAAAATGCATTAAATAAAGTTGAGTTAAGCTAAGACATTTTTTGTGCATATTTTTCGTTGCAAGCTGACAACATTTTAAGCTTAAGAAAAAAGTATAAATTAAAACTAGGAAACAATTAGAAAATTTAAAATAAAAAAATAAATAAGAAGATTTATAAAATGGAGTTCTTAAGCTCAGATTTAAAAAGTAAATCTCATACAATATTTATAAAATATGCGTGCAACAAATCGTTTTTCCAATTTTTAAAATTTATGATTACAGATCGATGTAGTACATGCATCAAAATGTTAAGTTAAACAAACTGATTTGTGTATAATGACAGATGAGAGAAAAAGAAAGCGAGAGAGAGAGAGAGAGAGTTTTTAAAAAGCATTTAAGTTTGATGACAGAAATAGATGAGCATGTGAAGGCAGGAATATTGAGATGATGAAGAGGAGGAGGAGGTGGAAAACGGGAAGCGGAATTAAGACGCATCCAAAAATGAAATGTCTTATGCCTTTAGGCAGAGCACAGACGGCGCCACTTGATTGATTGATTGATTGATTGGTTATTGGCGTGCTTGATTGACGCGCTATCCTATATCTCTCTCTCTCTCTCGTTCGCTCGCTGATTGACAGGATGCGGGAGAAGGCGTTCAAAAAAAAAAAACACTGAGCTGTGTTTAAACATCCAAACCATTATAATTTTCAACACACCGCGTGTGTATAAGTGTGTGTGTGTGTGTGCATTATGACAGCTTTTAGTTGTTTGTGTTTCAAGTTTATGAACATCGGCAGCCTCTTTACGATAACTGCAAAATCGAACAGCGTCTCTAAATGGCATGTTTGAATGCCGTTAACTGCGTTTGTTGTATTTGCTGGTGGAGTGCTGAGATTGGAGCGGAGTGTGAAGTCAGGGAGTGTTGAATGGCCCTGCTCACAAATAAGACTTTGGCTTTTATGTGAGACAAGAGCTGTCATTCGCTCTCTCTCTCTCTCTCACTCTGTCTCCCTCACTCTCTGACAATGATTCCAGCAAATAAACTTGGCCAGCAATAAGACAAACAAACAAACTGATAACTAAAAAGACAGACAGACAGATAGACGGACAGAAGGACAGAAGGACAGAGGGACAGAGGGACATACATGATAAGCGGCTTCTCGCATTGACTGTTGTTACTGCGACATTGCGACACAGCAGTCGCAACGCTTTTCGTTGTTGTTTGCGGCAAAGACAAATACAATCACACATAAAATAGCTTCAGTCAACATGCTGCAGGCGATAGGCGTGTGTGCACTGTGGGCGGAAAGCTCTTCATCCCTCCGGCTCGTGCATACATACATACATACATCATTCTTTGAACCAAAAATTGAGAAAAAGAAACGGACATACATATCAAAATAAAATAAATAATAAAAGCAAAAAGCAGCAGCTGAACAAACAAGAAGGCGAACAGAGATGCGCAAATGAAATCGACAACTTTGTGCTGAAAGAGCGGGACAAGAGAATGCCCAACAGGCAATTACACATACACACACACACACACACACACACACACATACCATATGCCACATGGTATTCTTAACACTTTGAAGCACAGCTTAAGTCAGACTCCAATAGACAAACAGATTGATAAGTCGACATTGCAATGTAGCGTACACAACGACAAACAAGTCAATGAGTATGTGTGTCTGATAACAGACATGGATGTGTGTGTTGCTTGGCTAACCGTTCATGCAGGAAGACATGTCCTCTAATCATTAATGGACTCACGGCTTCCGGTCATTGGTGCTATTGAATGTTTTGCTCCCGGGGGTTGTGGCAGTTAAACATTTGTTAAGTCATTCGCTTGATTCGTTTGCAAATAATCGTCTTATCGCCTCATAGTGCGCAACAAGTGTTAATTTGAAATCCCTGTAAAGAAGTCACACTAACACACACACACACACACACACAGTCTAGACAATACACGCATGCCCCTATTGTCGACAACAACTGAATGGGATTGCAGACAATATAAAAATAAAATAATAAATACAGCATTCATATGTGTTTAGTAGTTACACTTGGCGAAACAGCCATTCGTTAGTTATATTGAGTAGGAATGTGAACTAAATTTGCTAAAGATTCAAAATTTGTGATTAAAAATCGAAATATGTATTAATTTTAAGAACAAGAACAAAGTTAATCTACTCTTAGCTGCTATTATTATTATGAAAATATTAAAAATTTAGTTTTCAGAAAAGCAAAATCAATTAAAACTCATATTCTTATTGACATATATAGATCGAATAGGTTTTTCTGTGCGTGTTAACATAAAGTACAGACTTGTGAATGAACGTAAATAATGATAGTGTTTGGACAGCGTCAACGCAACATAACCAACCAATCGTCCATTCAACCACTCATAATATGTACTTATTACCACGCTCACAGAACAAACGAAGATGAAGGAGATTTCTCTTGTCTTGCTGTTAGAAGGAACATACAACGCAGAGCGCATCGGGCAGCTCAAGTGCTCATCCCGTGTATCCGTGTATCAAGTACTTTGGAAGTTTCAAAAATGAGTGATAAATGATGCGACGATTGACACCAATTGTAGCGCAAGCGGGAAGCATTACTCATTGGTTATGTTTTATCGTCATTAAAACATGATTTAAACCTTTTTTTTTTTAGAATATTTATGACGGTTTTCGCTTGTTAAGGTTTTTTAAGCAGAAACCTATGAAAATTAAGTAAGAAACTTTATTTAAGTAAGAATCTTTTATGCTAAGCTGAAAAGTATTCTTAGTTAATTAACGTTTTAGGTATGAACAAATAATAATTATTTCTTTTTAAACTTTCTATGAATACAAATTCCCAGTATGACCAGCGTCATTATGACAATGTATATATTTGTTTCACAAGAAGCCATAAGTATTTTGGTTAGAATCCAATGTTTTCTTCATAAATTTTCAGAGCAACTATATATTATGTCTTAATAAAGAACATTGAGAACTTATCAAGATCTAGTCAACAACTGTTGCTGATTATGAAATACTATATTTGCATTTTAACCTTTAAAAGTTAAGAATATCTTTTGCTGTTTCAGACATTTGCACAATTTTTACGAGCAATTTCTTATACACATTTTGAAATGGCTACGGGGCATGAACATGCATAACACTTTTAACTATACTTCCCAAGGCATTTAATTGCCATGTGTTTTTTTTTGGGGAAGAGGAGGGGGTGGGTGTGAGGTTGTCACACACACATTCACACACACACATATGTAGCGAAGGCCAAAAGGTCGTAGGTTACAAGGGTTAGACAGCTGTTTGTTGTTCGTTATTCGCTCCTCGTCTGACATTTGAGCTGCCAGGGAAAAAGATATCATGCATCTAAACCAAACGAAAAACCAGGAACGTGGCAGGTGCTTCAGGTCCATACAACCAACAGACACACTCACACACACACACACACACACACACACATGCACACACATCTTTCTCCTCAAGCATGGCATATTTGACTTTCCCCAACACCCAACTCTTGCAATGTCAGCAGTTCGGTTGAGTTAAGCGTTCGCTCGTCCAGCGGGCGACGTTTTGTTGTTGCTGTTGTTTCGGCTGCTATTTATAATGTCTGCCCAAAAAAAAAATGAATATATATAAAAAAAAAATAGAATAAAAAAAATGGATGAAACGAGGGAAATGGCGTTGTGTGTGTGTTTGTGAATGCTTTTAAGCATGTGTAATGGGAAGAAGGAGACAATGTTAAGTATTTAGACTTTAAAATATTTTAAGCAGCATATCAAAACACCCTAGTACAGTTAAACAACCATACAACGAACCTCGTTATAAGGAAAATTCGTAAAAATATAGAATGCGTTCTTAATCGAACTTAATTGCAGTGAAAACTTTACATGGAAGTTCAACTGTACAGGACTAACAAATAGTATGTTCGTTTCGTTTCGTTACGTTTAGTTAAATCCATTGTTATTCTGTTTGATAGACATCAGTTTGAAGTGCATTAGCGTGTTATTGATTAAATTGAAGTTCCTGCGTATCTCATTCAAGTTTAGAGTGCAGCGCACACACTCATCTATAAGTGCAATCATGGGCCATTTGCGTTGTCGGCGAGATTTTCGTGTGTTTCGCGTTCTATACAAATTTTTGGTTTAAGCTAGTATGAAATTTTAAAGCAACGTTTTCCAGAGTCAACTAAACGATACTTTATATAATAACAAAGTCAAATTTCAATAATTGCTTGATTTAATACTCAATTAAACACACGCACACACACAGAAACAATGAGAGAGCTGCAGAACTGTGCTGATATTTTGGCATGTGCCAAAACCAGGACCATTCGAATAGCAGCAGCAGTCTTCCCACATAGCTAGACCAAACAAATTTACCAGAATCGTTAACTTCGAAAGGGAAACATATGAAAACCGCAAGCTTCAGTTACACATTCGTTCGAGCAAAGTGGCCAGAAATTTGAACTCCTCGAGGGAGTTTTTTCTTGCTTATTGACTTGTTTGCTTGCATGCAAATAATACGTATTTATTATTTGCTAAGCATTCAACAATTTTCGTCTGACTTAAGAGCTAAGAGAGAACCCGAAGCAACAGAATAAAGCTTATTATAGAAATTAGTGCAAACTGTTTAACCATCTGATTTACAAAAACACTTATTTTGACCAGTTAGATAAAAATCGAATGAAAAGCTTAAGCTTGTTCAACCACATGCAAACAAAAGCTAACAATGCTTTGGTTTATTGAATTTCAGCTTGTTACTTTAACAAGCCGAATCTTATATCACAACACACAACGAAAATTCTTGACATGTTTAATTTTCATCAGCATTTCCTTGCCTCCTCGAAACAGTTTGCTTTTGCCGCAATCTCATTGTGAACGAATTGGCCAAGGGCTTTAAGTTGTTAAAGCGTTTAAGTGCATGCTTGAATTATTTGAAGTAATAACGCAATCTTATGGGCATAAAAACTTACAAATGTGGTTTTAATTTTTATTGATTTTTATTTTTCTGTTGTAAATTAATGCATGTATGTATGTAAGAGTGTGTGCACAAGGAAATGACGTGGCAGGAAAGCCGCAGAAAATTGGTGAATAAATGAATACATTTTACAACAATTTCCACACGAGTTGCGCGTACGAAAATCGATGGTTATTGATTTTAGCATCTCTCACAAGCAAAGATATTTCTGACTCGACTTCACACATAAAATGAGGTCGTTAGACTCTGCTACTAGTTCTAAAATTGTATGCCTTTCAAGTCTTAGTCGTAGTTCTGTTGGCTCTTAAAGCATTGCATTTATTAATGCTCTGTGTGTGCGAAGCGGTTATAATTATGAAAAGTTGTCGTGTGGCGGGAAATCCACATAATTATGCATTTAAAAATAATTTATGGATGGCAGGGCGGCAGGCATTGGACGAGAAAGCTCGAGTTTAAATGGACAGCAGACAAAGTGTCCTTAATGAGGCTCAACGCAACAACGTGACACAGTAAGCGCAATGGCTGGGTACATCTGGCTCGCAGCTCACAGCTCGAAGCTGGCTGCTGGCTGGGAAGCGTCAGAGTGCAGTCATCCATGTTCGTCATATATGAAATGAGATAAACAGAGATAGCGCGACACAGACAGAAACAAAAAGGGAAACATAAACAAAGCCGAGCGAAAGAGAAAGTCCAAACCATATGCAAACTGGCCAAGTGCGTCGAACAGGGCATTGGTAATACATACATACATACATAGTACGAACGCATATGGCTTGCCGTTGGCATATTTCGTCTTTAGACAAAGGAAACATTCAATTTAAGTGCATACTAATTAAATGAGATTAATTGATTGCATTTAATTTAAATTCTCATCTCTCATGAGATTTAAGATCATTTCTGTATGCTACGAAAAACTTAGCAGACAGTTTTAAGTGACGAGTAACTTGAGCTCAAGCTAAAGATATCTTGCGGTGTTAAAACTTTTAGGATAAATATAATTAATTGTTATTCTATTATCCGACTCGCAGCTGAAACGTAGCAATGCTGACTGCAACTTGTGCTTGGCAACTTGTAGTTCTGTCTGTGCTGTCTTGTTATTCTGTTCAATGGCAAAATGTGGTAAAAACTGGAAAACAGCAGACAGACGTTGAGGTGCGCCTTTTGGCTACTTGAGCGTTGCGTCTACCGATGTTAATGGTTCAATTATTTTTCCGCCCTATTTAACTGCACGTAGAGGGGGAAAATTGAGATGTGAACTTAGCTTAGATGGCAATGCTGCATGCCCCTGCTTAGCACAAATGGGCAACAAGCAAAGGCAATGTCGCTCTGGACATGTTAAACAATTTTCCGGCCATGGACCACAGACACACTACATTCCTTCCCCGCCGCCGCTCAATGACTTGATGTTCTCTATTGCCTTTGCTCACCGCAAAACTTGTCACACGTCATACAGCAACGCCCCGTTTTGAAAGACCGCACACACAGCGAGAGAGAAAAAGAGAGAAAAAGACATTCTTTTGGACCCATTTAGACGAACCAGGAACAAAAGCTTTTTATATCAAGCATTGTCAGCTCGTTTTATGTGGTGGTTAAAAGAGTGGAGGGGTGGGGTGTTAAGGGAAGAGGCATCATTCGCTTTGGTGCTAAGCGAATCCTAATGGATTTTAGCCTACGGGTCGTATACTACATATGCATGCACAAAGTGCTCCTCTATCTTATTTACTATACAAAATAAAAGGAGACCCATTCTTACAGACACACACACACACACAGACAACGAAACTTCTTAAATAAATATTCGCTTATGCTTAAGTTAAGTTTTCAAAGTAAGATACACAAACACACACACACACACGCTTAGTAAAACCAATTTGCACTTGAAACGAACAAAGTAGACAAAGAAATTGAAGAAGAAGTGCCAACAACATGAAGTACTTAATTAACTTTTATTAGATGTCAGTTATGAACTCAGTGTGACAAAATGCTTCAGAACAGCACAAGCACAGCAGGCAATAAATATTATTATGGCTTGTGCGCCTACCTTTAAAATGCGTAATGCGAAATTCTTGTAAATGATAAACCCAAATTAATAGTAATAAATCAAATTAAAAAGCAACGAAAATTGCTAGGAGAAAGGCAACAATTTTGAATAATATGATGAAGATAATAAACTTTGCATTGTTCCCATGGGAAACAAGCAAGGAGGAGGAGCTTTCATAAAGCTACTAATATGATGAGAACAAATCAAGTGAATCGAAAAATATTTCCCAAACAACATGGCATTTCAAATTAATTAACATTTATGCAACCGCATTATGCTGGCGGCCAGAACAAGACGCACTTGGACCAGAACATGCCCAAGCCACAGGCAAACAACTCTAACAGACAACTAACTATCAGAACTGTAAGCGAACACCAAGAGCCGAGTACCGAGTACCGGGAACCGTGCACCGTGAACCAATGACGTTGACAATGGCTTCGGGGCCATTACTGAACCTGTATATCTCAGTTAAACAGCTCGTGGGCAATTCCAATGTCCACAAAGTGTTTTTTCCTTCATATTTCTCTTTTTTATAATTTTTTTATTCCTCTAAAACAGACCGCAGTGTCCGGGGCCGTCTAAACTTTCAGACCCGACAGCCGACAACGCATTTTGTTTCCTGCCTTTATTTTTATCTGCACTTCTCTTCTTCTTTTTTGAAATTCTTTCGAATTCCAGCGAAATTCCTTTCTTTTTTTTTTTGCATTTTTCTTTGCATTTTTGTGTACTAAATAAAAACGGTTATCCATGTTCAAGTAGTATATATTTATGTTCTGGGTCAAATAAGATAAATCACACTCTTTAAGTTCAGAAAACAGCATCAAGTTTCTTTTAACATCCGATGAAGTTCAACTCAAGCTTCAAATAACTTATTTGCATCGAGTTTTTGCATTACAATAGTTTTGAATGTGGACCAAAAGTAGCTTAATATAACTGTTCCTCTCTTTATTATTCTTTTTATTTTGTTTTTTAGCGCATTCATCATTTCAACATTGTTGTTTTAAGCCTTTGCGGTCAAACGTACTGATTAGAAACATAAATCAGTCTGAGGCCAAGACACTTTGCTATAGTATCTTTAAGGTATTGATTAATGTAAGAAAAAATAACTTTGCTGCCCCCAAGGGGGCAATGTGTAGGGACGGATGCGACTCCAGCAGTCCACGCATGTCTCTTAAATCCAGCCGAAGACCCTAAATTATTATGACCGCATGCAAACCCTTTTGGCTCATGCCAATCTTGAAAAGATTTTTGGCCAATAGGCGAAACTAAATTCGTCGTCTCGTAGCGACACACACACACACACACACATACAGGCAGATGAGACAACCATTTTTAGACGTATGCCTCACCCATCCGGCGGCAAAGTTGAAAGAAATAGCCGCAAGCAGCAGCAGCAGAAGTCCCGGCTGAGACGCCCGCAATAATCAAGTCGAATGCGTTGACAAGTTAATTTGCTTAATTTGAGTCTGGCATGCTATTTATGTTCTGTTTTTTGCAAAAAACCTGAAATGAGTATATCGCATGTAGAAACGTAGAAATTTAATCAAGTGACAAAGGTGGGCAGAAATTAAGGTAGAAAACGATTTGATAGAAAAAGTAAAGTTATAGTCAAGTTTCAAGAATAACCAAACAACATTTTTATGTTTGTAAATCTTTATAATAATATTCACAAAATACATTTTCGTTTCTTTGTAAACTAAGAACAAAGAATTGTACAGTCGGTTAAGCATTTTTGTTTTTTATAACCCCAACATGTTTACTTAATTTAAGTTTTATGACGAGCCCGAAAACAGCGATGTCCCAGTTGGGGCCTCCCAAGGGCCGCGTTCACGCCCAGGGCGCGGTCCCGCTGCGTTGACAGGCGAGTTTCATCATCATGTTGATGAGCTTAAGAGAATGAGTCGAGTCGTATCGTGTAGTGTTTGGGTAAAAAGAAAATAGTTGAAAGTCGAATGCCCATTTGGTGTCCTTCGAGCTTTTAACACTTCAATTCAAACTGCAAAGCAGTCAAAAGCATTGACGCAAATCACAAATATTACTGCTGCAAAAAGTCAACTTACAAAAATGAAGAAGATGGAGAGAAAATCAGACACAGACTGGTAAAAGAAGTAAAGTTTTTACTCTAGCATTTTAGAAGTATCAAAAAGTTCCACATTAGTTTTGACAGATTGCTTACAAACTGTACAAATTGTACAATAAGGCCAAGGAATCAAGTTAACAGAATGAGCTTAAATCATGTTCAACCCATGATAAAGATTTGTATCCTCACATATCCTTCTATTTAAAGCACAAACTGTTCAAAATGTTGTAATTTTATTGTTATTTATTTCCTTATTGATTGAAAATCCTTGTTTGAAATACCTCAAAATTATATGTTTATCAAAAACTAATCAGCTAACGTTTGGTGTTGTGTGGTATTTGGTATAAGGTTTCCTAGCTGAATTTAACAATTTCAAACTTAATATGGACAAAGCCATACATGCAATAAGCTTATTATTTAAGCAATTATAACTCACCACACGCTGTTGGCTGTTCCCCAACCTCAACCCAATTTGAGTCTCCTCTGTGCTTGTGTGTGTGTGTCGATACATAGTCAACAATCAATGTGTACAATATACAATACATATATGCACATACATACGTACATATTTTAGCCGCGATTTGGCGGCTGGTTTGGGGGTAAGGTTGTCAGCCAGACACGTTGCCAAGGGTGCTAGTGCGTGATGTTGGCGGTCTTTTGCAGCTTTGATGGCGCGTACGGCTGCGTATGGCTTTCGGCGTAATTCAACTAATAAAATATTTGCAATTCGCAAACACACTCCGAGTGTCTGTCATACGAACGAAAGTGCAAATATCAGTGTACAAATATCTAAAAAAAAAAAAGAAAACATTCACATAAACACTGTTTCACCTTCCACCGAAGGATCCCACACTTGAAATATCATACAAAAAACATTATAAATGCAATTTCTGAAATTGATAAAAGTTTTGCAATATGAAAAAATTGCACAAGTTCGATTACAAGATACTTAAAATTGTTGGAAGACTATAACATACTAAATTTCCTATATAATTTTAAAAAAGTCACCAAAGCAAGACTCAAACGAGTCAAGGATGGGCTAAATAAGTTGATTGCCTCTTGTCACGGCTTGGAAAAATGCTTAAATATGTATCTGCATGTGTATGTATGTATGTGTGCGCCTGTCCTGATGCGTTAATTTTGTTTTCGATCAGTGGTTAATGCCCATTAAAATGTACTTTGGTTTCAATTCGGTTTATTTAATATATTTTTTTTTTGTTTTTGAATTTTGTTATTTTGCCGTTTGTGGTGTGATGATAATCATTTTACAGGACATATGCATGAAAAGAGCATTTGCATATGAATGGAATCGAGGGGGAGGGTGTGTTGAAGGCCATCGTATTTGGTGAGCTTACAGTTATTGTTAAATAACAACGGGCACTTTGTGTAATTTAATGCAAAATAATTATCTGACGTCTCGCACACACTAACACACACACTATCAGCGGTAGTCCTTAATTAAATGGCGCTGTAAGCGGCGAAGCAAATTAAAAAATATTCAATGATTTTAAGCTGCATATAAAATTGCATTAGAAAATTGAGAGAGAGAGAGGTTGAGGGAGAGAGAACTCGGATTTATCGTTGATTTAGTGAATTGCCAATTAATAATGTTTGGCAAAACTTAAAAGTTGCCTGATATACATACTTGCTTGTCTGCTTTCTCTCTCTCTCTCTCTGACACTCTCCTTTCCTGCCATTGTGTGTAATCAAAGAGAATATGCCATAATCAAAATGGCCTGCAGCTGGCCAACAACATCAGAGATCGATGGCAAAGTACAGGTCTAACACCCGACACACCATCACAAGCAACAACAAAGGCAACAGCAAAAGCAACGGTAAAGGCAACGGTAATGGCAACTGTAACGGTAACGGTAACTGTAACGGGCATCAGTAACACAGCACAGCACAGGAGTTTCTCTGGCTTGTCATGAAATCAACACGGGCTGCCTTTACTGGTTAGCATCGGTGGGTGGGATCGGCGGGGTCGTGGTCTAGTGTTTGCAGCAGCTTGTGCCAAACGGCAAGTGGCACGAACTTCTTAGTTGGTCGATATACGAGAGTGTACACTTGAAGAAATTCGCCAATTAAACTTGTCTGCAAAATGCTTGATTTTATAATTAAATGGTTTGGACTTGAGGGTCGAAAGTTTTTTCTTTTATCTACAATATTAGATGTCTTAATAACAACATTTGAAGCAAGGAATTGAAAATTGAGAAAAAAAACTTCATCAGACTTGACAGAAAGAATAACGTTATGAAGAAAGAAATGTATAGATTGATATATTAATAGATATAGATACACCAAAGCATGGAAAGATTAAGAAATTGTAATTATTTTAGGTTTTTTTATAATTATTTTTTTTGTAGTGTAAGAATGCAGTTGCGTGCAACTTCGACAGCATGTCCTGCATATTTCTGTATGCGCGCTACGTGCGTGATTGCAAGTGAGTTCGAATTAAATCCTTGCTGCGTTGGCGTTGGCGGTCATTAAATGGAATAAAATGGAATTTCTTCTTTGAAACGCATCGGCCGCAAAAGTGTGCAGCAGTTTAAGCACACACACACACACACACATACTCGAACATTGTTGAAAGACTCACGGTAAAACGTGAGATAAACTTAAAATCGATGACAAATACTACACACACACACACACACACTTACACTTCTCCTTGATGATGCCCGAGCTGCACTGGCTGCGCCACAGAGAAGTCAATGCAAAATAGCAATAAAAAGCAAATTAAATGACATCAACAACAATCAATGCAATCGCAGCTGTTGTTGTAAATGTTGTTACTGTCTTTGTTGTTGTTGCTGTTGTTACCTGGTCTTTCGTGTTAATCTGCTTCCTTTCGCCGTATTTACGAAGCATATTTACGCGGTACACTTGCAACCTGAACGGTTGATAAGTGCACCAAGGCTAAATGCCAGAGAAGAGAGAATGAAAAGAGGAAAAACAGAAGACTGAAAGTGCAGAAAGAAAAGCCAACATTTGTGTTGATAACATCAAAATTAATAAATGCAACGTCTGCAATACAATTGCCACACACTTGCCACACAACGAAGCAAGTTGTTCGCATTTTAAAGAGTACAAAAGAGTACTTATTGCAATGAAACTCAATAAATAATTAAAATAAAGATTTTGCTTAAAAGAAACACAGACAAAAGTAGTAGAACGACATTCATATCGGCTTAGATATTGCTAGCACCAAATGCACACACACACACACACTCAGTTGCCAAATGTGAGCTTTTTTAAAATCAAATTCTATTGAATTTGCCATTGTTACAAGATTCTAGCATTGCTATTGTAAGTGTTTCTTACAGCTTAACATAAATAGAAATCGAAATAGAAATAACTTAAGCGCATTTATTGCTTTACTGCAAACTTACGTAAGCCCCTTTTGAACTGTGCCAATCAAATGCAGTGCATCCATATGCCATATGCCAGCAGTTGGCAGTTGGCAGTTGGTGGTTTAACATGCATGTCTTGTTTTTTATTGTTATTCAATTCTTTGTTCTGTTTGTTGGACAAGTTTGCAAAATGTTGTTGTTTGCAAATCAAGATGAAACTTTATCTCTCTCTTTCTGTTTTGGAAAAGCCACTCAACTCAGTAGCCTAGTATGCCCATCCTACTACATATATTATCGATCTTTAAAAATCGATCGTTCGAAGGAGTTACCGACAAGCATAATATAAACATAGTCTATGTTGTTTTTATGCATGTGAATTTTAGCACAATTTCTTGTGGCTCAAAAATATTCTATTGTATTTAACTTCCCCTCACCTTGACTGTTGCCGCTACCCAAACGATTTTATTTACATTTTTTACTTTTCTTTCGCTAAGCCGAAAAGTCACTTTGTTGTTACATATTTTTGCGCATTTCCGGCTGCTCATTTCTGGTATACTTGTATACCCAATAGAATATTTTATACAAGGTATGATGATCAAGAAGTGCTAATAAAATAACACAATGTTGATAGTATATTATATATGTTTGGGATCACGGTGGGGGCTAATGAATAATTTGATGCATTTATATTTTTTGCCTACAGGGTATATCAAATTTGATCAAATCAGTTGTAAAGCAGTCGGAATTTACATAGTTTTGTTGTTTGTTTTTTTCTCGCGCTTATCGTTAATGCGAAATTTATGTTTTATGTACCTTTAGTGCTGCTGTAGCAAACGAACCAACGAACCAACCAACCGCAAACTGCTTCTTTCTCTCTTTCTTTCTTTCTTTCGCTTGCATTTCACACAACTTCTTGTTCACGTACCGAGCGCATATTTGTAAACGAAAATATTTTGCTCGAACTTCTGCACGTCGCTGTACCAATTTCTGAATATTATTTGTGTGTGTGTGTGTGTGTGCACCTGTAATGTAAGGCCACATATTGATATTGACCGAAAGGAACCAGCACGGACTTCACACAAACAAACACACGCAGTTGCATATAAATACATTTCTTTATGCCGCACCTGCTTATGCGCCCAAACGAGCGCTTCATGAATATGGTTAAGCAAATATTTACTCATACATAAGTGCATCAGCAACGGTATTGATGCATGGGGGCGGTAAACAAGACTAGAGCAAGTGCCACAAAAAACTTTATGTGGCATAAATTGTTGCCAATACCAGAGACGAAGACAGCGCTTGGCTTGGCTTAAATTAGCTCGCCCGTATCAAACAGTCTATTTGTCAATTTTTCAGTTATAAGGAGACTTTGTCAATCTATTTCACAGAAAAAGAAGGAAACCATAATATTAAATTCTATTCGGCCGAAAAATCGATAGAGTAATTTCAAGTGAGTTCAATCTGATCAGTTAACAGAAAACAAAGTGCAGTTGCATTTGTTAAATTGGTTCATGCATACATTTCAGATAAACGAGAGAGAATTTAAATTTGCAAAGTTCTTAGCTGTCTGCCAGTAAAAGTCTCTGAACGAAGGATTAACCGCTTGCGTTGAGCCAGTGTTAATTTATGCTTAATGATGGCAAAACTCAACTGAATACAGACAGGAGCGAAAGCAGATATACCACAAGCAGCTGAAGGGGATTGAAGAGTCTGGCATTAAGACAAGACTGTGGTATTTGTATTAGTCGGTTTGGAAAATTGCTGGCCACTTCAGTGCAATAAGTTGACAATTAGGGAAACGTCGACATGTGTCACAGTCACTTCCATTCCATTTGAGCAACACTCAATGCACAGCACATACATTTACACAGAGACAGAAAGAGAGAGAGAGAGAGAGAGAACAAATTAAACAGCCTCGTTAACTGCTTCAGGGTTGTGTGTGGTCATTGTCGAATGTGCAAACCATGTGAAAACCGCAAGCTATAGTTACATACCTCTACAGAATGACCAGTAATGTGAACTCTTCATGACCTAAAGCAGATATATGATTAGCTGGAAAAGCCATACGAGACACTGACAAGGTCTCAGCTTGTTACTCGTACTGTTAAAAAAAGGAAAAACTTCTTCATTCTTTTTATTTAATTATATGTGAGTCTTTGTGTATAACAAATATCTTGCTTTTGCGTTTAATGCTTTAACTTTATAATAAAAATCGATTGGTATAAATTTGTATTCATTGGATTATATGTATGTTCATTAAGATTTGAGCAGCAATATGCCTTTTTCCAGCTCATAAACCTTCATTCTTGTTATTACTGCATTGACTTGTAAACGATTTGATGTCCATTCATTTGCTGGATAATTAAGTCTTAGTACTGTAGGACCCCAATGTACCAAATAGATATATAATACAACATAATATAATATAGCCGTAACATATCGAAGGCTTCGTTAAACATTCGAGCGTTAGCGAACAAGAAAGGTGGAGTTGTTACAGTTCTTCAGTACTTACATGGTACATACGTGAAAGTAACTAATCTGGTTATTGGGCAATTTAAGCAGCTAATTAAATTTGACTTCTTCGCCAAAGGTGAAATGAAATTTTCATTTGATTTTATTTGCCTAAATTTCCCGACGGCATTTTTGTGCATTAAATATCCTTAATGCCACCTCATTCACCGCATCGGATGCTGCGTTGACGTCGCGGGTTCTTTGCGGCGTCTGTTTTGTTGTTGCAATCGCTTGCGGCGCTACGCTGCTCATTTGGCTGCACACACACGCACACGTTTGGCCTGTGCGTTGATAGCAGTCAGTCAGAGTTTATTTGTATTGCTTAAAGGCATCTTTCTTTTGACTCGACAACTTTAATTGGGCTTTTATGCTTGTTGTTATCGTATGTTGTTCGAATGTGATATTTAAAAACCCATTCGTGACATCACAAAAACATTCCAACATTATTGGCTATTACGAAGAATCGAGGCACCAAAGTGGTGGTCACGCCATCATACAGCCAATGCATTGGTCATAAAAGGTGCTCAAGCACACATACATACATACACATACAGTCATTCGTACATTCATATAAAGTGCTGTCGGGCGTAAGCACATCTTGAAAATTGGCCCGCTGCATTGTGCAGTTGCGTTTTATCCTTTGCTGCACTGCTATTTATGGTCACATGCCTTGGATTGTTTTTATAACTGAACGTTTATGTGTGTGTGTGTGTGTGCTTTATACACAAACACACACACACACAACATACAATGTAAAAAGTTTAATTTATTACACTGGTATGCTAGCCAACATACCCTTTTGCGCCACCTCGGCACACATTTCAAGATTTGTTTTGCACGTTTTCTTCGTTTGCCGCTTCGCTCCGTTCGCTCCGTGCGCTCCGTTCGCTTCAGCACTCTTATGCTTCTTCTTACATCGTGTCTTTTTCCAACCATTGTACCCTTGCAAAACTTGCCCAAAATAAAGGAGTATCACGTAGCAGCAACTTCGGACCCATCCCAATACAACACCATACAGCTAAGACAAGCTTAAAAATTCCCTCTGTCTATTTTTAAATATTTTATGCTTTATGCTTAGACAAAGTAAACTTCTTTCAACCAAATCAGATAACAGCTTGTTATTATTAAAAATATCTTTTAAAGCGATGAAGAAGAGAAAGCTTGAGTTTGCAAAAATGTTGTTACAGGATATCATCGAGTCAATCTTAAGACGTTCTTTTTTGTCTGTCGGCTGGACCAGATTTGATACCTCCACATTTGTACATATTCTTCATACCTCGCCCTCAATGCCCGCCCAGAAACTCTTGTTCGCTGCATTTCTTTTTTCACTTGATTTTCAAACAAAATTTATAAGTTGCGCGTCGCAACGTTTTTATTTTCATACTCTGCTCTTACAAAAACAAAAGAGTACATTAACTATCTGTCTTTTCTGTCATTTGGTATGAGTGCATTTTGTTGTCAACGCTTGCTCCGGTCTTTGCTGTGATCTATTTTTTCGGGTGAATATTTATGTCGAGCGCTGGGTTCGTTCAATTAGCTCTTGTTTGCTGCTACAAAGAGAAGAGTATGAGCCAACTCGGGAGAAACCGATGGTAAATTCTTTGCGTGCTTTTTAATAGAAAAGCAATTTAAAATCAAGGCATTCCCTGTGCACTTAACTGTTCGGTGTACGCCATATGTGCATTCTTGTGCTTGTGTACGTATACGTAATACAAGCGTATACGCATTATTGGCCAAGACCACTGTAGGCTGGACTCTGTTGCTGCACTTTTTGCCACGACCCAAGCACACACACAAAAACACACAAGCACAAACATACATACACGTATGTATATAAATGTATATGTGCTGATATAACGAGTGCCAAAAAGCATAACGCGACTTTTGCGTTTCAAACGGAATGTTTGCGCGGAATCTGCAAACACACACACACACACGGACACATGTTTGGTTTTTTGTATACTGTCGCCTAAAAACTGCAAAGAGTTTTTTCCTATGGCAAGTGGTATTTATTTTTATTTTTTTAACGTTTATACCTTTGTGTAAACAAACTATGCTGATACTACAATATTGTATGTGTGACACAATTTATTTTGACGTCAATAACTAATTTTTTTTATAAAATTTTCTATAAATGCAAGTTTTAAAAGGTTTATCAACTATATTGTTTTTTGGATTGCGCACCAAATAATGTTATTAATATTTGTCATGCCGATTTTGTAAATTTTTTGTTTGTTTGCTTGTACATCAGCTTCTGTTCTGATACAATTGAAAGGCAGAGAGCGAGTTATACAAATAAATTAAGCAGATTTAAGGTGTTTGCCGATCAAAAGCCATGGATCTAAGGAAATTAACGCCTACACTGCCATGATCCTTAAAGGCCGAAGAAATATAAGGATCACTAGATTGGTGCCCATCTTGGCCCATTTGTCTTTACTATTGGCTTAACTTGTTATTTGTAATTTTTATGGATTGGAAAAAACAATAATTTCATTTTCCTATCTTTCTCAGCCGCCAACTTTCCCTCTGCTTATCTACTGTGGATTAGCTTTTAAAACATCAAAATATATTTGGCTGATTACCACTAATATTTATGTACAAAGCGACGGTTTGGTACATAGGGGGAGAAAGAAAAAACGTTGCATGCTTTTAGGCATGTGTCCAAATGTGTGTGGGTGTGGGCTAGGCAAAATCTGCCCGCTAAGCAGCCTCAAGCGCTCAGCTTTACAAACTGCTGAATACTTGAGCATCGCTTCACTTAAATCACTTAGTTTAGTTTAGTTTAGTTAAGCAAAAACGGGACGAGCCAAGTCCAAGCGCAAATGAAAATGTGCTGGCTGAATGACAAATACCCTTACACAAATGAATGAACTACTATATATGATCTACTAACTATTAAAAGCGCTTACAAATGCACTTAACTTTTAGTATATACTTTGACTTTTGTTTTAAAACAACTTTTATTTAAATAATTCAAAGATTAACTGGAAGTGAAATATTATTCAGGCTATGAAGTTAGTTCAGTACAGATTCAGCGTTAGCAGTTCTCTTCTATTTTTGTCTTTTTTTATATGGAAATAGAAACTTAATGCTGTGGAAATTGATGCGAGCACAAGCAGACAGTGGTTGAGCCAGAGGCAGGAACAGGGGCAGTGGCAGAAACAGGGAGAGGGCAAATTGTGTGGTGGTTGTGTGTGTCGGGCAAGGACAAGTGCAAGGGGTCACGTGCCAGTTTTTTTTTTTTTTTAGTCTATGATAATTTCATATAAAATGTTCACTGCAACAGCCGCAAACCGTACTTTTCGTTTGGCTTTTAACAACCTTTATTGCAACGCTAATTTGCCTTGCACACACACACACACACACAAACATACTTATTTTATTTATATACATTTCACATCTAATCTGCTGCTAAAAAAAGTATTTTATCTAAATTTTCCGATTTAGTATCTAATCTCGCTTTTCGTGCAATATAAAGGTAAATATTTGATACACACCACCGCACAACATTAAAGTATCTCAATTTAACAAACCGAGCCAGAGGAAAAGATTTTAACTGCATTGCCAAAGCAGACGACAGTTCGAAATAGTACTAGAACACAGCAGGAGGCTATTGAGAAGCTAAAGGTTTTTTTTTAGAAAAAATGAAGAAATATAATTTCTTTTTGGTTGCAAATCCTTATTGAAGAGACTAGTGAGGATATGCGTTCGCTGAGCGGGCGATGCTTGTCGACCGATACGCGCCGCTCTGGGCACTCTAATTACTGTTATGGTCAGTAATGTGGGACTAGATAGTTGGCCCAGACTGATGACAGCCCTAAATTGCCTGAGACAGTTTTAGGTGTATTTCAGCAGATCTGCGAGGATGTCAGTGAGGTTCGGGTGGATTCCAATGCACTGAATTTCAATTATGATTGAAAGACAATTCCAAGTTACGCGTCTTAAACAAGTTATCGATAATTTGATGCCTGAAAACTGATAATTGTATATAAATTTTTTTGTTTTGGTTTATTTCGTTAATCATTAAAAAGTTTTTCATGCAAGAATTTATCTCTCTACTAAAAATTCCAAGTACACAATTTGAAACAAAATAAAACCTTTAAATTGTATACTGGACAATGCATTGAATTGAGCATAGCCGTATTTTGTTATTTTGGCAAGAGTGTTTTACTTTTTATAGAGGTTGCCATATAACATGATTAGTTTTATGCTCTGCTTGAACATACACTGAGATGAAATTAGATTTTGTCCGTACGTTTTATTGTAATTGTACCTAAGTGTGCGTGTGTGTGCGTATGTGTGTGTGCATGTGTGTGTAAGTGCCGAAAAGTAAATTACGAAATGACAATACCACAATACGAGTAGTATGATTACCAGACAGAGTCACAGATGAAGGGTCGGTGCCCAGTGCGAGAGACTAAAAGAATAGCAAACGTGCTGCGGCACGAATTTGGATTTCGGATTTTGGACTTGGATTTGGATTTGGATTGGCCCGCTGTGGTAGGTAAACGAGCCGTGCAAATGACTCATGACTCTGGGAACGTGCCTGGCCTTTCAAGATTGGGCAAAGCTAGTTTTCATGC
Source organism: Scaptomyza flava (assembly GCA_030179655.1). Taxonomy (NCBI): domain Eukaryota; kingdom Metazoa; phylum Arthropoda; class Insecta; order Diptera; family Drosophilidae; genus Scaptomyza; species Scaptomyza flava. The sequence continues at coordinate 11,127,254 of JARNME010000314.1, forward strand.
AGCCATTCTGTGGTGAACTCATTTGGTTGCCACAACTTATTTACCACAGACCAATGCAATAAACTCTCAATGTACATCCATAAATGTATCTAAAAACACAAGCGAACTAGGCAAAAACGTATTTTGCTTACGTATATTAATAAATGATTGATTTAGAAATTATGTTAATGAAATTTTTATTTGTTTGTAATGAAAATTCATATGATTATAATAATTTTAGCTTATTTGATTATAATAACAGCATAAAATTACTTTATAAATAGATTGAATAAGCTGAGACAACGGTTGTTTTGATTGCATTATTACTCCACTTGAATAAAATCAATTTTCTCACATTGTAGATTCCAGTAAGCCGAAAGGCAATTACGTATAAAATGTATTTGGGGACTTTTGTAAAGCTTTTTGCAATTGCCAGACGCAAAAACAAAACAAAAATAAATATCGCAAAAAGTGAATATTTCAATATGTTTGTTTGGCTTCCTTTGAAATAACAAGCATTTCATTTAAATTCCAATTAGACGAAAATTCGCAGCAATGCGAAATGCCAAAAAGAAAATAACAACCAGAAAACAAATTACACCCAGTTAAGTTAAGAGTAAGAAAAGCAACTTGCAAACAAGAAAAAAAAAAAACCATCAGAAACTAATTAAGTGGGTTGCCATCGACAGCTGAAGTAATCTTAACGTCTATAATGTGAAAAAAAAACAAGGTTCTGTGCAATAGTTCCAAGCACGGCTTCACTTTGCATTCGTTACCAAAATGCCAAATGCAACTTGCAACTTGCAGGTAAATCTTTCGACCTACTAATTCGGCGGTCAATGTACTCTCCATTTCATACAAATTTCCAAAAAGAACCGAACCAAAATTAAAGGTAAGTCAGTGATGCAGCTGTGATGCAAAAGTACGTGCCTGATTTTAAGTTCATTTCAACTTCCTTATGCCACGCCCTTAATTCAGACTGGCGCCATTGCCTTCGCTATCATCTTGGTCTTCTTTATAGATTTTTCGTTTTTGCTTGCCGGCTCTGCTGGTTCCACTTCCTTGCTCATACGTATAGGCTACGTGACAAACGAATGCCACCCTTGATGACCACCATTTGCAGTCATTGAGGGTGCCGAAGGCTGCCCGTTAAGGCATCAAGTCGCAAGTAGATCCGCCATGGCTAACGAAAGCAACAGCAAAAATAAAATCGCAAAAAAAAAAAATACCAAAAAGCCATTTGTGTTGACCAATTAAATAGTTTTAAGTTAATTAAGTTAAAATATGTCCAAGAAAACGTGGATGGCGGCAAGAAAAAAACTTAAAAACGTTCTATCATTAGAGTGCCGAACTTTGTATACCCTTGAATTTTATTTGACAAGTATAAAAAAAAAACTGCTTTCTTAAATAAGCTTCTCAGCTTTTAATTAATTCGCAGAGCAATTTGCATTGCAAGTGAGTTAAAACTTACATAAAGAAGATAAAGCTGCTGCAGCCTTTGCTGATGAATATGAATTACCTGAGAATTCCGTTAGGACACATCATGTCAAAATCAAAATTAAAGTTATTTAATTTATTGGTCTCCATGCCTGTCTAATAAGCCATCAAGTGTAGAATGCCAAACAGAGACACATCTAAGCTACATATATCGTGCTTGATTGCTGTTTCTAATTAGTTTTCAATATAAGTATGTATGCTGACAATCACACACACACACACACACACACGCACACATGTGTGATAGATTTGCGGGAGCTTATTTGAAAGCGCAGGCACTCAAAAGCTAATTAGCATGCGGTACTCTTAGATAATGTCAAAATTGAACATAATTTTGCCACTTTAACGGCAAAATATATATGTACCAAACATTTAGTATAGAGTATTTTCTAGCCAATGACAAGTTCTAATAACTAATAATAATAAAATAACTTTTTTTTTGCTGACACATAAAAATTATTAAGACTAATATTATTGTCACCGCTTAGCTTATAAAAACCATTTGCCAGTCGACTGAAGAACTCAAATGTTTTTTTTTTGTTAAGCTCAGCGATTTTTTCAATTCAATTTAGTATTTCTTAGCCCCTCCTCAGTCCCTTTAATTGTCGGAATTATTAAATTATTGAAATGTCACTTGTGAAACTAGTTCTGCGATGGAAGATTTTATTAACAATGCTAACTTATCAATTATTATTCTGAGTCAGTTGACCCCAGTTTCTGACAACATTTTGGTGGCCAAAACTTTTTTTGATTGACAGATGATGATGTAGCGATTTAAATATTATTGTTGCAAAGGTTTTGCTTTCAGTGTTTAGCTTATTTTTTGCTGTTTTTATCGCCAGAATAGCTCGATTCAGTATATTTACTAGCCTTTAAGTAGGATTTGCAAATTGCAAGCAACTTTTAAGTTTCGATATTTGTCAGACAATTTAAACATCAGATGACCAAAGCTTACATTTTAATTGATACACCTGCCCAGTTTATTTATTTGTTCATCATTATTTATTTAATTTACAACTGTCTTTCGCTTGGTAATTCTCACGCACATCGATTAAAAAGTTTATTTCTATATTGAGGCGACTCAAATACACTTCGTACTTTAGCCGATTATTCATTCGATTTGGACTAAATATATACTTAAATTATATATAATATATATATATATATATTTTATTTTTTGTAATATCAAAAGTAATTTTAAAGTTTTTATTTTTCTCATAGACTTGTTTTATATTTATTAATTTTGCAGCATATGGGAGGCATTTAAATTGATGTCGGTCAAGAATTAAATCCAAGTTTTCAGCCGGCACAAACTTCCTCCTATCTGTCTATCTATCGAGTGTGTGTGTGCTTGGCCTGCACAGTTACTTATATAAACACATGCAAGCCAGCGGGCAAATACTTCGCCCTACCACGCCCCTCCCCAACTCAACCCTATCTCTAGACCAGCGAGCTCCTCAAAGTTCTGAGAATGAATGTATTTCTTAGTTATTGAAGTTCATTGTGGTTGTTGCTGCTGTAGTTGTTAGTTTAGTTATTGTTGTTGTTCTGCTTCTTGTTGTTGTTATAGTTGATGTTGCTCGTCAGGAATGGTAAAACACACAAAGGCACTTCATACGTGTGTGTAGGTACATCAAATATGTAAATGACAGAGCTAAACCTTTAGCAAAATGAGAACAAAATGTATACGAAACCCAAGGCAGAGCAACCAATTAAAGCGAACTTAACAACTACCACATTGGTCTACTATATATAGTTTCTTACGGCGGATCTGGTTAGATGTGACAATTTTCAATCATTTCCAATATGGACTGTTGAGTTGAGTTCTCATACTATATCAAAAACAAAGAAAGATACTTTGCTGTACAAAAGTTTCAGAGTCTATGATGATGAAATGAACTTATACTTCTTATTTATAAGTAGCTTTCGCATCTGTTTGTCTATTAAAAAACACTTTTTACCCGAATCAATTTAGAGTGCAATTGCACTTAATGCTAGAATACGAAACATATTCGAATGACACACTTCTGTTTCACGTCAAATAATAGTTATTATTATTATATCTTCTCTTTCGCAAAATGCAGCACTTATTGTAGTACCAGCATACTCTTCAGCCCATTCTCGTTCATTCTCTCTGCTTCAATTCCAAGAAACAGGGGACAGCATTTTGTTTAAAGCTAGGGTGCGTAAGAAGCTTGCAGTAAGCACTCTTACAACAACTCGAGCTAAATATTAATGCGCTAATGAAGCCTGTTGCACTTCTGGCTTTTTTGTAGTTTGGCTTAAAATGGATAATGTTTTCTATATTGATTGTCAACGGCTATTATTATTATTGTTACAACTTTTAATTGAAACTCTCAACCTCATTTTAAATTGTACAAAATGTAAAGTCATGTAATTTTGTGGAAGTTTCCCTTTTGCTGCTTGCTACTTGATTGATGAATTCCCACTTGAACGCTTCTTTGAAATAAATGATTCAGGCATTATTTTTGATAGTTAATTAAAGTTTGATTCTTGCGTTGCTCTTATTTGCTCTAAGAACTTTTAAATGGGTCCCTAAAGTTGACTTACCTCCGTATTCAAGTAGACTTCTTTTAATTAATCTGCCCTCCGTAAAACTTTGCATGGAGTATTATTTACTACATAACATACTAAACGGTTAAATTTGATCTATCCAAAACGTTTAACGCCTTGACTTTGATCATTGCTCGAGCAACTATTTCAAGGACAATAACAAGCTCCATTCCGTTGTCTCTTTTGGGGCATTAATTCCATGACTGCAGAGATTGATCCCTTATAAACGTTACAAACAGGCAAAATATTAAAGTTAAGGGTTAGACGGAACACTAAAGAAGCGTTATACTCGTTAGCACGGGTAATTTTTCAAGCTGATGTGCTGACTGCATTTTGTGTATTAGATGAAAATTGTTGATTGTAGATTGCCAATTGCGGTGTAGCAAACCACTTTTGTCTTATTCACGTGTCCCATTTTGAACTGGAGTTGCAAATTTTTCGCATTGCTGCGACAAATTTCAATACAAACCGCTGCACACACACACACATACAAATGCAGTGCTTAAAAAGAGCAAACGAGAGAGAGAGAGAGAGAGAGAGAGAGAGCGAGGTTAAAATGTGAAAAATAACTAAAAATGTTCCACATACGCAGTGACGCTGTCACTATGCAATCGGCGATACTCACTGTGCTCGCATGTGTACGTGTGTGTGTGTGTATGTATGTGTATTCGCACAAAGTCCAAAGTAGGGCATGGCACTTAATTGAAAAACTTTTATGCGGTCGACAACGCAACGAACAACGACTTGGTAGCACCTTTTACGCCACCATCGACACCACAACCAAGCCAGCTTTACCGCCCACTTTTTCTACTCCGTTCACCATTCAGATTCTACACACACACACACACACACACAACCATCTGGTGATGCTCACAAAAGCACTGTCCTTGTCCGGGCCAAGTCGCCAGTTGCTCGACGCGCGATGTTAGCAATTCTGTTGCTGCTTCTGCTTCTGCTGCTGCTGCTGCTTTGATTTTCACATTAAGCCCGGTTTCATCATTTGCAAAAATGACATTTTATGAATGCAGAGAGAGATATGAAGCAGCATAGCAGAAGCAATTTGCATAAGCACCACACACATACACACACACAACCACAAAACTCACACACTTAAAATGATGCACTGCTTAGAGTACAGTGGACAAAAATCTCACATTGCATATAATGTTTTGTTTTAACAAAAATTAGCTTCACTAAACTCTATAAGCAATGAAACTTAAAATGTGCTTTTTAGATATTCTTAATAATTAATTACGAAAAATTGTTTAAATGAAGCCACTTTGTTGTTTTAATGAATAGAAACGAAATCGAACGAGTAAATATTTATTCTTATGCAAATAAATAAGTAACACAGACATTCCCAACATTGACAACGTGACAGATTCTAGTTCAACTCAAAAGCCTAACACGGCTTTTTATTGGCATGATATTTATGCATTGCGTATACGTAATATTTTACATAAGAATAAACAAATGCTTTTTATTTACATTTGCTGTTGGTTCCTTGCCTTTTTTTTTTTGCAAAAAGCCATCCACTAATATTGAGCTGTTTATTATATTTGCCAAAATGCACAAACATCAAGTAAAGATATCAACAAAACAAACTCAACATTTGTACAAAATTCGTTGGTAAATAATATTTTGGTGTTATTTCTTTTGTGTCTTCAACATTTAGATTCGTATAAATGTGTGTGTGTGTGTATGTATATTGGCTATTAGAGCAAATGTCGCGAAGGCAAACGATATAAAGTTGGCCAGGCGAGAAATTGATAGTCGTGACCGAGTATTATATTAGAAGCCGGATTGCTTTAAAAGTATGTAAAACTGTTTGTTTGGTTTTATTTTATTTTTTGGAGGAGATAAAGTTTGAAAACGTGACTATTTTTCGATATTTTTAATTGTCATCTTCTTTTGCGCTTTTTGTTAAAATTTTTATTTTTTTGATATCTAGTTTATCCAGCAACAAGAACAAATTTATTGGTTTAAAGCTAGTCGCTTCAGTTGAATTCAAATGTATTTATTCAAATTCTTTGTTGAATAAGTTTGACTTGTTTAGCGATTTTTTAAAGAGAGCAATTTTGGTTTTTGTTAGTGTTTTTCATTTATTTTAATGAACTTCAAAGGTATAAATCATCTGTTTCGAAACATATATTGCTTAAACATAAATTTCAACTTGACTTTTTTGAAAAGCAATTTAGAATTATTTATAAACAATTTGCAGTCATATTTTATAAGGACTGGAATGCTTGTGTGTAATATTGATATTGGCAAATTTTCTCTACACAAATACAAACGCATGCACAACCATGTCTGTGTTCAGCGACAATTGAAAAATTGCAATTAATATTGCATTGTTAAAGTTATATTTTGCTTTGTATGTACATTCAATTTCTTTATAACACGTTAGGTTTAGACGAAAATTTTTTTTTTTTTTAATAGAGCATAAAACATTCGAAGTGATGCTGTGAAATGCAAAGCATACAAATGGCTGGAAATTGGCGGTTTAACGGGATGACGAGTTTTTATTGTTTTCCAACTCTCCTCTCCGTCCGTCCATGCGTCCGTCGACCGACCGACAAACGGTTGCAATTTTTGTGTTTACCGCGACTTGAAACTTTGTTTTTTTTTTTTGTGTGTTTTTACACGCACACAAAAATGTGTGTTTTTTGACGTTATGATAACACACAGAATGTTTTCCGGTTCGGAAATTTAAGCTAATGCATTTGTGTATTTCAATTAAAAACTTTAGTTTGAAAAATTATGTTGGTTTTTTTTTTTAATGTATCAATATGCTTTCATTTCATTTAACATAACTATCAGCAATCTAAATATTTAGTATTTTTCTTTATCTTTTTTCATATGCACATTAAACACAAACATTTTGAAGTAAATTGATTTTTAATTCAATTTTCTTTGAATTAAATATTTAACTTCTATTGTCGATTTTTTTAAAGTTGCCATTTGCATAAATGTTTAAGGAATTTTACGGTGTTCTAAGCTGAGGATATACATATAAGGAATTTGTGGTGAGGACAATTTTTTAAATATATTACATTCCGGTCAGTGCAAATCAATCAGTGAGTAAATCAATTTGTCCTCTTCTGTCAGTCAATCAGTTACCCAGTCAGCCGTTTAGCCAGCAGTTGGTTATCTTTGGAAACTGCTTGATGGGCACTTATCTAAGCTAAATTGAGACTGTCCCCGCCGATGACACCCAAATAGCTATTCAATGCATATCCCTGCAGTCACGTTGACTATGCCAAACTTAGTGATTAGACTAGCCCACATGGGCTACTACTAGCCCACGCCTATGCCATTTCAATGTCTTTCTCCTATTCCATTTAACACGGGGATGTCATTGGAGTGGACGTATCGGCCGCCTCTGCAGCCACGTGGACTAGTCTATAAAACAGGCCACGTAGACTAGTCCATAAAACAGGAAATCAAGACTAGTCAAAAAACAGACCAAATGGACTAGTATTTGGTATCTGGGGTAAAAAGATGCCAACGAAGCCCATCATATAAACGTTAAATTAGCTATTGTTATAAATATTACTTAAATGTAATTTAATTTTAAATTATGCAAGTGTTAGAAGAAATAGAATACAAATAAACTTACCGATTGTGAAATATGATGGTCTACGACGGGATTCGAACCTGGAACTCTCGTTCACTTAGCAGATGCCTTAGCCATTGCGCTGTTGCCAAACATATTTTATAAGCAGTAGGCTATATTGTAAATTGAAAAATGTATAAATTGGTTTTCACTCGTTCGTTTTTTTGCCGCTGCAACGAACGTCAACGAGGCGCAAAATTGTGTTCGTTTTTCATGATTCGTAAAATTTACGTTTTTGCTCCGCATCCACGTCTGCATCCACTTTGACGCATCCATGAACTGGGCCACGTGGAATAGGCAGTTTACACACAAATGCTCAATGATAATTTTAAAAAGTGTTTTCCCCCGCTGCATCTACACAGACTGGTTCAGTGTTAGCCTACGTGGGAAAGTCGTGGGCTAGGCTTGAACAACAATAACAACAAACACTGGCCCAACCAATGTAATTTTCTGCACCCGCTTGGACTAGTCCTTGACTTGTCCATTATAGCTAGTCAATGGACTATTTTATATATGCAACTAGCCCATACAAAAACCGTAGGGATATAACAAGCAACATCCACGCACACATGCACATACACAGACAGTCAGACAGTAAGACAGACAGACAGACAGTTCTTGTCGTTTAGCAACGAGTGCAATTTTCTGCCAGTTTCGCGGCACATTTGTAGGAAATTGTTACGAGAAAATGAGGAAATCCAAAAGTCATAATGATTTGAATGCCATTATATGCGCTCTCATAATAAAGCCTGCTTGTTTGAGGTCAGAATATGCGTTCCTTCCTTGCGTGGGGAGGGTGAAGAAGCGGAAGATTGCGTTCCGGCTGGCTGCAAAATTTGCTTTTTAAAGCATAAATGCAAAACTATGCACTAGTCTCGAGTTATGCAATAGTAAAATGTCACAGAATATTCAGATTTATATAGCAACTTCCCATAAAATGAAGATAGAAGCGAAAAACTCGCGTTCTCTATTCTATATTTCTTTCTTGCCTTGTTTTTTTTTTTTCGTTTTATTTTTCTGTGGTTAGCGATAGCAGCTGGTATAAAATATATATGTACAAACTATATATAGAACATCTACATATTTTTGGGCATGCTTGCTTGTTATCTCAGCTGAAAACATGATGTCCCCGAGCAATTGAAAGAATACAAATTCACCTCTAACAAGCACTTGACTTAAATAAGCATGTGCACACACACACACACACACACACACATACATACATTTCAAGATGCACGTAAAGAGCTAACCTTTGAGTCCGAAATCGAAACGAAAAGCAGCCAGAGAACAAGCTAAAGTTAGCTGCAAACAGCAAACTAACCATGCTGTGTCCAGTACTGCATATACTGGAAGTATGTATTAAGCACTTTGTTTTGCGGTTGACAACACACACACACACACACACAACAAACAGCAAAAAGTATCTCAGCACAAATACAAATCTCAAGATAGTAGCTAGCAATCTTTTGTTAGCATATTCGCTGCATAAAAAAACACAAAAGCATTGTAATTGTAATTTGAACAAGCGGAAGTGCAAGCAATTGCCAGACAACGATAATATTTGTTAACAAATTAGTCAGCAAATGAAACAATTTCGATTCGAAAATACTACTCTTGAAAGGCTTTTAAGGCTGGCAAATCTATTATCTTAAACGCACGTCGTTCACACACACCTTGACATATTGTTTGCTTTGTAATTGTCTTTATGTGTATGTGTATAATTAATAATGTGTTTTTGCTGCTAATGCGTCTAAGGCGTTGGCATTTGCCACCCCTCCCGCTTTACTCAAGCTAAAGTTGCTTGCATCTTGTTAAATCTTCGTCTTTTAATCATGACAATTTTTATGGTTTTTTTTTAAGTTTAAAAACGGGCAAAATACTTTTAAATGCACATTGTTTGTCTTTCATTCGAACATTCGGCTTGGAAAGACGTATTTGTGTTGTTGTTTAAGTAATCAAAATCAAAAGTCATGCTTCGGGCAAAAGTTTAATGTTTATCCTTCAAACTTAGTTTCAAAGCTTTGCATACATCGAATGAATGAAAAGCTATAAACTTTAGTAGAAATCTCTTGTTAGAATTATTTATACGGACTTAAACATGACTTCTTCTGCTCTTTAGATGCATGCAAAATTTAAACATTCCTAGCGTGTTTTTGTATTTTTATTTTTGCTCCGTTTGCTTAAAATAACAAAAATGTTAAAGCTTCAATCGAAGCCACAAAATAATTTCCATACGAGTATCTCAACAAGTAAAAGTTTATTATTTAATACTTGACTTCCAAAGTTCTTTGGTGCTTGTTGTTGTTTGTGTTGTCTGTGTTGTTGCATAGTCTGGAACCCATTTTATGGCTTACTCGAGTGGCCACGTCGTTCTCCCTGATGTCTGCCATATAATCGCAATGTGATAGGACCTCAATCTACATACATACATGCATGCATTCATACATATGTATATGTACATTTACCTGTGCATACTTATGTATAGACCTATTTCGATTTGTGTGAATGTCGCTTGTTTGGTTGATTGCAAACGAATTAGATTGCATTTAGTATTGATTTCAATTAGGTTCAGTGCACTTATGTATCTGCTGGCTTGGCTTTCCTTTGGCGTTGGCTTCATTTTCATTCCTTGGCCCTGGTGTGATGTGGCAGAAGCGTTGTTGCGTATACACCTAGTTGCGCTTCGATTGGCTGTCAGTTGCTCAGCCATTGATTGATTGTCTAATTGTTTGTCTTCTCTCCATGCAGCCGGCAGCCAGAGTTCGGCTAGAGTTTCAATTTTGAGCTAACAACACGGCAACAACGAGAAACAAGTAGCAAGAAACAAGAAGCAAGACAAGCAGCTTTTGCAGGAGCTGGCGTTGATCATTGATTTTGTGTTGTCGATTTCACAACGTGTGTGGTGTAATCTATTAAAAATGCGATTTTAATGTTTTTTTAATATCATCACACAAACACACACTCACGCCTATAAAACCAAACAGATGGCCTGGCAACAAATGATAAAGTGATATCAAAATATATATAAACACAGCTGAAGGACTTATTTTTTATGAGCTAAGCAGACACAGCTAACGGCATAGAGTTAAAGCGATTCGACTGTTTAAAAAAGTTAATCATTTGACAGAAAAATAAACAATCAATCAATCAATCAAGTTGCTTTAAATGAATGCAGAAAAACTAAAATTAAAAAAGGTGATTAAAATACCAAAAATGCATTCACTTACTCCCTTTTTGTTTATAGCTACTGCATTAAATATAAGGCGAGTGAACTTCGTAGATTTTTGACTTGCTGAAAAGTTTTTTCCAAGCTTCGCACTTTTGCCCTAGTTATCGGAAAAGTCTTTTTCGAAGTTTTCAATTGTGAAGCTCCTCTCGTTGCTTTACTTATGCATAGAATATTTTTTATTAGAATTTGATTTATCAGCTGCCTTTTTTTCGGTTGACCCTAATTTGCATGCTGCAGCTGCTTTTCGGCGCCCAATTACCAGCTCTGATGGTGAAAACACGGAACAAAGTAGAAAGCAGTAAACATAAAGCGGAAAACAGAAAGCAGAAAACAGAAAGCAGAGACCAGCAGCCAGGATCGTAACCGGAACAGAGCAGCTACAGTGTGCTGCACTCTGCTTAATTCCCAGTGGCTTGCAGCTTATTATCTAATCTATTTTATGGTCATCCCTTGACTCGAGACTAAATAAAATCAAGCCGTGTAATGAGCAAAAACTATTCAAACCTTCTGCTTTGACGTTGCTCCATCCGTCCACAAAGACTTAGTTCATGTTGGGAGTTTCCCAAAGTAGCAAGTATTTTTTTTTTGTAACCTCATTAATTTAGTTTACGTTTTATTTATTTTAATATAAATTGTGTGCCCATATAACTGTGGTGTTCCTAGCAATTGCAAAATGTCATTGCCCGCTCGAACAATATTCTTGTCCACTTTACAGCCTGAATAATGCCATCTGAATATGGATGTGCAAATACATTTATCCTTGTGCTGCTGCTGCGACTGCTGCTGCTGCGACTGCTCTTAATATTTCCATTGTGCTTTTAACAAACCAATTTGCCTTAGTGTGTTTTTGTGTTGGGCGCTCTGGTTTTAGTTACATTTTGCGGTCTGTCGGCAGCGTCCGTCTGTCAGTTTATTTTGTTTATTTTGCCATTTCGCTATGTTGCCGCGTTTGGTTTTTTGTAGCTATTTCATTTTTTAATGCTCTTGCTTCACAGAATGCTCAACGAGCATAACTGTTGTCATTCTTATAAGCACTATTGGATATTACGAACTCTAAGCTTCTATCAACTTTACAATGTAGTATCCTAACTGATGCAAATTAAGCTTAGTTCTTTTTGAACTTGAAACAATTTGATGCAGCTCTTCAGTAGGTGCAAAAGCAGAGTATTTTGCAGTCGTCCATTGGCGTATGCAATTCTCATAGTTGTTTTGTCTAATGGTTATGAAGTTTGGCTGTTTGTTGAGGTCATGCCTGTGTTTAATTGCAATCTGCCCGGGGCTTAGAAAGCAACAATTTTATTTATTTTCATTTTTTTTTTCGGGAACACAGCTATCAGCCGTACATTTTTGGAAATAACCAGGTATTGTTACAGTGGTTTTTATGCTTTATCTTTTATCTTTCATATTTTCACTATTTTCACCAAAGAACTACGTTCGAAGTTAGTAATTTAAGCCAAACCATTAGTTTGTGGCACTTTTAAGCGCAGCAGAAAGTTTTCTCAAATAAATTTTCATGCAGATCATTAAATATGCATTTGAAGTCATTTCGTTAAAGAATTTCGGAGTAGCACAGGCTGACAATTATATCAAGATACTGCAGAGCATAAAACAAGGCTGCTTGCTTAAAACTTTTGTTACCAAGTCGAGTGAATCAAATAATGTCTCAGACAGTTTGCAGATTGAGCCATAAATGAACACCTAGTATATACGATATTATGGCATACAAACCAACATGCGACAGGGTGAAATTAAATGTATGCTCTTATAAAGGAGTCAGCGCTGCCTGTGAGTTACGCCCAAATCCTTTTTACAAGGTTTTGTTTTAAGCATCCGCCAAGTGGCTTCTACTTCTTTACATACAATATTTGTAGTTAAATCTAAATGGCTTGATTTTTTATTTTTATTCTCCTCTGTGTCAAGTAAAACTAGAAATTTTATGTTAAAAAATGACATGCAAATGAATAATTTAAATCTTTAAGGTCTCGAAAAGGCATGTGCTAGCTTAGTCACAGGGAAAAGTTTTCTCCTTCTCGAAATCATTTTTTGTGTAATTTTCAAAAAAAAAACTTTTTCGCTCACACCGCACATCAACAAAAATGGGCTGCAGTTCGGGTCAACTACTGTTAACTTAAAAGTCCGACTGCATTTGCTCTTACTTTTAGTTAAAGTTTATATAGTACTACCACTTACATAAACTATATGCATATATATATAAGTATAGTATATGTATGCAAAAGCTTGAAAAGCTAATTAGTGACACAAGTCTTGAGCATTCGTTTTCGGTTTTTGCCAAGGCCGCATTATCTGTAAAAAAGAAAAAAAAAAAAACTTTAACGTTTTTTCTCTGCTTTCTCCATTTGCAGCTTCGGATCTACACACAAGCATACATAGAACATTTGCTATGAACAGATTAGCAACAAAAATGTCGTCAAATTGGCTCCTGCTGCTAGGCATGCTAATTCTACTGACAGGTAAGTTTGCCTATCTTCTTCTTTCCTTCTTCTTTATTTCCAATTTATTATTTTTTTACAATCTCCGGCAGTTGAAATGGGAAAAAAGCGACGTTTGCCGTAATCATTGTCTGGCTGTGTGCTTGGGGAATGGCCAGTGCGGTGGCGGTGGGGAGTGTTGCATTTTGAAAGTAAGGGAGAGTAAGAGTGGAGTTTATGGCGACCGTCGTACTACATATACATACTATACAAGTCAATAACGGTGCTGACACGCTTCATTTGGGGATTTTGAAATTGCAGCCGAAGCCACTGCCACTGCCACTGCCACTGCTACTGTGGCTATAGCTTTAGCTTTATCTATACTATACAAGCTACTCATCCTTTGCATGCGCGTCACGTAAAAACAATTTCGTTTGTTCGCGCGGCTAAGGTGGAACAGAAAGCCGGAGCTAAATCTGGGGTTTAAGGCTGTGGCTGGCCTTTAAGCTATACAGTTGTTGTTTTAACCTATATTTGCCCGGTACTGAACTGAAACGAACCAAACTCAACCGTACTGAACTGAACTGTCGCCCGGCCATGCAGAAATTGTTTTACATCATCCTCACTTCCACTGACATTTAAAATAACAAGCCGTAAGCGTGCTTTGATTATTGTGGCCATGATTCTGCTGTTGCTCAAATGAAAAGAGCAGAACGAGGAATAATGTTGGGCACAATTTTGTGAGCTTCAAACAGTCAAATATTGAAAAAGAAAAAATGCTGATAAATAAATGAGTTAATGGATTAAATATGTGAAAATATCGAAAATTAATTATGAATTGAACATTTTAATATTTAATAAAATTATACAGTTGAATGAAAATTTAAAGATTTTATTAATTTAATATTTCTTTTGTTTTGTATTTCACGATAAGCGCGTGAAACTGCGTCTATTAACGCAGATAATTGGGGAAAATCACTGGCTATAAATATTTTAATTCACATATAAAATCAACCACACAGCATACCGATTAACAGATGTTACCGGTTAACTGAAGTCCGTATTATCAATGTTCAGATGCATATTAAACGCATTTAGTATATCGTAAATGTGCAATAAAAAGCAATAAAACACAATAGAATTCAATTTTTATGTTTGGTTTGTGCATGCATTAAAAGTTATTCGGCTTTCGATCTCGTTCAACTTGTTCAACAGACTTTGGCTTTCGCTTTCCATTTTCAAACATTTCAAATTACTGTTATACTCCGCTGTACTCATTTGGCAACTACAAGCACTCATTAATAGCACTTTACCAAACCGATACAAACAAACAGCCTGTCACCTGTGTACATTCGTGTGTGTGTGTGTGTGTGTCTGGTATAGTATTAATGGCTTCTCGCTGAACCGCAACGTAGTTCTTTGACTGCCTGTGGCTGCGCACTTTGCGCAAAGTTGCCAACTCTTGCCAATGTATAAAAAAATCAAGTGACAACAACAACAGCCACAAGAACCTAAATCCGCCGCTTGCTGATTAAACGCAGCTAAGGTTGCTACGGACGACATTTGACTTAAATTTAATGTGCCTAATAGAGCTGCTACTACAGATAAAATGGCAGCACTTGATTTTGTACTAAGCCCAATATAAATATCGCTTGACTGCAAATTGTGCACTGAGCGCAATGCTAACAGTTTGATGTGGTTGCCCACGAAAGTATCAATTCAAAGATTCAACATTTTCTAATTAAAATGCAGCGAGGCGATATAGTACTACGACTATAAATTGGTATGAATTTCTTTAATCGGAAAATATTTAATTTTAAAGTCTTCTTTCAGTCACTTAAATGAAAATTGCAACAACATTATGTATTCTAGGAAACTGGACGTGTATTGTGTTGGGCAACAACAAAGTGTTTTATTTGATTTTTACAATGTCTGATTTGGTTGAGTGAGAAATTGCTTTGAATTTTGTTTCCTGAGTACAATTCCTGAAGCAGACAGTTGTAGCAACAGAATGTTGCAAAGTGCCTTCAGCAAAGTCGAAAACAAGGCAAAAAAAAAAAAAACAACTTTGCAACAAAGTCAAAAAAAAAAAAAATCCAAACGAAACCAAAACAGATTGATAAAAATGTCGCGGAGTTTTGTTTTGTGCTCAAGCAAAAATTTCCACAAAGATAAAATTGATTTGGAAAAATAAAAAAGTATCGAAGAACAAAAATTTTGTTTTTTATATTTTATTTTTTTTATGATAAAGTTGAGCATAGTCGACTAGTACTTTATGCAACATTTTATCATAAACTTCCTTGAAAACTCAAACAAAAATTCAGCTTAACACACAAGCGAAAAAAAAATAAGTATTTATTGTCGCATAAATATTTTAATAAATAAGCGAGATACCCTTCTGAACTTAAAAAAATGTATTATTTTCATTTCATTTAGCAACAATCTTTAATTAAAATCTATCTTCATCTTATATGCGAAACTTATTACTAAATTGCGACGCGTATCAAAGATTTCCCTAAACGAACCAGTCCACAAAAGGTCGACTGACTCAAGTCTTTGCGTTGTAAGCTGTCATAGCCAGCCGCTTGATGTTTAGTTCATTTAATTTTAAGTGCTTCAACATAAATCAAGCGTCTAATAATGGCTCAAACGTCATGGATGTCAACAGTTGGAAGGAAGGCGTAATATCTTATGCTCGTTCAGTTTCAGTTTCATTTCCAGCTAAACACCCAATGCCAACGAGTTAAATTGTTCTTCTTTGGAATATGAAAGATGCCACCAAAGCCGCCAAATGGACTTAACTTAGGGACAGAAACTACAGACTGACTCTTGGCTCTGCCTGCTGTTACAACTTACTGACTGCTTGACTGACTGACTAACTGGTTGAGTGACTGAAAGACTGAGTGACTTAGTTGAAATAAAAAGACGCAGCGCTATTTACAATAGAGCTTGGGATTTCAAGGTCCAGGCTAGGTTGGTTTTGTTTGGGTTCAGTCGGATTGTGGAAGGAACGGGGGGCATGATGCGATAAGAATAATTGGAATGTCAGTTTAGATGCGCGCACGTGAAAGCCAACACAAAGCGACACAGCTAGAGTCAACTTGCAGCGTGGCAGCGGCAGCAGAAGCAGAAGCAGCAGACACCCAATTGCTTCCCTCCATTACGTGGCAGCTCAACATGTTGCAGCCAGGCGCTGGCAGAGTAAATATGGTACAATAGTTGCAACAACCCGTCGCCGTCGCAGTCGTCGTGGTTGTGGTCGGCGCACTTGGCTGAACAATGACATAAACCTAATGACAACCAGATGATGATGATGATGATGACGATGATGACAATGATCATAATGATGATGGCGGCCTCAAAGCCATCGGTTGATAAGCAGTAGTAGCAGCAGCAGCAGCAGCAGAAGTGATGCTGGCATTTCATGGCACTGACAACAATGACAACGCTGACATGATATGCTGCAAATGCGACGTCTAACAGAGCGACGTCTACGCAGGCAACAACAACTGCAGCAAAAAAAGCGAAACCAAAAACGAGCAGCGAACGAAACAAAAAAAAAAACAGTAGAAGAGGAGAATCAAAATTTGACGCTAGCTCCGGTGTCCAGAGTCGCAGAACCGCAGAAGACAAGCTGGCGGAAAAGTGGAGTGACACTAGTAGGCGGCGTGCGGAGTGCAGTGGGTGGGGAGTGGCCGAAGTTCGACTAAGGATAACTAAGCAAAAATGTCGCAGCATGCTGCGGTCATCAGTACATCCGAAAGGCCTATTAAAAACTCAGTTAAACTTCTCTTCCTGTCGTTTCGATTTGATTCGATGCTCGACTATAAGTTAGCCCGTAGCCCCTAGCATATAAATAAACTTTCACAAACAAAATTTCGCAGAATATTCGATTCGAACTATTTGATGGAATTGTTAACAGCCGCAAGATATAAAACCAGCTCTGCCATAATCACAATTTAGTTTGTGAAATTTTGCCTTTTTGTACATTTACAACTAAGGCTTAGTTATTTTAAAAACATAGTTTATAGTTTAATTGTCTTACAACTGTTCAAATAGATTACAAATACTTGTTGCTTACTGATCGTGCTTTCGTTCACATGCTTATGCCCCGCATCATTATACCCTATTTCTAATCATTCTACTAAGTGGGTGCAGGGCAGCGCAAAAAGCATGATAAACGAGTTGTTATGGTAACTGCAACTGCAAGGGGAGCGAGGGAGTGCATTGAGAGATAAGAGAGACATCATGTCTGCCCATTTGCCGTTTTAAATTGAAATTGAAAATTGGATGGCAAATCGCGGCGAGTGCTTGGACCACGCTCAAAAGGGAGCTGAACTAATTGCTGGGTAAGGACAATTGCAACTGCAACTGGGAGTGGAATTGCAACTGCCGCTGCATTTGATTGCCCATTTGTGCAGCTTGCCGATTGCTGCTTGCTAAAGGCTCTCCGATTAGCTTCTTGCGCATGCGTTATGGGCGTGGCTGGGGCGAATATCTGTCATTGACAGCAACAGCAACAAGACCTACAGCAACAAGACCTGCAGGAGCAGCAGCAGCAGCACCAGCGACAAGTTGTGTTCTGTTTTGTTGACACGCCTCCAGGCCGAAGCGTTAAGCTGTTTGTTAATATAAAAGGGCAAACGGGGGCAAAGGGGTGAAATGAGTTAAAAAGGGTATGTGGCTTGCCCAAAAGGCAACTCATTGCAGTTTCCGGTTTTCATTAGGCAGCAACATAGATAAAGCACTGGTTGTTGTTTTTGTTGTTGATGTTGTTGTTTACTGTCAAAACATGTGAAAAGCAAATTGCTGGCACATAGTAGTAGCTTGTGTAACTTACACAACAGCTGCGAGAAGTGTGAGTTATGACTGAAACTTACCCGCTGCCATTGCCGCTGCCACCGCCGCCGCCAACGCTCGCTGTCGACCCAGACAGCGAGACAGACAGCTTGTTATTCTTTGGGCTATTTATGGCAGGCACTGACAAAGCACTTGATCTGTTCAAAACAGACAATTACAGCGTTGAGCTGCTGTCATCAATTGACTGTCGTAGAACATTTTCATCGTCATCGTACGTTGGCTCCTTCTACTTTTGCAAATTGTATGCTATTAGGTACTCTAACAGACTTGTGCAACAATTCTCAAGTTGAATTGCAAGCAAGCACTACAAATTTTTTGGGTTCATTCGGCATGCGTTGAAACAAAACTAACTATATGTACTATACTTGATACAAACTTCGATGCCACTTTGGCTCTCAATATAAATACTAAGAACTTTTCGATGACATGTCGGAGTGGAACTTGAGTGAGCAGCAAGTGCCAGTAGGAGGCAAAAACGGTGTTCAAATAAAATATCAACTTTGTAGAGTGAATGAAATTACATCCATTTGTAAAAATTATACGATTGTGACAAAGTATTTTCGAAGATAAAAATAACATAACAGGAAATAAACACAGTAATTAAATATAAATGTTTCAAAAGTTCAAGTTTCAGGCATTCATTAATTCGACTAGATGATACCCTCAATTCCCTTTTGAATTGCCAAATCACATAGCACTCTGTCCTAATGTAATCACATTTAACTCAAAGTTGTCTCTTTCCGATGCTTAACACACATTTTACTACAGTCTAATAATGCCTTGGACAAGGACATACAAAAAAACATAGTGGCGCATAGTTAATTTTGGCTATGCCAAGACTATGATACCCTTCACACAGCCAAATCAATACTCCCCCCTCTTATGTTTCTGTGCAGTTGTTGGTAATTTTTCGCTAATATTTTTACTCTTGAGCGTCATTTACTTGTTCGTTTTCGACAAAAACAACATATTGACATGTAGGTACTTGAAAGTGCACGACAGAGACAACAATTGATAGTACGATATGGTAAGCAACATGATCTAAGCAATCTGTGAAAGTTTCATCAAGATCGGTTAAGCAGTTTGGCCGGAAATCGTGTTGATATGGTAAATTTATATGGTGGCTATATCGTAGAATGCTCCGATCGGGATGAAATTTCATAGTGAACAAACCCGACATGATCTAAGCAATCTGTGAAAGTTTCATCAAGATCGGTTCAGCAGTTTGGCCGGAAATCGTGTTGATATGGTAAATTTATATGGTGGCTATATCGTAGAATGCTCCGATCGGGATGAAATTTCATAGTGAACAAACCCGACATGATCTAAGCAATCTGTGAAAGTTTCATCAAGATCGGTTCAGCAGTTTGGCCGGAAATCGTGTTGAAACAGACAGACGGACAGACGGACAGACGGACAGACGGACAGACGGACAGACGGACGGACGGACGGAAATCAATTCCTGAGCTCGTCCTGATCATTTTGATATATAGTTTATGGGGTCTCCCATCATTCCTTTAAGGCGTTACAGATTCATGACAAACTCAATATACCCTGATTCACATGTGAAGGGTATAAACATAGTGGCGCATAGTTAATTTTGGCTATGCCAAGACTATGATACCCTTCACACAGCCAAATCAATACTCCCCCCTCTTATGTTTCTGTGCAGTTGTTGGTAATTTTTCGCTAATATTTTTACTCTTGAGCGTCATTTACTTGTTCGTTTTCGACAAAAACAACATATTGACATGTAGGTACTTGAAAGTGCACGACAGAGACAACAATTGATAGTACGATATGGTAAGCAACATGATCTAAGCAATCTGTGAAAGTTTCATCAAGATCGGTTAAGCAGTTTGGCCGGAAATCGTGTTGATATGGTAAATTTATATGGTGGCTATATCGTAGAATGCTCCGATCGGGATGAAATTTCATAGTGAACAAACCCGACATGATCTAAGCAATCTGTGAAAGTTTCATCAAGATCGGTTCAGCAGTTTGGCCGGAAATCGTGTTGATATGGTAAATTTATATGGTGGCTATATCGTAGAATGCTCCGATCGGGATGAAATTTCATAGTGAACAAACCCGACATGATCTAAGCAATCTGTGAAAGTTTCATCAAGATCGGTTCAGCAGTTTGGCCGGAAATCGTGTTGAAACAGACAGACGGACAGACGGACAGACGGACGGACGGACGGAAATCAATTCCTGAGCTCGTCCTGATCATTTTGATACATAGTTTATGGGGTCTCCCATCATTCCTTTAAGGCGTTACAGATTCATGACAAACTCAATATACCCTGATTCACATGTGAAGGGTATAAACATAAAAAGAGAGTGAGTGAGAGAATAAAAAATAAAAATATAAAAATAAACAACTTTAACGGAAATTATGAAAAGGGCCAATTGAAAATGAAAAATTGCTGAACTTGACACAAGACTCATTTGAAATTTAAATGGCAGAAACGCGTTGAAAACGTTGAGAGTGCCTCACATTTCCTCTTCTCTTCCATGTTCAACCATCTTGTTCTGCATCTCGCCGTCATTGCAAGAGCAACGCCGGTGAGTGTTTGCCATTTACAAATGTCTGCCGAGTTGATTGGCTGCCATGGCCATTAGGCAACCATCTAGAGCATTTTCTCTTTCTCTCTCTCTTCTTGACCAAGAACTGGTTGGTTGGTTGGTTGGATATTTGGGTGCAAGCTCAACATAATACATTCACATAAATATACATATATGCAAATGAGTTAAATTCTCTCTGACCAAAGAACGACTTCGAGGGCATTAGGAGACCGAAGAGAGAAGGAAGCAAAAACAAAAAATAAAAATTGGCAACTCAGTGAATAATAAGAGTGAACGTCGCAAAAATTGAAAATCTATGGAATGGTGGAAGGGGGGGGGGGGGGGGGGGGGGGAAGGTAATATTCAAAGTTGGCTGTTGGCTGTCATTGCCTGTGCGTGAGTTACTGAAAGAGAGAAACTCATGTCTGTGGTTGAGTGAATAAGTGAGCTTTTGGCTAAGGGAGTCTTTTCAGTCACAACGCCATTAATTACTACCATTCAAAACGACAAATGTAAAAGAAAAATAACTCTTGGAAAGGGGGAGTGTAAGTGTTTGAAATTGTTGATATTAATATTCGGTATTTGTGCATAATGTAAATTGTATTGATTTTGTACAAAGCTATTCAATTTACCTTTAATTAAGCTCATTAATATTAATAGTTGTTGAGTGCTTTAAAATGTTAAACAAAATCTCACAGATAGTACAATATCCGACTTGAGCTCGGTTTGATTAATTAGCGCAATTTCTTTGAGGGCTCGCACAAATATGCTTTTTAATTAATCTTGTCTGTGCGCCCTTTTAACGTAATGTTAAAGAAAAGGCAATGCAAAAGGGTTTTGCTGCTTTTTAGAAATATTCCCATCAAAATGAAGAGAGATTCAGACATCTTCAACTGTTGATTTAATTTAAAACTTGTTTATAATTAATTTACTCTAATTTTGATTGACATTCAATTCAACGTTTAGTTGAGTTTGGCTTGTTTGTTCCATGGTACAGGCTATTTAAGGTAAAGCTTCGCCAACAGGCCATTTTTATCTATTTGAACACAGTAAAATATGTTGTTGTCTTTTTTTTTTAAGAAGCTGTTTGTGTTTATATTTGTTGTAAATATGTATTTAGGTTCAAGGTTTGCATTTGTGGACACGAAAAACTGCTCAAACAGGATGATCAAAGTTTCATGCCAATATTCCAACTAAACCCAATCCAAACAAACCAGCAAAGAAAACCAGCCCAGTCGAAGTCAGATATTGGCCATGACACTAGCGTAAGCCAACAAGCTACATCGTTGACAATTTTATTTGCTAAATATTCTGCTCAATTGAAGAGAACTCGCCGCACTGCAACTAGCCAGACATGTTACAAAGCTATCACAGCTAGTGTGTGGAGTCTATTTTATATGCTTATTGGTTGATAAGCAGAGTCTCGTATACTTACACACACACACACACACACGCTCACATATTTCCATGCATACATACACTTAGAGTTGAGCTGGAAATCCGTTGGCTGTGATTCGACATCTTAATATGGAAAGCACTTGCACATATTGGTTTGGGTCACCAAGACAACCGTTACATGTACTAAGTCCAAAAAAGTGCCCGACTTGCAGATACACTATATGTACACACCTTCCTTCCAACTAAATTGCGCTCACGTATGTTCAACGTTTTACTTCTACACACGCATAAGATCCCACAAACACTAACAAACAAACCAAAACGATATGCTTCTCCTCCTTTTGCTGCTGCTGCTGCTGCTACTGCTACTGGTGTTGCATACTGTGGGCAGAGGCAAATATGTCAAGGCCGATTGCTGTGGCTGTGGGCACGGAGATTGTTTTGGCCGCAAGGTGGGCGAGAAAGAGCGTTAAAACGCAGTGGTTGTTGCAAGTTATCAAGGTAGCAAGAACCAAGTACTTCTAGCAAAAACCGGCAAAACTCACGTGTTCGACCAGCGCAAACAATCAGCAGAGAGAAACACAAAAAGAAAAAAAAGCGAAAGCAAAGCGAAAATGGCTGGCAACTACTGACGATGACGATGGAATCGCAAGGTGTTAAGCGGTATTTAAACTGTGTTAAGGGTGGACGGGGGAGACGGGTGCGAACAAGGGGAGATGCAGCAGTCAGACAACATTTGATATCATTGCATCGTGGCAGCGTGCATCGCGCATCGCGAATCTGTTATCTACACCAACCAGCCAGAGTATATTTTTTCTTCACCCCAAGCTGCATGTTTTTTTTCAAATTTAAACGTTCTTCCCAAAGGAGCAAAAAGTTGCATGTTTTTTTTTAGAGAGATTTTTTGGAAATAACTAAAAAATATTAACAGCGTTTTTTGTTATTTCTCATTTGATAAAAAAAAAAAAATGTTGAAGAATTGGAAAATTAAATTAAATAAATCTGTTATTTATAGGTTTTATTAATAGTATATATTGACGACTGTTATCTTTTCTTTTGCAGGTGGCTCGCAGGGTGCCTCGAAACGATTCTTTACGGACTTTCTGCAGGATTTGCCCACACCTGGCACTGGTGGACCCACCTTTGATACGAGCATTATAAGTAATGTAACTGGTCTCGTTGGCAAGACCGTCAAGTTGACCTGTCGCGTCAAAAATCTGGGAAATCGTACGGTAAGTACAGTAAAAACGAGCTGCTGGCGGTGTACGGAAATTCAGTTAAATTAAAGTGATTTAAACTAGCAAAAGGTACTTGTATGCACAACACACACCAAAGTAACGCTGAGAAGTGGTAAAAAAAAGTTTGCTTTGCATGCCGAATACGAAATACCTTTGAAAAGATTCTGAAGCAGATAAATGTTATGGAACTGCAGCTATGAATAATTGCATATGAAATACTAATAACGAACATATTTGAAATAAAAACTAAGCTCAGAGTTCATATTATTATTATTATTATAATTCAAATATTTACCCTAACTTAGTCGGATATGGTTAATTCAATGCTCTAACATTTGGTGACATAATTTTATTACCCTCTGTAAATAGTAAAAAGGGCAAAAAGTCTGCAGTATCCGACTACACAATGTCCTGCGCTAAGTGTTAATAAGAACTATAAGCAGCTTAGACAATTTTCTTAATGTACGATTTTTTGTCTTTCTTAAATAGTCAAAAACAGTCGATTTTTAACTGACATTAAAAGTAGTTGGATTACTTTAAGGATAATATCATCTTAATCGCAATTTTAAATAACTGCTTGAAGTAAATAAACACAATATTATTGTACTACTTTAGAATTATATAAACCTAATATGCTCATTTTGTTGATGTTAGGGCAAGTGAGTATTCAAATGTAAAAGTTGTACACCAAAAAGTTGTCGAAAGCCTTTACGCTTGACGGATGGAGACTGCAAAGAGTTGCTATGTAGTTATTAGAAGAGGAAGAGAGTGAGAGAGAGTTAGAGCGAGAGTGAGAGTTCTGTACTGTTAAGTAAAGTACAGTAAAGGCAAGGGGCCATAGCTGAAGGCAGCTGTCGCCTGTCGACTTTCGACTAACGTTCTAGTTCTATAGGTCTATTCGCAAAAGTTGTGAGCCAGCTTCAACATCTCTCAGAAGTTCTCTATTTCACTCTCACTCTCATTATACCCTTAACCCATAAAATGGGTAAAAAAAAGGTATAATGGATTTGTGCAAAAGTATGTAACAGGTAGAAGGAACATCTCCGACCACATAAACCATATATATTCTTGCTCAACATTGACCGCCGAGACGATATAGCCATGTCCGTCTGTCCGTTCGTCTGTCCGTTTGTATGAAGTAATATGTAACGATAGAACTTTTCTGAAAATTTCGTCCAAATCGGTTTAGAAACACCGGAGATATCGAATTTAGTCGATTGAATTTAATTCACATCCCAAAGTATGCTATACATTTTTTATATTTCTTGCAGCTGGGTTCTGGGTATCTTCTAGTCGGGCTCACGCGACTGGAGCCTTCTTAATTGTTTTGTTCCTCTTTGTGCATCTCAGTCCGAACGGCTTTGTCTACTTGAAAATTCATTTGAAACGTGAAGTACGAGTTGAGTTTGTGATAGCGTCAGCTGTTAAACAATTACAACTTTAAGTTTTCAACTTGCCCGTCACCTTACAAACTAATATTCAATGCAAGTCCGACAAACGACGAACCCTGCATCAAATTCGTATTCGTCTATCCTCAGTTTATAATATATGAAAAGCAACTTTAACTTTTACTTACTGATGTTAAAATCATGCGGTTTCTTAAAACTTCCAGCACAACTTTTCATTCAACAATAAGTCGAATGAGATTGAAAAATGAATTGTTTTTTGTTGCCCACGAGCTCAATTTACCTTTGGCATGGTATATTGATGCATATAGAGTCAGTAGAGAGCATATTTATTAGTGCTAAGCGGCGTCCATCGATGCTGATTAGCTGGCTTGAGTCGGATAATTAATCACATGACCAACAGTTTGTCATTTATAATGCTCCAGATGTCGAATTACTCGCAAGATGCAAGTTCATGAATAACAATTAACAGTGCGGCATGGAGTATGAAGTAAGTTGAGGGGAAATCAAATGGAGTGCGAAGAGTGGGGTGGAGTGAAGTGAAGTGTGTGTGAAATTTCTAGTTTAGTTTATGCCAAGACAGCACTTTGCACTTTGCACATGTCTCATGTGTCATGTTCCAATTTCCATGCTATATACTTTAGATATATATATATTTTGACAATAAATGGCACAATTAGTAGCAGGCCGAGACATTTAAGGGCATTCATTTTCCAACATACATATACATATATATGTTTATGTATCCATGCCCAAGGACGTCAATGTCAATTGAAATTAAATCGTTTTGATGTCGCCTAGCTGACAGCTCAATATATAAAAAAAAAACAATACAAATAACAAAAATATAAATAAGAGATAGATAATCAAAGCAGCTGTCAATATGCAGCTGGCACAAGAACAACTGACCATTATGTTATCAACATTTCTTACACTCGTCGGCGATAAAGTACTTATTATACTTACTTACAACTGTTGTTGTTGTTGTGAATAAATTTACTCGAAATACAAAGTAAGCAAACGACGCATCGTCAGGAAAGCTTATTAAAAACACATTCACAGCAGCCGCTTTCAATGGGTATATATATAAACATACGTATATTGTGTATAGAAAGTTGGAGTCATGTCTGTGACGAGTTTGTGTTAGTCGAGAAGTCTTGAGAAAAGTATAGCATACTTTGAGGGTTACAATATAAACTTGATGTCATTCAGTTTGTATCAAAAATGCATTGTAGGAATCATTAACTCGTCTCCTTGTTCTCCAAGTGCATTGTGTTGCGTAGATATAAATGCGTTATGAGTTTGAGTGTACAACGAGATCTACTTTTGGCTTTCTGGACGCCACTTTTTGCTTGTCATTGTGCGGTTTTGTAAGTTTTATGTTGCAACGGCTGGTCCAGCCGCTTTTCCTGGCGACAACACATTGGAAGGCTTTTGCACACCGCAAAGGTTTGGTTAGGTCAGGTCAGGTGAATAAAGGGGAGCAGAGGTGTCCGTGTCTGTGTGTATGTGCGTGTGTGTGAAGCCATGCCTAATCTCATTGCATGCACTTCATTAGTGTGTAATTGAAGCGTTGTCATCAATTGGATTGCCACTGGCTTCTAGAGCAATGTCTGTCTCTTTGTCTGTCTGGCACCGAAACTACCTCAACAACAACAACAACACTGACGACGATGACGATGACGACGCGACGATGCGATGCGATTGGAATTGAAATTGTTGTGGTTGGTGTCACAAGTAAATTGCTATGTGTGTGTCACATACACACACATGTGCATGCATATATGTATGTACGATATATGCACCCTATTGGCCAACAGCAATTGAAAATGCAATTTAGCGTGTGAGCCGCTTTGGTCCTGTAAACGTTTCAATTTTTTTTCGTCTCATTTTTTTTGCCACACACCCTTTTGTTTTGTCAAACAATTGGTGGCAGCAGCAGCCGCAAGGCTCGTTCCCTACTTTCTCACACTCTCCATATCTTCCTCACTTCTTCCTGCTCCCTTTTGCTCCTACTAATCCCGGCACATACAGGCGTAGTAGTATGTATCTGTGTGGGCTTTTTGTGTGTGCGTTTTTCTCGATGATTTTATGCAGGCCATTTTGCCTTCTCGCACCACTTGTCACAAAAGTTTTTCGGGCCAATTTTTTGGCTCGACTAGCTCCTCCTAAATTCGTGTAACTCCCCTGGCGCACAGAGCAATTTTCAAAAATTTATTTAAATTTGTGAGCTTTGCATTTGCACTGTGAATGTGAATGTGAATGTGAGCAGCGCAACAGCTGCCGTTTCCACTAGATTTGATTGCCTACTGCAAAAGGAAGTAAACTAGGAACAGAGAATGCGAGAAAGATAGAGAGAGAGAGAGAGGGTGAAAAGTAAGAGAACGACGAAAAATAAGTTTAAATATTCTTCAATTGCTCTTCTCTTCTCGGCCTGCCTCATTAAGTGCACTAAATGGACTTATTCTTAATACGCTGACACGCCCACTTGCTCAACGCCTTATTTTTGGGCAACTCGTGCTGAAAGCGGCTCATTTAGGAAAAGAAAACAAGGAAGCGCTGTTTAAATAATCGTCGTGTTACTTTTATTTGCATTGATTGCTGCCAATTCCAAAGTGAATAAATTGAATTAGACAAGGCGCTGTTCAAATGCCCACAAGGACAGGTGTTTGTTTTGCGCTTTCCTGCTCCCAGTGCAAAACAAGCTCAAAGCCAGAAATGACCCATCTTGATTACAACATAGCCAAAAGCGGCGGCGTTGCAAAAGAAAATATGTTACTTTTTACTTCTTTTACTTTAGGCTATACACTTTAATTGATTGCTTAATCGAAATCTATCGAAATCTAATGTATCTCTAGTTATAGCTCGATGACTCTAGTTAAAAGTTTGTTAAAGGTGTGAAGTTATTTGGTCCTTTGAGGGTCGTTATAAGGTAGCTTCCTACCAAATGGTAGTTCTAGCTGCACGGATGTGCGAAATTAAATTATTAATCGCTTCAAAAAATACAAAATTCATAGAGTATGTTCCCGTCGTGAATTCTTATGACACCGGATAACATAGTTATACAAACGATGAGTCAACAGTATTTAAAGGGCACTGCTGTCTCAAGAGTTGGTGGATGGAGGGAACTATTTGTGGCACCCATCGAACCGTTACTAGTCGAAGTATTAGTACTTTGTGAATGGAAACATCTATCCCATTTTGGCTATTCCCATTTGCACCCTCTTTCATTAGAGTTATCTCTTGGGTTATTTGTCTGCTTGCTAGCCAGTCGCGCGTTCAGTTTGGGATATAACTTACAGATTGGATTTTTTTTCATTTGCCCCCGCCCTTCCCACTAAGAGAGTTTGCCCAGTAAGTGCTAAATGGCAGCGCGTCTCAACATTGACTTGAATGCAAACAAACACACACAGAAACACAACCAAAGAGCCCTAAAGGCTATCCATACTTGTTAGCTAGCTGCCATAAATCTCTATGTGTGTGTGTGTGTTTGTGTTTGTGTTTGTGAGTGTGAATGCAAGAGGCTGAGATGAGAGCTTGTGAATAAGCCTAGCTGGAGAGATAAACACTGATAGATGGAGTCAAATAAACAAGTGAAACATTCCTTTAGGCTTAAAGTCATTCTAACATATGAGAAATACTCCCAACAAAAAAAAATAGAAGCAAACGGCTGCTTCTTCGATTTGTTACGGTTTTGGTTTGGTTCGATTCGGTGCGGGACTAACGGATGCATAACGGTCAACAAACCATTCAAACCATGACTCAATGCAGCTAGCTAAATCAATGACTTAGACAGCGTGGAGGCGGTCAACACTCACGGAGAACCGACAGACAGGCAGACAAGTTTGACTTGGACAGGTTCTGGCCTAAATATCCATTCAACAGGAAAGTTAGCTTCTTGCAACATACGATTGTGCTGTTTTAATACTTGTCACACTGGACATTCTGTGCACTGAATAGCCCTCACTAGCTGACAAGGCAACCTAAATGTCTGGCAACTTATCGTTAATGGTTTCGACAAAACACTCAGCTGCCAATACCAAAGTCAAATATGCAAACCAGGCTGTGAATGTTTAGTTTCTTAAGAATTCGAGTTCCATTTAAACAACTTTAAAATTTGTATTCGAACAGTTTGAAGATACTACTATCTTTTGCTTGCTAGCTTTGAATATACCTTATATGTACCTTACCTCAGGTAGTATAAGTAGATGGTTAGAATTTGCATGTAAATGTTTATGCATAATGTATGTATGTATGTATTATGTTTATTTTTTGCGTCTTGGCATCGTTTATTTTCGTCAACGTTTTTTGATTTACGTGCTCAGTGATTGCTCCGCCAGCTTCTGCTTGTCCTCGTCCTCGTCCTCTTCCTTCTGCTCCTTTTTGTTGGTAGCGAATCCCATTTGCATGGTGTGTGTGTGTGTGGGTGTGCGGGATGGCGGAACAGGGCCCAAAAACTAATGTGCCAGGTCAAAGGCTGCGGGCAACGCCACCCAGCCATTTAAATACAATTTCCTCTCTTCCTTCCAGCCAGCTGCTCGTCTCCTTCCTTCTTTGGCTTGTTTTTTAAACAAAAATTGCTTTACGTGCTTCGTGTTAAACGTGAGATGGGCTCTCTCTCTCTCTTTGTGTTGTAGGTGGTAAGCCAGTGGTAGGGAGTGGGTGGGAGAGGGTGGTGTTTTACGGCCGTGCTTATTATTATTTCATCTTGCTGCCCTTTTGCGTTGTTGTTATTATTGTTGTTGTTTGGTAGGCAATTTCATTCAATTTCGTTATGAATATTTCGCGCTGCCGGAAACCAAACAAACCACACTCTACCCAGACCAACTACATGTCCAACTCCCCAAGCCCCATACGCCGCCCTTTAACCGTCTGGCCTCGTTAGCATGGCTATTTGGGTTAACGGTAAGTCAAAAGGCGATTATATATCCCGTCTCCCCCCATCCCCCATCCCACCCGCCGTAAAATGTTCACCGTTCTCATTCCCTTTGTGTGTGTCATTAGCAAGCGTTACGAATCAAAACAAACACTTGGCCATTTCGACGGCTTATTAGCCGCCCATAAATTTCGTTTGGTTCGATATGTGTGTGTGTGCGAGTGTGCGTGTGTGTGTGTTTGTTTTGGGTAACATCTTTGCTTGATGTGCTTTTTATGTTAATCCGCAAAGATATTGCAAAATTGTTTTATGACACGGCCGACACAAAACGTCAATAAACATACAAACCGGCCATTTGCTGGCCTTGATGCTTCCATATCCAAATGAACTCGAAAGACTTGGATTCCTGTGCATAATAATATAATAATAATATTTTATGCATTTATACATTTAGCTAAGAATGAAAAAATATTCTAATACTTATCATAAGCAGATCTACCATCACAAAGTCGAAATTAATAGCGTTGCCAAACATTTTGTTTCTTTCCAAATCATTCATTCTATTTTAATTTTTCATGCTCATTTGTTTTAAGTTTTTTCTTATTCTATGATTTTGTTAAAAAACAATCAATATTTAATATTGTTATCTTTTTTCTCAAAGGCTTGCAACTAAGGGGAGTTAAATGTACTTACAAAATAAAAGTACGTAACACGCAAAAAGTGACTTTTGTTGTTCAAACGTTAAATCGATACGCGATATCAGCGATATTTAATTTATGGAACAACTTCAACGTCAAACACTTCCAATTAGCAAACTTTATTACATATCTTTTTTTATTATGTTGTTCACTTCAACAATAATAAACTCCCAGTGGCAAAAGGAACAATACATTAAACACACAACATCATCAATGACAAAATCCGATAGCCACCCAATTGTATTGTTTTCATTCATTCAGACAAAAAAAAAAAAACCAAACAAACAAACATTTAGTTCATTTCATGCAAACAAACAATTTTTTATACGTTATTCGCTTTATTTTTTTTTACACTCAATACCGAAGGTAAAGAGTATATTGGGTTTGTGCAATTTTTGAACTCAACTTTTTTCAATAGATGGGACGAGACAGATAAAATCGATAATTCCTTAAATTTCCCGCACATTAACAGTAAGATTTACCATTTTTGGTAATAAGATAGCTGCTGACATCCTCAAAAAAACTGCTTCCGTTTCCCATTGAAATCAGGCCTCTTGATACCCGTTTTTAAACAGGTATCGAGTATACCGCAGTCGGTCGCATATGACTGCAACTTTTTCTTCTGTGTCTTTTTTTTTTACCAATGTTCAAACATTAATGAGGTTTTTAATGAGTAAACAGAACAGAAAATAATGCCAACGTACTTTGTGTGTTGTGCTCTAATGATGTGCAGATCTCTGTTCGATACTCGGTGCAATGCGAACGTAAAAAAAAATGTTCATTCTGTTTCATTTTAATTTGGGAAGCATGGTCCTGAAAAATGTGTTAATTATGGTGCTGTGCTATTGTTTTTTTTCTTCTTTAGTTGCGTGCCGCCAAACTTTCTGTATGTGTGTTTTTGAAAGCAAATAAGCACAAACAAAAAATAAATGAAATTGCACAATGCAATCGGCGAAATTGGAGAAACAAAAAAGTAAATGAAGTGAGTAATGCATATGTTGTCCTTTGCCGCTAACGTGACTTTCCAAACGCAACGGGGGGTAGCAGGGGGGCAGCAAAAACAAGTTCAAAGAGCAGGAAATAATGCACTCTTTTGTGCAAAAAGCTAAAGACTAACAATTTTGTTTCGAGAAAGCACAACAAGAACATCATCAGCTTTTTGCTGGTTTTTGCTACAAACATTCATAAAAAAAGAAACAAAAAGAAATATCATAAATCATTTAGGTGGGTATGAAAAAAGTAATAGCAAGTGAATTGCATTTAATGTATATTCATTTATTTTCATCTATTGAACTTTATGAAAAAGCTCGTCCAAATATCTTAAATTCTATGACGAATTCCTTGAAAATAGCCACTCAAGTTAATAATATGCTCTTACACACACACACACGCACACGCACACGCATACAAGCACACTCACAAGGACATTTAGTACAAGCTGTGCTTATTATTTCCACCTGAAAAGAGATGCTACATACTATCCGAATTCTTATGTTTTGAACAATAGACATTGCCATTGTAATGGCTTGTCAAGTGGCAAGCACTTTAGACAATATGTACAAGCCAACAAAGGACGCTTAACAATAAGCAACAAGCAAACAAATCGCTGAACATGCAATTTGCTAACATTACATTCTTTTAATCCTCTAAGCATAAAAAATTCCGTTTTTTAAGAGAATTTTTTTTTTTTACCAGCTTCTACTTATAATATTAAATGAATGTGCTTTATTCTTATTTATTTGTGTTACTAGAAACAAAAACTAGAATTTTGTATATGCTTTTTAGGTCTGTACACTGAGACAACATCACTGGCTTAAGTTATACTTGTTTTCTTGATGATAAGTAGATTTCGGGCTTAGGTTATCTGCACTTTGCCTGCATGTGATTTCATATTGAAATCAGGAAGAAATAAGAAATTTCCTCTTTAAGCTTGCCTTGACAAACGGGAATCGAAGCTGCGGTCTCTCGTCAACTTGGCGGGTGCCTAAGAATGTTGAACTCATTTCAGTTAATTTCTATATTTAACCACAATTATTCAACAACTTATACAAACAACTGATTTGGCATTTTTATACCCTTCACACATGTGAAACAGGGTATATTGAGTTTGTCATGAATCTGTAACGCCTTAAAGGAATGATGGGAGAACCCATAATCTATACATCAAAATGATCAGGACGAGCTCAGGAATTGATTTCCATCCGTCTGTCCGTCTGTCTGTTTCAACACGATCTTCGGCCAAACTGCTGAACCGATCTTTCA
The DNA here is from genome assembly GCA_030179655.1 of Scaptomyza flava. Taxonomy (NCBI): domain Eukaryota; kingdom Metazoa; phylum Arthropoda; class Insecta; order Diptera; family Drosophilidae; genus Scaptomyza; species Scaptomyza flava. The sequence goes on from JARNME010000314.1 coordinate 11,159,884, forward strand.
CAGATTGCTGAGATCATGTAGGGTTTGTTCACTATGAAATTTCATTCTACGACATAGCAACCATACAAATTGACCATATCGTACTTTCAAAAGAAAAAGTTAGAAAGTAACTTGAATAATAATAATTTGTGCAAAAATATGAAGGAATCAATAGGTCACGCGTAAGAATTTATTCCGTGCAGCTATCATCTTGCCACAAGCTTCGTTGAGATTGTTTTGCTTTCTCTGTGTAGAATAATAAATACATATAGCAATTGAATTGATTGTGAATTAGTAATATGAACATTAAAATCCCATACATTTAAGTCGAACATCCGTCTGTCAGTCTGTCAGTCAGTCAATAAAATTGTTTGCCACACACACACAAGCGCACACATTCAGCCACGACATTTTGATAGAATTTGGAATGCCGACTTTGAGTACAACTCACCGCATATCAAACTAAATTGAAGCAGTTTTAATTATAATCAATGTATATGTAAGTGTGTGTGTTGCAAATAACGAAAGAACTTTATGTATTGGCATAATTTCTAGGCAATTGATTGTAAATTTGTGATGTACAAAAGCTTTTTCACACAGAGTGTCGTTCAAATTGCTGCCACGCTGCTGTCATTTGGGTAGGATTCCAAATGCATGCCGCTGTGTGAGTAAGAAACGACCGCAAGTCATCACATGTCACAACATGTCACCAAAATTGCAGTCATTTTAATTATGAATAAATAAAGCTGGCAAATCCAGCCGAAGGAAGCAAACTGTCGAAGCAGCAGCGACTGCTTGCCGAAAAGCATTATCATCAGAAAGAGATAGAGATAGAGATAGAAAGAGATAGAGCTTAGGCGGATGCATGACCTTTTGCTGTGTTCTAATGTGTGTGTGTGAGCGTGTGGGCGTGTCTGTTGTGGATTGTGTATAAGCCTCAAACCCTCAAAACCACCAGCGCCAATTATATGTTCTTGTTGGTTGGAAGGGGGCGGCGGTGAGGGCTTTTGGTCTGCCAACTGTCATTCTTATGGCATAAATCATATATTACACGAGCTTGTCAGCGACAGTTGTTGCTGTTTGTTTGCTGGTTGTTTGCTGCTTTGGCTCTTTCCGTTGTTGGCCGGCTGCTCGTTTTAATGCGGCCGTCATAAAACATTTACAAAAATTGTATAAACACAAATTGCTGCCGTGTTGAAACTAAAAACCCAACCAACAAACAAACAAGTTAAGCTCCAGGCTTTATTCCCATGCCCATTCCGATTCCTATTTCGATTCCCATTCCCGTTTCCATTCACAATTCTCTCAGCTCAACCCATAAAAAAAACAAAAAAAAATGAAGAAACTTTCATAAAAGTTGAGCACACACAACGGGCATTTGTTGCATTCCATTCCGTTGGCGTCCATTTCCCATTCCATTGACATGATACTTTGGGGCGCATTGTCAGAGTTGGATGAGCAGCTGAAGCAGTTGGTGCTCTGTTGAAGCACCTGAACTTGTTGGCGATTCTATGCTGATGGTTTCCGTTTGACGCAGACGATGACGCAACTTTTGCTTTGGCTACAAACTTTTTCGTGCTTCTTTGTTTGTTGTTGTCTGCTGCTTTTTAATGTCATATTGGCTAATCTAAACAGCGTTCACTTGAGTTCAACTACTACAGTTCTATCCTTCTGTCCACGACATGCACGTGGGCCCTTTTGCAAATGTTAAACGAAACACGTACGCCCACTCACTCACACACACACACACACACACACACATAGCAACACTCCCTTGCTCAAGGACGTTGCGTGAAGTCTGGTCTCGTTGTCATTCCGTTAGAGTTGTGTCCTTGGTCCAAGACTTTTTGATAGGCTTGACGTGAACGCTGTTCTTTGGTGCAAACCCTTCTCCTAGCCCTTCCAATCTTCAGTCTTTCTTGTTCAGTCGACAATTGCCAAGACAAAGTTTTCAAATTGAGACGACGACGACGAAGGTGGAGTCAGATCAACCGTGTTAAGCTGTGCCACACTTCCTAGACAGGCCAAAAAATAAAAAAAACAATAACAAAAACAACAACGATAGCAACGCGCTTACGCTCAAGCTGATGACGAAGCTGAACCTCAAGCTGGAGAAAAGCAACTCGCTGAAGAACGTTAGAGCCAAAGTTTGCTCTTACCCAAGCGTTCAAGTGGAATAAGTGGAACAAATGCCCACCCAGAGAGACAGAGAGAGAGAGAGAGAAAGATAGAGAGTGAGAGCGAGAGAGATAGCGAAGGGGAGCGTGAAAGACCAACTCGATAAAATCAGCGTCAAACCATCCACACACCCCCCACGGCCCATTCCACATTCTTAGACCTTTTCTCAGCCAGCATCAGCATACTCAAAGCTTATTCTTATCCCTCTATTGTTGTAGTCGTCGCGACGTCAACCGCGAAGGCTAAACAATGCAAGGAACAAAAAATAGAGGATACAAAAAAAACACTGACAGCTCCTTTGACAGGACGACAACTGACACTGAGGTGGGCACATAAAAAAATACAAAAATAAAGCGGGTACAAACAAGTGAAAGTGCTTTGAGTCAATTGTGCACGACTAGAAGACTTCATCTATATTGAAATTTCTACTTGAATACATTCATAATCAAGTGGAATATCAGCTTTTTAAAAGCCAAACAAGTATCGAAAGAGTAACTTAATGTTACAAAACGATGAAACAATCAATACACCCTTTGGATTCTCTTTTCCAATGCGTATCTTAAGTATAAAAGTTCGCTGAGAAAAATAGCAATGCTGCAGCTAGGACAATGAAATTGTCAAGCCGGGGGGAGAAATTCGTTTGCTGCCTTGCCAAGCATTCCGATGCTTAACGATATTTAAGTTATTTGTAAAATAATAAAGAAAGAGAATGCTGCTGGCACTCTAAGGAATACAACAAGAACGCAAACAGGTGAAATGAGTTGGAATGTTCAACAACTTGGCATTCAATTGAATTGCAAACAGAACATGAAGTGATGATGTTGTAGGCACATCACAATGACATTATCATCTCGTTGCTATCAAGAACATTTATTTTTCAACGTTTCAATTGTTATCGACATGCAAGAAATTTGATTTTGGACCGCTAAACAAAACCCTTACTATCTCGAGAAGACATTAGTTTGAGTGAGGTTGGACTTTTTATGGTAAAATAAATTGTTTTACGTTCGCCCTCTCTTTATCGCAGCATTTTAGCTTATCTGAAAAGTATGCTACAATATTTTCGTTACTCCAATCAATGCATAAGTTTTATTAAAATCCAATGAAGAACAAAGTTTAACTGTCGTTTGCTGTTCATGTATCTGTTCTGCCCATCTTCTCTTATCTATTCAACTCTTGTGACACATTTTCTGCTTGTTTCAAAAATTGTGCTGTTTATACGACCTGCGAATTTTACTGTCCTCCGACAATAAACTCAAGATGCAACACAGCCCGCTGCCTGTAAGTGAGCAATTTGAGGCATGCTTTTTCTCATATACTAAGTATACCTTAGCTGCATTGTGCACGGTTTGAGTGCTACACATGCAATTAAATATCTATTGGCTCGTTTGCTTGCAAATAACAGACAAAGCAGCGTGTCATTCGCACTTGTTGTTCTTGTAATTGTAAAAAGGGAGAAGGGAGGCCAAATGGCTGTTCAATTTGTGACGCCTAGTGCAATTTATTAATCAATATCCACTTTATAATACAAATTAAAATATCATCAACATTCAGTAATAACTGGCGTTCATACTATGTTTTTAGCAAATCACGTGTCGGCACTTTTGCCGTATAGTACATTTGCGTGAAATATCAGGTGTGCCATTAAGGCATTTAATATGTAAGTAAACCATGCTTGTCATTTACAACTGGAATACCCCTGTAACCGATTATATGCCCACCCGGTTAGGATTTCAATAGCCAATTTGTTGTTATGGCAAGCAATTGTTATGGCTTAATTGCTTAAACAATAGCTAGGCAGCTAGGGTGCTTTTAACAATTACAAGAAGCAATAAAAGGCAAATCGCAAATTTTTACAAACAAAATCTGCAAATCAAATATGTATGTATTTATTATGTTATTTAATAAGCAAATGGCAGCTGCAGCTGTTGGCCACAAACACTGTTCGAAGTAAGCAAATATTTGCGCATATGCACCAAGTATGGGTGCAAAGGTAATCGAGCAGGATACGCATATACTGGCCTTGGGCATTGTGTTATTCGTGCCCCAGTACCCAAGCGAACGGGCATGAATGTAATTATTTACCTACCAACACAATATGAATTTAGTTGAGCTGCACAAAGTATACGCATTAAACTGACATATATTAAGTATACGCACAAAATGCGAACAAAAGCAGCCAAGTCTTGCGATGACAAGTTTTGTTTGTTGACATTTGCAGGGGCATGCTTAAAAAGCTTAACTATTGTTAAAAAAAATATATTTTCTGAGAGTCAAGAGAAAATAAAAGCTTTAAGTTATTACAGGAATCATGTTGAGCAGATTGCAGGCTTGGTAAGCAGCCAAAAGAATGGAAGGAAGGAAGGAAGGAAGGTTGAAAGCTAGGATACATTGTATTTTGAGCACTGGCAACTTTTGTATACATCGGTATCTAAACTAATGAGGGACATATTCCAAACAAATTGGCTCTGCCAAGATAAGAAGATGTTGACCCTCTGCTATATATGTGTTTATGTATATATATATATACATGTGTGTCTGGCCTTCCCTCGTCACAAACCACTTGCAGGACATTTATTGAGCGAAATGTGTAGAAGATGCATAACAATGGATTTGCGATAGCTTTTGGCGTTGGCATTTAACTTCGACGTGTATATCAACATAAATACATGTATGTATATATGTATGATAAAAGGCCGCATCTTCTTTTTCTCCTTTCTAATTCTGCAACAATACAAATACAGGCAGACAGAGCGAGAGGGGGAGAGAAGCTGACAGACAAACTTCAATAAAAGCGATATCCTCGTCAGCCTAACGATGCCAGCACTCCGTTAATGAACAGCACGTATAAAAAAGAAGAAGAATAAGAAGAGAGTGTATGCAAAAATAATTTACAAGTGTCAGGAAGCTGCTTGATTGGCATTGTAGTCATCAAGTCTCTAAGCCGCAGATAAATATGTATTTGAATATGTATTTGTATTAGATATGTAGGTGTGTTCGTGGGTAGGATAAAGTGTAAAAAGTTTTAATCTTAAATCAACCAAGACGACAGCAAATGTTCACAAGCAATTTCTTGTGCTAAGCAAATATTTACCCAATAAATTCCATTAAAACTAACAATTGGTTTACTTTTTGGCTTAAATGACTCCAACCAATATAAGAACCAAAAAGAAAGAAAGATGCTCCAAAGCACTAAAGGCATGCCAGCAACTTTTAACTTAGCCACGTAGTTTTTGTTGCTGCGGTGACAAAAAAGACAGCAGCAAGAGCCGCAGTCACAACCGCAGCCACAGCCGCAGCCGCAGCGAGTAAATGAAGAAAGAAAGCAAAAATAAATAAAAATGTGCAAAAACTTAAGCAAAATATAAGCATTCGTCTGTTAGGGACTTAAACTGGGCGAAGGCGGGTGGCTCGTGACGATGCACGACAAGAATAAAACAGAGCGACTGAATAAAAATAAATAAACACTTTGCTGCTGCTGCCCCTACTCCAGCTAAAGCTCCTGCTGGGTATCGTTTGAAGGCGAGGCGTGGTGTAGACTCATGGGGTGAGAATGAAAAAAAAGTTGCTGCCAATTGAGCCAAACAAGCAAGACACAAAAGGCCTGTTTGGCCAAAATAAGAAACACACAGATACACAAACACCCATGCAACAAACAAAAAACAACAACAATGGGGAGAGAGTGAGAGGACGGTAAATAAAAAAAGGAAAAGAACACCTTAAAAAGTAATATAAAGCGACCAACAATTTATTCCAGCTGAACGCGCCTTTATTTATCTTGCAAGTCGTACAAGTAGTGGTAGTACATATTAAGGTAGAGATATAACAAGTTAAAATGCTCTAAAAGTGCTTATTCAACCTCCTCCTACACCTACTAGCTGAGCAGCAGGCACAAGAGACTTTTACACAGTCCCTAGACAACAATAGTATATATCGATATAAAATATATACTTATGCTTAGTTGCCGTTTGTTTAGAGTACGCAAGGCTATTTGGCCATTTGTGGCAACTGCTCTTTTTTGAACATTTTTAATGAAAGTACATGTCCCAAGTCGCATCGAATTCAAATACATCGAATACAAGCAAATAGTTACAACAGTTCAATGATACAATGGCAAGGATATTTCAAGGTATATGTGTGCTAACAGTGCAGATAACACCATGACTGCGGACTTATCAAACTGAGAAGTGCTCAATGAAGTTACTGCATTTTTAGTATCTATGCCGCATTGGCTTAAAGCCATCGTCGAAATAATGCTTTTCGAAGACGAGTTCGCAGCCCAGAAAAAATCCAATTTTTCGAGCGCTGGCAGCACTTTCAGTTAGCTGAGAATGGTGATTGCCAACGCAGATTTCTCAGCTGTGTCTTAATGCCAGTGCTCTCTAGTAATGCTGCTTGTTGTTAGTCAAGCGTAATGTAGGCAGAACCTTAAATGCTATACGGGAGCTTGAACTCGGGAAATTTAGTTTGTTTATGGATTAACTAGAACGGGCCGAGATTATCGTTATAGAAATCGCAATGATGATTTTGATTAGCTTGAAATTAAATCGAAAAACAATAGCAGAAATATTCACACTTAAATTTATCATCTATCTCAACCTACTAAAGCAACTTTACATCTACATTGTCTTGTTTCTGTTAGGAGAAGTTAATGATGATTCTGATATTATTAGCGCATTTTGTTGTCTGCTACTTAATTTGTGGCAGCAACAACGCTCTTGAGGTCATCTGGTTTGGTCTGGGGAATATCGGTGTAAACGTAAAATGAACTCCCTAAGTTGTTGTTATTAGCTTTGGGGGCAAAAGTTGTTGGTGTTGTATTATTGACGCTTTTTACGCGCATTTGAGTCTCACTCATCATTCGTTTAATTGGCGCCCATGAAGACAAAACACACACAAACACACACATACACACTCTCTCTTCGAGAAATTGGCAGCGGAGTCTGCAACTCGGCACTGGGCCAAAATGATAAATTGTTGAAGTAGTACAGTAGGGAGCCGTTTGGAATTGTTGCTATTAATATTTTGTTATTAGAATTGAGAACAGCTAAAGTACTTGTACATAAAGTTAATTATCGCTGCTTCTCAACTTATATCTGTCGAGACTTCAATTAGAAGTTAAATAACGCAAAATTGGAGCCAAAACTTTGCCAGCGGAAAAACATTCTACTAGTTTACAGCTATAAAAGTTTGGTTCCCCTAAATCTGTAAACTTAAACTCAAAATAATTATAGCGTGTGAAAAGATAAACGCAAAGCAATGTTGCATTGAAGAGTTTTTCACTTATTTTTCGGACATGATTTTGATATTGTGAACACGTCAAACCTAAAATAATACTTTCCTTAAGTGCTGTGAATATTTATTTGAAATCTAACCTTGCTTTTGCAGGTCTCTTGGGTACGTCATCGAGATATACATTTGTTAACTGTGGGCCGTTACACCTATACATCTGATCAGCGCTTTGAGGCCATGCACTCACCCCATGCCGAAGATTGGACGTTGCGTATACGTTATGCTCAGCGCAAGGATTCTGGCATCTATGAGTGTCAGATCTCGACAACACCGCCTATTGGGCACTCTGTCTACTTGAATATTGTGGGTGAGTATCAATTAACTGACCCAAGGCAGTAGAAGGCGACAAATATATACCTCTTGTTAGCCTCTTAGCCTCTACATACAGCATTCGTTGCTGTCATTTCCCATCTGGATGCTTTTACTTTTCGGCTACGTGTGACTGATTTGTATGTGTGTGTGTGTGTGTGTAGGAGAGTACTCCTGACACCCAATCTGTATGTTGTCGAAAGCAGGAAGTGTTTGGTTGAGAGGAATATCCGCAAAAGAAAACTAAAATTGTTGACCACTTGACAGCGTATCTATATCTTAGATTTGTCCTCTATGTGAGTCTGTGAATTTCTGAGACTGTTCAGTCGGTGTAGACGTGTAGCACAACCTACTGCCTCTAAAGTGTTGGTGTTGTTGTTGTTGTTTCTATGTTTGTGTCGTTTTATGGCAGCTTTTTGCTGTTTGATGATTCCCTTGGGCACCATTTGCACTTTATGGCTTTTCACAGACCGACAACGATACCGTCGTCGTCATCGTCGTCGTATTTTGATGACACCCACCAAAGAGCATCATGTGGGGAGATTGGAGCATGAGTTTTGGTGATTTTTAACATTTTCAACTGCGCCCCTTTTTCGTCGTCTTTGTTTTTGCTTAAGGTGTCGCTACTGGGTGAGTTTGAGTAGAAGTGGAAGCTGCTTGTTGCCTCGTCACATAAATTACAAGTTGTGCATTTCACTTTGCGCATTTTGTGGCTCCATATATATATATATATATAAAGCACAAAACCAAAACAACACGTACTTATGCGGTTGTCAGGAGTGCTTAACTGCACACTAAAACATGTTGGATTTGTTGTTGCTTTATTTTGAAAATGAATTCAATTTATTTGGAAAATAGTATAATTTTATAGGCTTAATTGTATTTAAGCTCTGCTTCTTTTTTTTTTTTTTTGTTGTGTTGAATAAATGGTTTGTTTAACATTCTAAATTTCATTTTCTTTCTTTCTTTCTTTTTGTTAACAAACGAATATTTTTACATATTTAGTTCATGAATAACAGAAAAGTTGCTAACAATTGTATTTTGAGCTTTGTTTTCCACGAGGTTAACTCAATTAAATGCACTGTAAAAAGCGAAAAGGACAGAAAGAGATTTTGTTCGAGCAAGCAAGCAAGAATAATTGTTAAAATAAATAATACAAAGTTGTTGATATTTTGCACTGTCGCACTATTTGACAAGTAATCAAAGCTGAAATACTACTTACTACAAGCATATGTGTGTGTGTGTGTGTGTGTGTGTAGATGGCAAATAGTACATATGGTAAAGTACAGAGGTTTCTACTATGGTGTACACATAGCGAAGAAGAAGAAGAAGCAGATGAAGAAGGCATCTGTTGAGAGTGGAAACACAGACCAAACCATTATTATAATGTCAACACAAACACACATAATTCAACTTTTAACACTTTGCTCAGGCGTTTGGCAGCAGGCTGACATGAAACGTGAACGGGGCGTGGCGGGGTCGGGGCGGAGTGCGGAGTGCGGTGGGCGTGGCCATGCCTCAAATCACGTACAAACACATTTGCGGTTGTTTGCATGTTGCCTCGCCTTCTGCCTGCAAAATGGAAGCTTCTGCTTTCATCTACTTATGAACATTTATATGTTTATGCACATATATGTATACATAAATATATGTGTGTACATATATGTTTGTTTGTTTGTATGTGCGGTATAATCGTTCTACAAGCAAAAGTACATTGCAGCATAAACATGCATGTTGAGAGGTACGCAGTGGAATGTTGTTTATGGTTAAGTAACTGGATGGATGGTTCAGGCTGTCTATGAATTCTCGTTTTGGGTATGGTAGCTTTCTGCACTTGTCAGCCACGTCGCAACGTTGATACGCAACGAAACAGGAATACTAGGAGCAAAGGGAGGTAAGTGAACAAAAGTGCGATATGCGAACACTGTGCAAATTTCAAGCAATTTCATGGCCACTCCACCGAAACAGCAAAAGAAATACAAACAGATATCGAAACTGGAACCGAAACTGAAACTTAAACCAAATCGAAAACGAAACGGCTACAAAAAACAACAACGAATAAATGTAAGCTAGGCAAAGGAACAGTTTTTCAAGGGTCTTACGCGAAATGGGACAAGTGACATACGTATATGTTTAGCACATGAAATAGAAACAGAACTAGTCAAGACAGTTATAAAACGAGTATGCAGATGAAGGCAAATACTATAGTATAGTTATAGGGGCTTTTGCAAATACTCTTCCACAATACACATACATAAACATATTAGATTATGTAGTTATGCGTAAAAGGCGCTTAAAGACAAAAAGCTAAACATAAAAAAAGAAAGAAAAAGAAAAAGGGACAAACATAAAAGGAAAAAGTCTAACTTGAGTGCAAAAGATAAAAGCTGTGCTTTGATTACCCTAACGAGAAGTTATTTATGCTTATCCCTATATATAAGTATTAAATATATTCTTTGCCAAGATTGCTTTAAATAATTAAGCAGATCTTAATAGTAATTGGGTATATAAATATACCTACATATATGTAACTAGTTAGTTTTTTTGAGAGACAGCAAAATATGAAATATTTATCAAAAATGTGTCTTTCCACAATTGGTTATTCAATCAATTTAAATATGTCAAAGCGAATTTGTCGTTCACTTTCTCTCTCTCTCTCAATGCTTGGCTGAACTTTAGGTGCATTTGCTTTTGGTTTAATTTGCGTATATAGTATGGATTGTGTACATGCATGTGAGTATGAATGACTATACATACATATATGCCAATGAAATATTTAATAGTTTTTGAATCGCTGTCAATTACAGATTCCATTATCCAGTAAAACAGGTCAAATCGAAAAGGCAACGCTGTCGATTGATTTCCATGCACTGTTCACAATCCAACAACCAACAACGACAAAAAAACAAAAACGAGTGCATTATCCTTTATGCACTTGCAAATAAACATAATACGTTCATCCGCATACCGTATATGTAATATGTATAGTAATGAGATTTTTGAGTTTTACTTATTTTTAACAGAGCATTGTCGGGTCGAGTGTTATGCTCTTACTTGCTTGCAGTTAATTTAAATTAAAACGCAAATTCGATCAGCTCATTAAACTGATTTTTCGTTCAATCTGATATATTCTTGACTTTCGCTTACTCTACATACCATGAGTGCAGCAATATCGAACACAAATGAATCAACGATTCCAACTTTGACAGGGACAAATAATCTCTTACGTTGAAACACACAGAAACTGTCTGAGTGCCTTGACTTTAAACAATATCCCTGTTGTTTGATTGTTGTTGGCAAGCGTATTTGACATCTTTGAAGTTGAAGACGTGAGGCTTCTTTTCTTTCAGGAGCAGAGAACGGAGAACAGAGACGGTCAAGTCAAATGCAGCTTAGACCATATATAAATTATGAATAATTGTATGTTTGGACGGTTAATCTGCTTTCCATTACTATGTCAAGTATGTATTGAGAACTGAGCTAGGAAAGATGTCCGTCAGAGTAACTATGTCATAACGAAGTACATACTATATCACAATAGCTCAGTGTAGTCTGTCAAGCAAAGCAAATGAAGAATTTAACTTAATTAAATTTAGCAATTTAGTTCGATGAGAACAAAAACAAAACACGCAAGCACACACAGAAATTGACAATAGAATGGACTTTGCTTTGGCATAACTCTTTTATTACTGCTTCATACCGTATAATTTGCGTGTTCATTTGAAAAACACCATCAAATAAAGTATGCTTCGCATTTATTCGTAGCGCAAGTCATGGCAATAATAGTTCCCAATGCAATTTTGCCCAGTTATTTGCCATTGTTCAATCGAAATGGTATTGTTCATACGAAACGGCGAAAAAAAAAAAAACACAAATATCATCATACTATACGCGTTACGCTAAAATACACGACTACACGTTACCCAGCAGTATAGAGTCACAATATGTTGTATGTCATATTTTTTTTGTATTTCGCCCCCGACTTATCAATATTATTTATACTATATGTGGGAGATAAATGAATAATACAAGCAACCAATAGCTTATTCTTTTATACATATTTTTTACTTAATGCGAAAACAAATTAAAAGGAAAGAGGTCATAAATTCCGCTGGGACACACACACACAGACACACACACACACGCACAGTTGTTGAAGCCTAAATATGAATGCGGGTATTTGCCATGTTTGTGCCTTTGTTTATGAATTTGTGAATTTTTGGTTCGGTGCCGCATGAATGGCATAAATAACAAACCTGATGCATGCGTCTTCATTAGAAGAGACACAGACACACATACACGCGCACGCACACGCACACGCACAAACACACAGACATATCTACGCATTTACAAGCTTAATCGAAGCGCTTTTGATGGTTGGCAGCTGGTCCCACGTGTGGTATGCGCAATACTTGTTTGATATCAACTCCCCAACATTTTCGAGCGTACGTTTGTGTGTGACACGCTACTACTATGCCTCGAGAGCCCGCAGGATGAACCTTTCCTATTTGACTTTGGCTTAGACTTTGGGCTTGTTTTCCTGTTTAGATTTCCGCGTAGGCTGTGCGTGCGTTTCATTCTGAACCTTCAGCCGTACTCCCCATTAACAAACCTAACCTTCGCTGCCTTTTATTTCAAATATTTTACCCTTTCGCCTCTGCTTTGGCAATAGCAGCGAATAAAATGTTTGAACGTTAAAATCAATAAATTAAATTTTGTTAAACTTTGAATTTGCCTAAAACAAAGCAATACATAGAAAATATATATATAAATATGTTAATACTGATGTATTGTATGGCAAACAAAGAACATTTTCAAACTGGATTCTAATAAATCAGGCTGTCGATATTATTTAGATTATAAAGTTGCGTGAACTTCTTTTTTCTTTGTTGTGCGGTTCAACTGGCGCCATTTCTAGCTTTTCTTAAGAGAATTTAAATACTTTCTTCAACGCATAGAAAAAAATCTTCTATTCTTTGTTCTTCTCTATTCTCTCCTTCTTTAATTTCTTGTATATTTTTTTCTCTTTTTATGCAGAGCCCATTACGGATATTGTTGGCGGTCCGGAGCTTCACATCAACATGGGTTCCACCATCAATTTGACTTGCATTGTTAAGTTTGCTCCTGAACCACCACCCACCGTCGTCTGGTCCCACAATCGTCAGGTGAGTGACAGATAAATACTGATAATATGTTTAGCAACATGCCAACAATTAGTAAATCCAGCTCATAATTTGCCCGTTCTTCAACAATTTACATATTTAAATAATATGTTGGGTCAGGGAAATGGTTTATTCGTACTGATAGGTGGGAAGATGGGAGAAAAAAATAGCATACAAACGAAACTCAAGCTGGACTAAAATGCTATCATTAATAAAAATTTAACTAACAAACTCATGGGGCAGTAAGCTGCCCTCAGCAGGGATGGCTTTGGAAACATTGTGTGTGTGTTGTTTTGTTTTTGCTTTTTTTATGTATAGACAAAAGGGAGTTGAAAAGAGATGGCTATAACTGTGACAGTGCCACTGACTGTGGCACTAAGCTGTTTGCTGTTTGCTTACTTTACTTGAACGCTGGTTGTGTTATTCATTTCAGGTCATAAATTTCGATTCACCTCGCGGCGGCATATCATTAGTCACGGAGAAAGGTGTGCTGACCACCAGTCGGCTGCTGGTACAAAAGGCCATACAACAGGACTCCGGACTCTATACATGTTCACCATCCAATGCCAATCCGACGTCGGTGCGCGTGCACATCGTCGATGGTGAGTAGCCCGGTATGCAAACCCTCGTTTCCATATTCAACCTCCTACATCATTGCGGCCAGACGCCACTAGACGCTGGGTAATTGTGGGATGGCTGGCTGAGAAGTTATCATTGTTGTGGTTAGCTGAGACGAGCGACGCAAGACAAATGTGCGATGCCCCAAAAAGCCAACTAAGCTTATTTGACTTACTTTGACAGACGACCGCGGCTGTGATTGACGACGACATGCTTACGCTACGCTACTGCACCCACTCGCTCTCTCTCTCTCTGTCTTTCTCTATAATTCTCTCTAATTCCCTCAATACAAATCCAAGTGCTTGCCATTTAATTTAAGTTTGACCAATAATTAACTGCCAACGGAAAGCGGACAACGAGGCGTATGCGCAATAACACTAACAAACCAGAAAATAGCACTAAGAAAATTAAATTGAATGTTCGACATACATACATGTCAACTGCCATAACTACAGTTTTCATCATGAAAGCGAAGAATTCCGCAAAAGTATTCCTTTGTTAAAAATGGAGTTGTATGCCATTTTATGGGTTTAGCGTATAGAAACGATTAGTGTTGTTGTGTTGTTTTGACCAGAAACTGAGATATTCACATTTGCACATTTACTCAAAGTCGTAAAAAATTAGTTTTACGCAACTTTGGGCATCAACATTTTCGTAAGTTTTGACTCGTTTATGCCCATAGTTCTCTCTCCCTCCCTCTCTCTCTCCAGCCAATAGTTCGACGCTTTCTGTTACGGCTCTCCACATTATGCATTACGAGTATACTATCCACACATCACCGCGCCCCACCCCACCGCAGCCTTCTTCAGCATCATCCCCACTTCCGTCGATGCCGGAAAAAAGTGCTTACAAAGCAAAAAGTTTAACAACTTGAGCGCAAATGACTTTGGCTTGTAAGCGGCACGCTACAACAAATACGCCATGGAATTAGATTAAAATAATAATAGCAACAACAACTACTAAATGAAGCAGGAGCAGCAGCAGAAGCACAGTAGCCTCTAAAGCAAGAAACAACTAAAAGTGAGATGGTGTGTCCAACTAGCAGATACTCCTCTGTATGGGAACTTAATTTCATAAACATATTTTGCTTTTCCGCTATTCAGTCTCGATTTGTTGTGTGTTAAGCAAAAGATAGAGATTATCATGCCGAGTTTCCTATGCAGAGGGTATCAAAAGACAACAACATCAACTTCTTAAGTGGAACAACTGCTAAAACTTAAGTAATTAACACAAGTTGTTTGCACTCAATGTAACGGTCTAGGGACGTGCCTGCAGGGCGAAATTATCCTACACTTTCTTGCCAGTTCATATGATAAAATGAATGCTTAAATCGATGGTGCTCCATGTGAGACAAATGACTCAAAACACATAGCACAGACGAATTGATCACAAAAATTGTCTAATTGTAATAGAAGCATCATATTATTTGGTATAATTGAGCTATATTATGAACCTTATATCCATCATGATGCACACATTAAAACGGAGATGCCTGTTATTTAATGTTTAATAAGCTTACCAATATAACAATTATGAGATGGTCGCTTTTTAAGCAAAAATACTCTTAATTTTTGCATTGTGGACGATTCCAAAGTCAATTAACAAACAAAAACAATGGTGTTGTTTACCTTCATTAAATTTAATTGAAAATAGCAAAGAATTCTAGTGGCTAAAACGAATGCAACGACATTGTTGTATGTGTGCTATACTAATAGAAATAGTTGAACATGTGTCACAGCTAATTTAGAGTTATTGAAGCAACAATGCTTTGTGAAAATGCCATATGAGAACTATTTGAGATGTGAGAATTTTGTATATTGTGAAAAAAAAAACACATTGGTTGGCTGTACAACAGCTACCACCGACTGCAACCCTAATTAAGTTTTTTAGTATCCTTTGGGAATGCTTTGCAAGCTATTAAACACATACGAGCATAAATGAATGTATTTTTAACAAGCTGTTTAGAGATAAAGTTAAAATTCCATATAACGAAGCTTAAGGGGACAAGAAAAAACTTCGTAGTTGAGAAAATTCGTAACATTGGTTTTTGACTGAAAAAAGTTGCAAGGTTCTGGTTTCTGACTTTGTTGTATAGAAAATCTCGTTATACGGAAGATCGTTACATGATAGTTCGAATGTAATTTGAAAGACTTAAAACTTGATACTTCTATGTTTTAGCTATTATTTATTTATTGTATCTTCTCTGAATATTAAAAACAACAAGTTTGTTAGGATTCGATCCCAATATTTGTCATCTCACGCAATATGACTGAGGCGCGCCTAACGTTCCGTATACGGTTCTTCATCTCTTGCTAAACGTACTCTTTTGGCATTCACTGTACGACGATCAACATAAGCTCGAACGACGACATCTTCCAGACATCTTCCTCATAATTTCTGTACAAAATACGTTCTAAGCTTGCACGTATTCTGGCTTCAATTCGGTGTATTTGTCATTGTCATTCTAAAAGAGTTGAAAGCCTGCTTTGTTTTATACTCTGTGTTAATTATATCATATCCATATATGAAATACTGTTATTTATGAGGTTTCTCCACTACTGAATGGGTGTTATTATTATACATATAAACCATCCTCTTCAATCACTCTATCTTTAAAAAAAAATCGCATCAAAATCTGTTGTGTAGTTTTAAAGATCTTTGCTTTTATACTATGTATTGATGATGTGTACAAATATATACATAAATGTGTTCTGAAGGTCTCTTGGTATTTGGGGATGTTTTCCGCAGCGTTTTTTTTTATTGCCAGCAATTAAATTAATAGACAATAAAGCTTTTGCATTCGCCGCCAGCACTCAATTGAGCTCGCCATCGTTAGCTGGCTTACATTTTCATTCAATCTCTTTTGTCCACTCAACATCATTATTATTATTCATATTATTATTGTGCTAACTAACTGTACGGGTTTTTGCAGGCGAGCACCCAGCAGCTATGCATCATGGAAGCTCCGCTTCTTTGGAGCCACCGGAACTGTTCTTGCTGCTGCTGCTCTCGTGCGGAATATTGGTTTTTTTGGAGTCGCATTCGGGTTCATCCACTACCCATTGTCTCATGTCCACCCAACATGACACCACAGCTACCATAACAACAAAAATAACTATAGCTACAACTACAGCAACAGCAACATCAACATCAACTACCAAAGATAAGCAACGAAGCTATGCCATCGGCCCGATTAGCTGCGTCGAGCGGCAGCAATTTGGACATCAGTTGGAGAAGGGCTTGGTGACGCCAGTGACATAGCTGCCAGGACGTTGCCGATGTGGATTAGGAGGAGATGGAGAAGTAGGTGAGGCCAAAGGACGATGGACTTTCTAAGTCTCTAAGGAATTAAGTTTGTATTTTTTGTTGCTGTTTTTTCGACCTTAAGATATGTTTATGATTCGAACTTAAAATACTATAATACTTAGTGCATTGTCGGTTGATCTCGTTATCACTAAATTAATAGGCCGGTTTGCATCAGACAAACCTCCCCCCCCCCCCCAAAAAAAAAAAAAACAAAAACCCTGAGCCGAAAACAATTTTATCAATTTTCTAAAAAAGAAAAAACTTAAAAAAAAAAAAAATACAAAATACTATTAACAAATAACAGGAATTTTAAACAAAACTAAGTAGTTATGTTGGTTATTCGATTACCAACTACACTTACAATACGCACATACACACACACACACACACACACATGCATACAAACATACACTCAAAAGTACAGATTGTTCATAGGAAAAGGCTACTAAATGTAATTTTACTCTTTGCCATAACTTCAAATCTATATATAATTGTCATATGTAAATTGTGTTGGTTGTTAGCTGTTTGTTTATTCGTCTTGTCTACGTCGATCTCCGATAAGCAAGCAACTAGCAGACACATCCATGAAAATTCATTTTCTAGTACAAGTTAAGCTATAGATGTCTAAATATATAAATGCATACTTACATACATAGTATATGTATGTAATTGCGGACCCTAAAGGGTAAACACTTTTTTTTTTAGTCGTTGTTTTATCTAGGCTAAGCCCAAGACTATAGTAACATATAAGAGAAAACTTGCTGCATTAACTATTTAGTGTCAATGATATGCAGAAAATACATATTGAAAAATACTAAATAAATACATACAGACATTCAAATCCATTGGAAATCTTTGAAATTGGTAAGTTTGCTTCGGCTTGCCGAAGATAGTATCGTAGAATACCCTTGCAGTGAAAAGACAGTAGTAGCATGTTGTGTTATAAACAACAAGACCCTTCGAATAGCTCAAATTAATCGAGCAATCTATGAGTTATAGCCAATTTTATAAGGCCTCGTGTCCAACTTGTTGTCAACAAGACAAACTGAGAGACTTAAATGGACAATTAAGTTTGTATATATTTTACGGACTTAAAAATTGATATTATAATACAAAATTGCAAGGGTAAAATACAATGAAATATAGTACTAGTATACACTGCACTCCTAAACGGCCAAGTATGTAAATATAACTAAGTGATTGTTTTTTTTTTTTTTTTTTTTTAGACCTACAGAAAAATGAAAAATAATATTACTGTACGTTTGGCGAGCATGAATATACAAAGTATGTATGTTCTTCATAATATATATTAATTTTCGCTTGTAAGTAATGAGAATTTGAAAGAAATACAAACAGAAGCAGGATAAGCAATACACTATCCAAACAAAGCAAATAATGCAGCAATTTATAGCGAATTAATCGTAAGCATTTCTCTACTCTTTCTCTCTAACTAACACTCTCTGTCTTTCGCTCTCTATCGCTATTTCTATCTCTGTTTCTCACCCCCTCTCTTGTGGCCTTCCAATTCGGTGTGTCATTCAAAGCACTTTGCCAAAAAGCAACGTGTTTTATACTATCTCTTTCAATCTAAGTCACGTAAAAAACACACACGTTCGTTTATTAAGTGTTAACTTATGGGAATTTGGCCAAGCTAAAAAATAAAAAAATAAAAACAAAGGAAACATAAACGATGGATAGTCCCACCCCAAATTTGGGTTTAACCCAAACCAAATCCTAGCCACAATAGCCAACAAGCCCAAAATTGTTTTTTATTTTCCAAAAATTCTCAAAAGCTCTTAAACACATTCGCTCGACAGCAAAAGTACATACTAAATGAAGAAAAAAAAATTTAGTAAATCATCAGTTTATGGAATTAGTACATAAATATAATATTAAGTATGAAAATATAATGAAAAAAAAAATTAATACATTTAATGAATATCTAAAGCTCAAGAGTATATTTTATAAATGTGATGACGTTTAGCAAATTTCAAGCTTATTCAATAAAACATAAATAAATAAAACCAAAGACCAAAGCATCAACGACAAACGCGCGCAATATAGGCACAGCGACACACACACACACACACACATGTAATGTATATAGTATATACAGTTTTATTTATTGAAATAAATAAATATGTATGTGTATATGTGCTTATGTGTCGAAATCTACAACACACACACACACATAGATGTATAAATTTCAATGTATATTAGTGCTGGATAAGAAATATCTCAATAAACCGATCCTTAAATGCTCTCTCCCATAAGTAATTAGTCTTAAGACCTGTCAATACCGAAATATCCGATGACTCGACTAACCAAACGCACTTCGAATTATTTGCATCCAATGTTTTTCGGTTCAAAGCAGCGTTTTGGTCACAAAAATATTTCAAATCAAGATCAGTACAATATGCTTAGCATTGAGTAAGATTTTTGAATAAATTGTTTTTAGAGCTTGATAAAGTTTCATTTGGTAGCAGAAATGACCAACCAATTCTCGTCCGATTTTCTGTCTGCACAATAATCTGCTTAAAGAATAGATGAAAAAATGGTTTTGGAATCAATACTTCGATTCTATTTTTCAAGAAGTCATCAGGTTTACTTGTGAGAAATAATTAGGTTATCTCGGTCTATGACAAACAATTAAAAGTGATTATATTCTTAGATTGTCCAGCCCTGGAAGCAGGCGGTAAGGAATACCTGACGTGGGGTCAACGCACAAAGCGTAATTGTATTCAAAATTAAACTTAAAGACTCTTGCTAAAGCAAATATAAAGTTGCATTCATACGGACAGATGGACAGCAAAACACAACGGATATTGAATTGAAATCCAAAATATGTACTATTTTTCCCTTGGGGAACAGAGTACCATATTATACATACTTATATGTACATTTATGGCACACACAACAAATTTTTATTTATGTATTAAATAAGGTGAAAATGAAGTCCATGTTGCGGAAGCTAAAAACTTTAAGTATTTACTAACAAAATGAAATAAATTTAAATAAAACTGGCATTAAAATAGTTCATACACATATATATATAAACTATAAGCCATCATTTCATATATGTTGAAAAGGTTTTTTTTTTATGTAGATTTAAACATAAAAAGTATTAAAATGCTAATGAATGCAGAAACTGTTTTAATAAGAAATATGTATGTTTAAAAAATAAGCATAACAATTGCATGAAAAGCAAACAATTTAAATGTGGTTAAATAAGAATTAATACAGAATTCATAAATGTTTGCAAAACGATAAAAAAATATATATATATATATAAATGCAAAAAAAAAAAACCAAAACAAACAATAAAATGCAGATGGCTTGCAGATTCATGGAACAAAACATACACAAACACAAGTAAAAATTGATAATTGAAAGAAATTAATTTGTGTTTTTTTTTTCTTTTCAATTTAAATTAAGTAAAATATTCGAAAGTTATTGTTAGTATGCAGGCTCGGACAACACACACAAATGAAAGAAAAGAAGAGAACATGAAAATTAAGGAGAGCAAGCAAGATTTAAAATACAATTTCAATAAAAGTGTAAAATTACATAAAAATGTTAAAAATTTCTTTTTTGCATTCTAGTATTAATATTTTCTATCTTTTTATATAGATTTGTTTTCAGCAAGTTCTTCGTTATCATCTCGGCTTATTTATTTCTGTTATCAGGTATGCCATTATTTTTCGGCGGATTTATATACATGTAAGTACATTAATGATCATATGAATTTATTGCGTACAAGTTTTGCCTGCAGATAATGAGACTGCCAACTGGGCATTAACACTTTTGGCATAGCTGCTAAATGACATCAAATAAACTAACAGACATGCATGTACCTATATGTTTGTTTGTCCAATGTAACAGTATTATTAATGGGCTGATGAGTAGAGGCAATCAGGTGTCAATTAGTGCAAAGTCTATATTTAAAAGCAAACAATTAATTACACGAAAGTTTGCTATGAACACTAAATTGGCAAAAGCAAAGAATTCAATCCTTTTTTTTAGAAAAAAATATATAATAATAGAAGTGCATAGAAATTTAATGACCTTTAAGTTTTTTTTTTAACATTTACGATGCCAGGAAACATTTAAATATTTATTCTTAAATTAGAGCAAATATAATTGGTATTTTTGTGTTGCTAGTTTTAAGTAACAGTTGAGCATTTTTTGTGGCAACGCCCAAGCGTTTATCCTTTATAGATAAGCAAATAATCCACTCATAATTAGCAGTAAAAAAACGAGAAGGAATAAAAGGAAAGAATGTTCCCTTAACGTTGACACGAACAGCAACAACAAGAACGATAACAACTGCTGTAGTTAAAGGATGTGCGGGCAAGCGACCAAGGATAACAGACAGGCCGCCAAGTGGTTAATGTTGAGCAAATTATTAAATTGCTGGGGCAAAAATGTGGGTGGGGGTGGTAGCGTAAAGGCGTGCGACTAGGCCATAAAAATATTAAGTAAGCAAAGGGGCGTGTTAATTTATGGCCAACAAATATGCCCGGTAAATGTAAAGTGGAGAGGCGAAGGCGACCAAAGCACGCGGCTACTACGACGGAAACAAGCTGCCAAGGCCAAATGTTCAAGGATGAGAAGAGCTAGCATATAGACCAAGAGGGCGAGAGAGGCAGAGAGGCAGAAAGAAACAGTGAAATGAGAGGGTGGCGGAGGATGGCACGATGAAGGGATGAGACTTTTCTCGAATAGACTCGCTTAAAAAGTTGTAAAATATGTTAAAATATTTGGACGGTGCTAAAAATAAGTAAGCATGCAAAAAATTAAACAAGCGTAAATAATATAGAGAAGCAACGACAAATGGCTCGACATGAATTCGTAGCGGAACAAATGACGCGGGTGGATCGAGGGGGTGGGGGCTATGGGGTTATGGGTGCTGGACACAATAACAATAGATAAGAACTGCGACAAAGCTAAAGAAAGCAGTTGGTGCATGTTGGCAAGGGTGGGCCAAGGCAAAGCAAGTAAAAATAATTATAAATGCGCCCTGAAAAAGTTTGTGTCAGAGACTACATAATAGCTCAATACACTTATTTGTTATATATGTCTGTATCTTTTATGTTATATATTCAATTGTAGTGTGAAAAATAGTTTTAAAAAGATTTATGTTGATTGTTAACTAATATATATTCGATTTCTGCTGTCTTCATCTTCGCAGGCTATGTTTACAGCGTAAATCAACAATAGCTGTAGCCGTTGTTGCACTGCACTGGCCCTAGTTATAATGAATAATAATATAATTAATAATTACGCTGCATTGTTTTTACATCAACTTTAAATAGTGTTGTGCCTTATAAGTACATACATGTATATGTCTTATTGTTGGTAAAGATGGTGCAACACTTATCAGTGAATCTGTATTCCGGGCAATGCATAGCTCTTAAGCGTGCTTTAAAATGCGAGTAAGTCATAAGTTTTGAGACAAGTAAATGTAGAGCTTAACGCATTTAAGGAGTTACATATAATGTAGCTTAACCAAGTACTGTGGAAACGTTGAAGTCGGACGCAACCGACTGCGGTATACTCGTTACCAGTATCACAGCCGATAAAAAGAGGCCTGATTGCAAACGGGTACGGATGTGGGACGAGGGGTGTACGCTGCCTTAAAGATTCTCCGATGCAGATGGGGATGCCATCAGCTCAAAGTTTGTATAAGGTTGGGTGGCACCAAAATGATGCAGTCTTTTGCTAGTAGCTATCTTCTTACCAAATTTGGTAATTCTTGCTGTAAGGATTTACGAAATAAGTGGATTTATCGGTTTGAAGTTATCGAATTTATCGATTTTCCAGCCCCCCGTATCGTGAACTAATCTTGACACTTTAATTTCAATGACATACTAAAGAGAATTGGAAGTTTCAAATCTCTCGTTTGAAGGGTGTGGGAGAAACTTGCACACATACGGACGGTCAGACACCATGACGGACATTGCACAAACCCAATATACTCTTTACCTTCGGAAACGAGTATAAAAGAGAAACAAATTTGATTAAATTGACTTATTCTCAAACGGTTCGGCACCATGACAATGACTGATGTCAAAGACCCTTTATTAACAAGATAATGCACTTGATAAGAGAAGGCTTTACAGTTATTTCGTCTCTGGGTTCGGAGAAATAAACTTAGCAATGAGTGTGAGGGAGCGCGATAGCGTTTTTGTTTCAGTTGCCCTTGCACTCAGCGGCCCGTCAAGTGTATGACAAACGGCAGGCCAGTGGCAACCAAGAACGGTAAAAATCTGTCACTGTATGTGTGCGTGTGTTTCACTTCTTGCTGGGACTGCTTGTTTAGAATTTTGCTGATGTCGACAAGTGCACTACTGAATACCCTTTCGAAATTTGTTTGCATTGCTGCATAAATTGCGATGGCATTATTTGTGTCTAGTGTCATAGAATTAAATAAAAGGAAAGAGTATGAATGACCAGCAATTGCTAAACTGAAATTTGACTGTTTGTCTACATCTATGCATATGCAGCACCCTTAAATGTGAGTGTGGCAATCGTATATCGTTTATTGACCAGTCTCAGCTACATATTCATATATATATATAATTTGACCACTTATGAAAAAGCTCGAGAAATTCATATTTGAAAAGTTTGAAATAAACAATATACTTGTATTTTGAAAGTGTATTGAAAAGTTAATAGAACAAGTCTTATACATTACAGCAATTTAAATTATTTCTATAACTGTATCCAATCTAACTAAAGTAAGAGGGTGATTTATTAACAGGTGATCAATATAATATATAATATACAGAATGCACTCACCGGTAGCAGCAACAACACATATACAGTTCAATGCAAGTGCTCTCTCTCTCTCTCTCTTTTCCACTGAGCACAAAAACAAAAACCTCACACCCACACACAACAATAATTAAATACGATTTATCTCATCTTTCTTTTGTATTTACATATTTATTTATTTTATTTTATTTTCACTGCACTTCACACACAAGAAAAAAATAACAATAAAGTAAAGCAATTAATAATGTCTTCAATGCTTCGATTATTGTGGAGATTTTAAGCGCGCTAAACGCAACAACAACACACTCGTATGAGCGCGGAGAGGATAACTGTCTCTCTTTAATTTTTTCGCGACCGGGCAAAGCAGCACCAAATTGGCACGCGTTTCTCAATTTTTCATTGCTTAAAACACTTAAAAAGCAATTGCACGGCGATTCTATAATGTTATAAGAACTTTGCGTATGTTCAGTGCGAAATGTAAACACAATTTGACTATTAATATAAGGCGAATCAATTTTAATTAAATAAATAAACGGACGATAAGCTTCCAGCGATGTGAGTTCGCGCAAAGTTCCAGGCTTACTGCCTTCGTGGACATGTGGAAGGTAACGATCGCTCTCGGTAGTTAGAGCAGGACTGTTCTTTTATGTCTCTATTCACGAAGTTGATGAACATTCGTGTGCAGCAACAACTAAATAGGAAAGTATATTTGTTTTTGCATGTATTTTTCTATTGCCGGTGTTCTTGCTTTACACACATATTGTCACAGTTTCACACGCATACAAGCAAAATTTGCGTGCGCTGCAAAGAAAAAACGAAGTGTGATCAGAACACCGGCAATAGCAAAAACGAAAATGCTTTCCTATTTAGTTGTGGCTGCACACGAATGTATGTATATCAACTTCGCGAATAGAGATATATAACGAACTGTCCTGCACTACCTACCGAGAGCGATCGTTACCTTCCCTCATGTCCATAAATCGCTCTTTATCCACGAAGGCAGTAAGCCTGGAACTTTGCGCGAATTCACATCGCTGGGAGCTTATCGTCCGTTTATTTAATTAATTAAAATTGATTCGCCTTATATTAATAGTCAAATTGTGTTTACATTTCGCACTGAACATACGCAAAGTTCTTATAACATTGTAGAATCGCCGTGCAATTGCTTTTTAAAGTGTTTTTAAATTGAGAAACGCGTGCCAATTTGGTGCTGCTTTGCCCGGTCGCGAAAAAATTAAAGAGAGAGTTATCATCTCCGCGCCCACACAGTGTGTTGTTGTTGCGTTTAGCGCGCTTAAAATCTCCATAACAAGCGAAGCATTGAAATAGTATTATTGCTTTCTTATTGTTATTTTTTTCTTGTGTGTGAAGTGCAGTGAAAATAAAATAAAATAAATAAATATGTAAATACAAAAGAAAGATGAGATAAATCGTATTTAATTATTGTTGTGTGTGGGTGTGAGGTTTTTGTTTTTGTGACTCAGTGGAAAAAAAGAGGAGAGAGAGAGCACTTGCATTGAAATGTATATGTGTTGTTGCTGCTACTGGTGAGTGTATTCTGCATATCTATATTAGTATATTGATCACCTGTTAATAAATCACCCTCTTACTTTAGTTAGATTGGATACAGTTATAGAAATAATTTAAATTGCTGTAATGTATAAGACTTGTTCTATTAACTTTTCAATACACTTTCAAAATACAAGTATATTGTTTATTTCAAACTTTTCAAATATGAATTTCTCGAGCTTTTTCATAAGTGGTCAAATTATATATATACATATATATGTGTAGCTGAGACGGGTCAATAAACGATATACGATTGCCACACTCACATTTAAGGGTGCTGCATATGCATAGATGTAGACAAACAGTCAAATTTCAGTTTAGCAATTGCGGGTCATTCATACTCTTTCCTTTTATTTAATTCTATGACACTAGACACTAATTATGCCATCGCAATTCATGCAGCAAAGCAAACAAATTTCGAAAGGGTATTCAGTAGTGCACTTGTCGATATCAGCAAAATTCTAACAAGCAGTCCCAGCAAGAAGTGAAACACACGCACACATACAGTGACAGATTTTTACCGTTCTTGGTTGCCGCTGGCCTGCCGTTTGTCATACACTTGACGGGCCGCTGAGTGCAAGGGCAACTGAAACAAAAACGGCTGCATATGCTATCTGCTATCGCGCTCCTTCACACTAATGGCTTACTGCTTTTGTTATTCTGTATACCATTTGCAATATTTCTGAAGCGAACCCCTGAAACAAAGCTTTTCTTACCAATTGCATTGTATTGTTATTAAAGGGTCAATGCTGATGTCAACAAAAAGCCATTCTTGATTGGTTTAAATTAGCTAGAACCCAAAATTTGCATATTTCAAGCGCATATATTCAAGGGGACATTAAAATCTTCGTTGTAGAGAATTGAATGGACTTTTGTTTGTATCAAATTGGGTCCTGGAAATGAATTCGTAATTATGAAACAGCGTTTAACGAAAGTTCGTTACATGGAAGTTCGACTGAGTTCGAGTAAGCAGAAGAAGTAAAAACAATGCGGTTCTGTCTGATAATTAAAGTCTTTGATGTAATGTAAGATAATTGACATACATAAGTAAGAACTCGAAATAGCCATAGCAAGGGAATGTCCTTTTTAAGTTGCTATTTAAAGTATAAAGCTATATTCTATATTCCATAATAAATGTGCGACGAATTGCTTGCAAGGAAGAAGTTTCACTTATTTGATTTGTTATTTGCCAAGTTTCGACCCACTGTAAGCACGTCGTGAGGCAATTAAAAGCGGGTTCAAAGTTCAGTTCAACTCACAAATTATACGAGCATTTAATGAACTGTGCCACGCATACAAAGCACATGCATACAAACACAAACAGAGGCAGACACTTCACACATGTTGACTACGTGCAGTCATTAAATATATAGGAAAGACCCTCCTCCCGCATTCGAATAGCTGTGGCAAGGCAACCTGGCTGCTAACCTGTACGCTAAGGTCACGCGCTGGCGCTGCCTTCAACCAAAAAGGTCACTTAAGCAAAATGAAATGAATAAATGTATGAGAAAGAGCTTTGCATAAGGGTAAGGGGGCACCTCATTGGTGCGGTACTTAGAGCTTTGTGTGAAGAGGGTGGAATAGGGGTGTTAGAGAGTAGAGTAAGCATGGCACTAATGCCAGCCGAATGACCAACTAAACGTTTTGTAATGGACGCTCTGGCCGCCAGGATTGAAACTTAATTGCAAAAATTTTAACAAACACTCGCAGCAATAACAATAACTTTAACAGGTTTCACTAACGGTTACACACAGCTGCATAAGAAGTAATTACATACATACATACATTACGAAACACATATGTGTGATGTGTAAGGGTCAGAGTTTGTTGTGTGGCATCTGGGGTGGCATGTTTGGCCACCCACTGTGCTACTTGTAAGTCCCATGGCGCTGGCCAATAATTTATGCGCGACAGACTTAAATTAGAAACGTTTCTCTTGTTGCGCATTTTTTTCTCCGCTTTTCAACGCTATATCCATGTTATGAACGCAATAAACATGGCCCCACTAAGGATGAGGCAGAACAGCCGTCGTCCGGTCGCTGTTGTTGTTGTTCTCGTTGTTGTTGTTGTTGTTGTTGTTGTTGTTACTGGCCATAGAGGAACATTACTTCCTGCTGCTGTTGTTGCTGCCCAAGCGACAAGTGCACTTTATTAGCGCTTTCTCATTTGCCGCAGCCTTGGCCGACGACGATGTCGAGAATGAGAAGGACAACGAAAACTCGCTGTGTGGCTAGCCAGTCAACCAGTCGTCCTCCATCTCGAGCACCGAGTACAGGGTACAGGGTACCGGGTTTTTGGCTTTTGGCATAAACGCGATCATTAAAAGCACATTGACATGGTGCACACTGAGCGACGATATGCAGTTTCACACAGACACAAACGTACATACTTAGAATACGTGAAAGTATGTACAAAGTAACGCCCTTCCCTACGTATTAATTTATGTAAATCATATTTGCCATATTTTAATGCTAATGAAGTTATTATCATGTTCAGGCAAACCATCATTTCAGTCAGCCAACTTAATTTTAACCTATGCATAACGCACGCAAATGCAAGCTTAAAATTGTATTAGAAAGAATATAAGTGTGGACCAATCAGAAAAGCCTGATTTAACAGAATTCTAAAGAATTTCAATATCGTATTCATTCTTTTGACAAAAAGTTACTTACTAAACGGTTTTTATCTTTACGACGGGTGCGGGTTGTGGACGATTAAAATTACATATATCCTAGACAGCGCATTAAATAACGAATTATATAAGAAGCTTATATTTTATATCGCAACCGACTGCGGTATACTCGTAGCCATTTTTAAAACCGGTAAAAACAGGTCTGATTGCAATGGGGTACTGATGTGGGAGGGGTGTTCGCTGCCTTAAAGATTCTCCGTTGCAGATGGGGATGTCAGTAGCTTCTTCCTTCCAAATTTGGCGACTGAAGTTCAAAGTTTGTAATAGGTGGGGTCTTGGGCTGGGGCGGAATGGGTGTTGATAATTGATACTAAACTTGAAGATAGGATCTTTCCTTGATGTCACTGTTGATATAGATATCGTCGACGTATCTATAAATTTTGTCTTCGTAACAATCTTGATCAATAAAATGTCGATTTTCTTATAAGCAACTGCAATAGCTGAAAAATCAACTGAACAGGCACAGAAACCATTATGATCGTCTTCTAGTAAAGCCTGAGTTATTGAAAATTTATTGTCCATTAGGTTTGGAAAATTCGGGCTTTTTCATTTAATTTATTCTGTTTCCTGAACAGCATTTTGATGATTGGCCGATTATCTGTCCTATTGATGAATGGTCAAAATAAGTTATTGCCATAACTTACATTCTCATAACAATTTCTTATGATAAAAAATAATACTAAAAAATTAGTTTTCAATTCACATGCCTAATGACTTGATTTTTTTTTTTTTTTATGCGTAAACATCTATAGGCTTCGGAAAGTAAAATCTTGTTGCAGTACATACAAAAAATTTTACTTAAGAAGTAAATTCAAATCGGTGTATTTGTCATTGTGTTGGTGTTGTCGCAAAAGACGAAGTCGTCCTTATCGTACGCTAACGAACATAAAACGATGCATGTTCATGTCAATGCTGCAACTTTTACCCGCTAGATCCGAATGTTTCGCAATTGCGAGAAAAACTTTCATATATTACACATGATCATCAAATAAAGCTTTTTTTTCTGTATGAGTCAATCAGTATTGGTGTGATTAAAGTTAAAGGTTAAAAGCTACTTTAGCGTTATATATTGCCTATCTAGCTTTTTTTGCTCGGAAAACTTTGACAGCCTTGCTTTGCATTCAACTTGTTTGTGCCTAGATGCAGAGAAATAGCCGAGCATAAGTTAAAGTAGCCTTAGAAGCAAGCTGATCTATTCAACCTAACGAAAAACACTGCTTTTTCGTTACCCTCAACTTAACTTGACTTAACAATTTCAATGTTACTTTAAATGCAGTGCCATTCTAGAATACAAGCCGTGACTTTTGAGATCATGCTTTTGAAGATCGGGTCAGTTCTGCTGAAGTTATAGAAGTCGAAAAATTTAACCTGTGCCCAAGTTGATTTTTTGGCATGAAATTTTAACATGAATTTTCACTTAAAATCTAATTTTATTTAAATGTAGTTATTTAAATGCAGTTTTATTTGAGCAGCCAAACCATGATTTTTAAGATATTGCTTTTGAAAATTGAGTAAGTTAAAATGAATTTAGTGAAGTCGAAAGATTTTA
Source organism: Scaptomyza flava (assembly GCA_030179655.1). Classification (NCBI taxonomy): domain Eukaryota; kingdom Metazoa; phylum Arthropoda; class Insecta; order Diptera; family Drosophilidae; genus Scaptomyza; species Scaptomyza flava. The sequence continues at coordinate 11,189,315 of JARNME010000314.1, forward strand.
CATCTGCAGAAGTCGATTTTTTGGCAAAAATTTAACATGGAATTGAATCCAAAAATAAATTAAATTAAATTCAAATAGATTATTTAAGAAGTAGATTCTATTTTGGTATGAAGAAGAAGATTATTTTTATAATACCTCCAGCAATCATTTTAAAAATCACGCTCTGCGTAATCGGTTGTGCTTCAAGTTTACGTTCACATTCAGACAAGATCGGAAAACTGATGCTTGAGACGGTCAAGCCACGCAGCTCTGCTGTTAATATGATAATTGTAAAGAAATTTTTGAAATGATGATCGGGCTCATATTGGCTATTTATTTTGTAATAACGTTAAGTTGCATTCTTTTAATTTTGATTTTATAACAACTTGCAGTTGCAGTGTTTTAATTATTTACCCCATCGTTGTCGAATATACAAAATAATAAAATACAAAATAAAATAACAAAATTTGTATTCATTTATTGAATTAATGCATCAAAATGACTCCATTTTTTTTTTAAAAGATAATCAAATTAAAAGCTAGATGTTTAACAACACACAGCAGCAATTTGGCCAACTGCAGTGTGTTGTCTGCTTGCTTGCTGCCTAAAGTTCAGTATTCACCTTTTTGACCAGTTTAGGGCGTATTTACTACGTTTTCCATCTCTTTGTCGTTCATTTAATCTTTAAAAGTCATATGAGGCATAAATAATGGTCTTGGATTTGATATGTTAGAGAGCATAATTGTGAGGAGTTTTGGAGGAATAAGCTTTCGGAACCTACAAAATGACTAAATACTCTTAGGAGTCCTGCAATCATAATCTGCCTTAAAATTCCCAACTGGTAATAGCTCTGCCAGGATGGTATTGGGCCTCCTGGATTGTTTGTGGACTTATTGTCTTTTGGACTTTTACTCGCTGTTTTTTTTTTAACAATTTAAATTTTGTCAACATAATGATTATTCAGGATTTTTGAAGCATACTTCGTATTTCATCTATATGGGAAAGTTAAAAGGCAAGAGGAGAAATTCAATAATATTTTTTAAAAAATTTTTTATATAAATAACAAACGAAAAATGTTTTGAATATGGTTTTTTTAATAATGCGAATTGTTCTGTTTTTGAAATAACTTCTTTCAGGTTACTTATTTGACTTCGGTGTTCACTACTTATATCGGCCAGAAGGCAACAGAACTTGTCATAGTATATATTGGTTTTGTTTAATAACAAATGAGATATGTGAATAATATATGAACAATACGTTTCAAGAAGTAATCGAGCATTCCAGAGGGAATGGCACAATGGTGTAAGAAGTAATGAGGCCTGTCCACAACTCACTCAGTATACATTTGAAGAGTCGTAATGGCCTTTTATGTATTTCATACCACATTTCTCACTCAAAAGTTGGTTTTTAATATTTTTTTTATTGTGATTATATTATGAATATAGAAATAGGATTTAGCATTCATAAACTCGGAGTGAGATATACTTTTCCTTTTCCAAAGCGTTTATTTAACAATTACTTGTATGAACAGTCTTTGGTAAAATCAAAGTTCTTCTTAAAGGAACACACAGTTTAGCGCGAAGGGTTTCGCTTGCATGTTGATATATATTCAAAGAATTGTGTTGAGGAAAATACAGTGCTGCAGTTGCGTACTGTTCTTTTTAAATGCATGAAACATGCAATTGGCGCTATTACAAAAGGTTAACAATTTGTGAAAACGTGCATAATCATTGACCACTTTGATTATTGGCATTGTATTGCCAGGATTGTTGAATTACTGATGTCTAGTTAAGACTTGGTATTATTATTGCGTGCAGCAGAAATTTGGCACTTTGTGGCATGGAGAGACCTTCTTACAGTGTTTTATGTTCGTACGTATGTGGCTTTCATGTTTGTGTGCACTTTTAATGTGTGGCTAATCGAATCAAAACAAACTAAAACATTGAGGTTTATTAAATCACAATTCATTCTACATTTTGAAGAATTGTTAGTAGTAGATGAAAATGAATATTTTACCATGATGGATCTAGATCTCTGTTTACAATAAAATTGCAATCTTAAAACAATTCCTTAATGATAGTTTATGGTAGTCTTCTTATGTTTCAAGTGATACCTTTTATAAAATTAGAATAATTAAAATATTATGTGTATATATACATTTATTTTTCTGTTTGTAGGTGCGCAGACTACACATACAAGTATGCACATATCCAAATTAATAAATGTAATCAATCTTGAAATAGTTACGTATGTAAAGAAGTGTTACTGGTTACAAGAGATGCAACTCTCAGTTGTTTGCTTTGTTTACCACCTATTTGCTTCATGAATGTGGCTTGCGAATAACTTTTATACATTCGGCCCAAGTTGGAATTTCGATTTAAGTGTCTGCATCAAACTTAGCAGCGCCATCAATTCAACTCAATTCTGGGAACCAGCCCACGACCTGGTTCTGGCTGGTCCTGCGGGTGTGATCCCTGGTGCACTGTTTTGTACAGACGGATGGGCGTACTAAACAATAAAAGACATAAAATTAATTAAATTAGGCATAAACAAAGCATAAGGTGATTAATTAACTAGAAATTTATACCGTTACATTCACGAGCAACTGGCATAAAAGACGTGCTTGGCCCCAAGGAGCTGCGTCCGGAGTAAAAGGTATATGGCCAAGACTGAGTCGCAATGGTGGAGCTCCCATGGGGGAGGGGCAAAATGGCGTTACGCCAGTTTGACCATAAATGGGTTGTGAATTCTCTATGCGAACGATGGGCGGTTATGGACTGCACGGCAGCAGCAGTATTATTTTGTGCCATGTTTTACCATGGAGGAGTGTCCGCCATTGAGTGTAAATTTTGTGCGCCTTATTTGCCCATTCATTATTATTTCGTTGCTTAGTAGAGTCAGGGTCCTAACTGGTACGTTGGTAGGTTGGTTGCTTCTGCTTCTGCTTTTGATTTGGTTACTTGCCACGTTGCGACTATTGTTTGTTAAGGCGCGGTGGACATTGCCGCGGTTCTCTCTAGCATCGGGGTGTACTTTTATTTTTTTATTTTTGCTCCAGCTCCAGTTCGAGCTTCAGTAACAGTTTCAGCAACGGCGGCATTGGCATTTTCATTTAGTGTGCGCGCTTTTAATTAATTTTTGGAAAAACAGTCGAAATGAGCAGCGCCAACGGCATTGACAAGAGCAATGAAACATGGTTATTATGTTTACAAAAAAAAGTTTACCAAAGGATACGGGGTAGGGAAATAATGTAAACCAAACAATTTACAAAGATTGTTACCAGTGCAATTGTAAATCAATAGTGCACTTGATATAAGGTCGATATCAATTTTTAATATGATTGTGCAGTTGAATTCCTTTAATAACAATGTATCTTGATTTTATAACAACTTGCAGTTGCAGTGTTTTAATTAATTTCCCCTTCGTTCGTATTTTCCAAAAAATAAAATTATTCAAATTTAAAAATTATAAAAAAAGTCTTTTGTTTTAAATTGATACTAACTTGAAGTAAGGATTTTTCCTTGATGTCCCTGCTGATCTCGATATTTTAGATGTATTCCCCAATCTATAAATTTCGTCTTCGTAACAAACTTGATCTCCTCTCAAGAAGACTGAAAGAAGGATCAATAAAACGTCCACTTGAACATGCTCATTTTACATCACTTTGACTTGATATTTCGATACATATATTATAATTTCTATAATAAAAATATAATAATATATAATTGCAATCATATTGAAAATCACGCTCTGCGTAATCGGTTGAACTTCAGAGACGGTCAAGCCACGCAGCTCTACGTGAAAGCTTAAGAACTTGCAACTATACAAAATATTTAATTTAAGATGTTAAAACATCTCCCGTATGATCGGGCTCATGTTGGCTATTTATTTTGTAATAACGTTTAGTTGCATTCTTTAAATTAATAACGAAATAAAATAACAAAATTTGTATTCATTCTTTGAATTAATGCATCAAAATGACTCCATTTTTTTTTTTAAAGATAATCAAATTAAAAGCTAGATGTTTAACAACAACAGCAGTAATTTGGCCAACTGCAGTGTGTTGACTGCTTGCTTGCTGCCTAAAGTTCAGTATTCACCTTTTGACCAGGTTTAGGCGTATTTACTACGTTTTCCATCTCTTTGTCGTTCAGTTAATCTTTAAAAGTCATATAAGGCATAAATAATGGTCTTGGATTTGATATGTTAGAGAGCATAATTGTGAGGAGTTTTGGAGGAACAAGCGTTCGGAACCTACAAAAATTACTAAATACTCTTAGGAGTCCTGCAATCATCATCTGCCTTAAAATTCCCAACTGGTTATAGCTCTGCCAGAATGGTATTGGGCCTCCTGGATTGGTTTCAATTGCTTGTGACAGTTCCGTGAGGTTCTAAGCAGCCATGTTTTTTTTTTTAAAACAAATTTTTATATTGTCTTTTGGACTTTTACTCGCTGTTTTTTTTTTTAACAAATTTAATATTTTTGTCAACATAATGATTATTCAGGATTTTTGAAGCATACTTCGTATTTCATCTATATGGGAAAGTTATAAGGCAAGAGGAGAAACACAATAATATTTTTTAAACAAATTTTTTTATATAAGTAACAAACGAAAAATGTTTTGAATATGGTTTTTTTAATAATGCGAATTGTTCTGTTTTTGAAATAACTTATTTGAGGTTACTTATTTGACTTCGGTGTTCACTACTTATAAACGCCAGAAGGCAACAGAACTTGTCATAGTATATATTGGTTTTGTTTAATAAGAAATGAGATATGTTAATAATATATGAACAATACGTTTCAAGAAGTAATCGAGCATTCCAGAGGGAATGGCACGTGTGGTGTAAGAAGTAATGAGGCCTGTCCACAACTCACTCAGTATACATTTGAAGAGTCGTAATGGCTTTTAATGTATTGCATACCACATTTCTCACCCAAAAGTTGGTTTTGATATTTTTTTTATTGTGATTTTATTATGAATATAAATATAGGATTTTGCATTCAAAAACTCTGTGTTACTTATACTTTTCCTTTTCCAAACCGTTTATTCAACAATTACTTGTATGAACAGTCTTTGGTAAAATCAAAGTTCTTCTTAAAGCAACACACAGTTTAGCGCGAAGGGTTTCGCTTACATGTTGATATATATTCAAAGAATTGTGTTGAGGAAAATACAGTGCTGCAGTTGCGTACTGTTCTTTTTAAATGCATGAAACATGCAATTGGCGCTATTGCAAAAGGTTAACAATTTGTGAAAACGTGCATAATCATTGACCACTTTGATTATTGGCATTGTATTGCCAGGATTGTTGAATTACTGTTGTCTAGTTAAGACTTGGTATTATTATTGCGTGCAGCAGAAATTTGGCACTTTGTGGCATGGAGAGACCTTCTTACAGTGTTTTTTGTTTGTGTGCATTTTTGATGTGTGGCTTATCGAATCAAAACAAACTAAAACATTGAGGTTTATTAAAGCACAATTCATTCTATTTTTTTATACATGTAATCTATGTTTATTTAATTTTTGATGTTTTGTATATGATTTTTAATGATATTAAAGAATTGTTAGTAGTAAATAAAAAAGAATATTTTACCATGATGGAACTAGATCTCTGTTTACAATATAAATTGCTATCTGAAAACAATTGAAGCGAATGGCACGTGTGGTGTAAGAAGTAATGATGAATATATCGAAGTATGAGGCCTGTCCACAACCCAGTATACATTTAAAAAGTTGAACTTCTATAATAAAAAATGTATTTTGATTTTATAACAACTTGCAGTTGCAGTGTTTTAGTTAATTTCCCTATTGTTGTCGTATTTTCCAAAAAATAATATTATTCAAATTGAAACATTATAAAAAAAGATAATAACTTGAAGTAAGGATTTTTTCTTAATGTCTCTGTTGATCTCGATATTTCAGATGTATTCCCCAATCTATAAATTTCGTCTTCGTAACAAACTTGATCTCCTCTCAAGAAGACTGAAAGAAGGATCAATAAAACGTCCACTTGAACATGCTCATTTCACATCACTTTGACTTGATATTTCGATACATATATTAAAATTATGTGCAGTTGAATTTCTATAATAAAAATATAATAATATAATTGCAATCATATTGAAAATCACGCTCTGCGTAATCGGTTGAACTTCAGAGACGGTCAAGCCACGCAGCTCTACGTGAAAGCTTAAGAACTTGCAACTATACAAAATATTTAATTTAAGATGTTAAAACATCTCCCGTATGATCGGGCTCATGTTGGCTATTTATTTTGTAATAACGTTTAGTTGCATTCTTTAAATTAATAACGAAATAAAATAACAAAATTTGTATTCATTCTTTGAATTAATGCATCAAAATGACTCCATTTTTTTTTTTTAAAGATAATCAAATTAAAAGCTAGATGTTTAACAACAACAGCAGTAATTTGGCCAACTGCAGTGTGTTGTCTGCTTGCTGCCTAAAGTTCAGTACACGTTTTCCCAAGCGTACAACATTCATCCACCTAAATTCATCCATTCATTCATCTATCTACCTTTGTATTCACCTTTTTGACCAGGTTTAGGCGTATTTACTACGTTTTCCATCTCCTTGTCGTTCAGTTAATCTTTAAAAGTCATATGAGGCATAAATAATGGTCTTGGATTTGATATGTTAGAGAGCATAATTGTGAGGAGTTTTGGAGGAATAAGCTTTCGGAACCTACAAAAATGACTAAATACTCTTAGGAGTCCTGCAATCATAATCTGCCTTAAAATTCCCAACTGGTTATAGCTCTGCCAGGATGGTATTGGGCCTCCTGGATTGTTTTGGACTTATTGTCTTTTGGACTTTTACTCGCTGTTTTTTTTTTTTAACAAATTTTGTATTTTTGTCAACATAATGATTATTCAGGATTTTTGAAGCATGCTTCGTATTTCATCTAGATGGGAAAGTTATAAGGCAAGAGGAGAAACACAATAATATTTTTTAAACAAATTTTTTTATATTAGTAACAAACGGAAAATGTTTTGAATATGGTTTTTTAATAATGCGAATTGTTCTGTTTTTGAAATAACTTATTTGAGGTTACTTATTTGACTTCGTTTCTGATTACTTATATTACTAATAAAAGCTATAAAGCAACAGAGCTTGTCAAAGTGTTTATTGTTGTTATTTAATAACAAACAAGATAAGTGTTCCTTTTTCAATATTGCGCAATATTTGAAAATGTTTTTTCTGGATTTTTAAAGCGTTTGAAGTACTTCTTCCAGATGGGAAAGTTATAAGTCTTATAAAGCAGGAGGAAAACTCAATAATATTTTTTAAACAAATTTTTTATGTTAGTAACAAATGAAAAATGTTTTGAATATGGCTTTTTTAATAATGCGAATTGTTCTGTTTTTGAAATAACTTCTTTGAGGTTACTAAGATCACTTCCATTTAGATTTTTGTATAACTTATAAACGCTATAAAGCAACAGAACTTCTCAAAGTATATATTGTTTTTATTTAACAAGATAAATGTTCCTTTTTTAATATTGTGCAATATTTGAAAATGTTTTTTCTGGATTTTTAAAGAGTTTGAAGTATTTCTTCCAGATGGGAAAGTTATAAGTCTTATAAAGCAAGAGGAGAAACTCAATTATATTTTTTAAACAAATTTTTCATATAAGTAACAAATGAAAAATTATTTGAATATGGTTTTTTTAATAATGCGAATTGTTCTGTTTTTAAAATAACTTCTTTGAGGTTACTTATTTGACTTCGATTCTGATTACTTATATTACTAATAAAAGCTATAAAACAACAGAGCTTGTCAAAGTGTTTATTGTTGTTATTTAATAACAAACAAGATAAGTGTTCCTTTTTCAATATTGCGCAATATTTGAAAATGTTTTTTCTGGATTTTTAAAGCGTTTGAAGTGTTTCTTCCAGATGGGAAAGTTATAAGTCTTATAAAGCAAGAGGAGAAACTCAATAATATTTTTTAAACAAATTTTTCATATAAGTAACAAATGAAAAATTATTTGAATATGGTTTTTTTAATAATGCGGATTGTTCTGTTTTTGAAATAACTTCTTTGACGTTACTTATTTGACTTCGATTCTGATTACTTATATTACTAATAAAAGCTATAAAGCAACAGAACTTGTCAAAGTATTTATTGTTGTTATTTAATAACAAACAAGATAAGTGTTCCTTTTTTCATATTGCGCAATATTTGAAAATGTGTTTTCTGGATTTTTAAAGCGTTTGAAGTATTTCTTCCAGATGGGAAAGTTATAAATCTTATAATGCAAGAGGAGAAACTCAATAGTATTTTTTAAACAAATTTTTTATATAAATAACAAACGAAAAATGTTTTGAATATGGTTTTTTTAATAATGCGAATTGTTCTGTTTTTGAAATAACTTCTTTCAGGTTACTTATTTGACTTCGGTGTTCACTACTTATATCGGCCAGAAGGCAACAGAACTTGTCATAGTATATAACGGTTTTGTTTAATAACAAATGAGATATGTTAATAATATATGAACAATACGTTTCAAGAAGTAATCGAGCATTCCAGAGGGAATGGCACGTGTGGTGTAAGAAGTAATGAGGCCTGTCCACAACTCACTCAGTATACATTTGAAGAGTCGTAATGGCCTTTAATGTTTTAATGTATTATATACCACATTTCTCACCCAAAAGTTGGATTTTAATATTATTTGTACTGTGATTTTATTATGAATATCAAAATAGGATTTAGCATTCATAAAATCTGTGTTGCTTATACTTTTCCTTTTCCAAACCGTTTATTTAACAATTACTTGTATGAACAGTCTTTGGTAAAATCAAAGTTCTTCTTAAAGCAACACACAGTTTAGCGCGAAGGGTTTCGCTTACATGTTGATATATATTCAAAGAATTGTGTTGTGGAAAATACAGTGCTGCAGTTGCGTACTGTTCTTAATCAATGCATGAAACATGCAATTGGCGCTATTGCAAAAGGTTCACAATTTGTGAAAACGTCCATAATCATTGATCACTTTGATTATTGGCATTGTATTGCCAGGATTGTTGAATTACTGTTGTCTAGTTAAGACTTGGTGTTATTATTGCGTGCAGCTAAAATTTGGCTTTTTGTGGCATGGAGAGACCTTCTTACAGTGTTTTTTGTTTGTGTGCATTTTTGATGTGTGGCTAATCGAATCAAAACAAACTAAAACATTGAGGTTTATTAAAGCACAATTCATTCTATTTTTTTAATACATGCAATCTATTTTTATTTAATTTTTGATGTTTTGTATATGATTTTGAATGATATTAAAGAATTGTTAGTAGTAAATAAAAAAGAATATTTTACCATGATGGAACTAGATCTCTGTTTACAATATAAATTGCAATCTGAAAACAATTGAAGCGAATGGCACGTGTGGTGTAAGAAGTAATTATGAATATATCGAAGTATTAGGCCTGTCCACAACCCAGTATACATTTAAAAAGCTGAACTTTTAGAATAAAAATGTATTTTGATTTTATAACAACTTTCAGTTGCAGTGTTTTAGTTAATTTCCCTATTGTTGTCGTATTTTCCAAAAATAATATTATTCAAATTTAAACATTATAAAAAAGATAATAACTTGAAATAAGGATTTTTTCTTAATGTCTCTGTTGATCTTGATATTTCAGATGTATTCCCCAATCTATAAATTTCGTCTTCGTAACAAACTTGATCTCCTCTCAAGAAGACTGAAAGAAGGATCAATAAAACGTCCACTTGAACATGCTCATTTCACATCACTTTGACTTGATATTTCGATACATATATTATAATTTCTATAATAAAAATATAATAATATATAATTGCAATCATATTGAAAATCACGCTCTGCGTAATCGGTTGAACCTCAGAGACGGCCAAGCCACGCAGCTCTACTTGAAAGCATAAGAACTTGCAACTATACAAAATATTTAATTTAAGATGTTAAAACATCTCCCGTATGATCGGGCTCATGTTGGCTATTTATTTTGTAATAACGTTTAGTTGCATTCTTTAAATTAATAACGAAATAAAATAACAAAATTTGTATTCATTCTTTGAATTAATGCATCAAAATGACTCCATTTTTTTTTTTTTTAAGATAATCAAATTAAAAGCTAGATGTTTAACAACAACAGCAGTAATTTGGCCAACTGCAGTGTGTTGTCTGCTTGCTTGCTGCCTAAAGTTCAGTACACGTTTTCCCAAGCGTACAACATTCATCCACCTAAATCCATCCATACATTCATCTATCTACCTTTGTTTTTACCTTTTTGACCAGGTTTAGGCGTATTTACTACGTTTTCCATCTCCTTGTCGTTCTGTTAATCTTTAAAAGTCATATAAGGCATAAAAGATGGTCTTGGATTTGATATGTTAGAGAGCATAATTGTGAGGAGTTTTGGAGGAATAAGCTTTCGGAACCTACAAAAATGACTAAATACTCTTAGGAGTCCTGCAATCATCATCTGCCTTAAAATTCCCAACTGGTTATAGCTCTGCCAGAATGGTATTGGGCCTCCTGGATTGGTTTCAATTGCTTGTGACAGTTCCGTGAGGTTCTAAGCAGCCATGTTTGTTTTTTAAAACAAATTATTTATATTGTCTTTTGGACTTTTACTCGCTGTTTTTTTTTTTTAACAAATTTAATATTTTTGTCAACATAATGATTATTCAGGATTTTTGAAGCATACTTCGTATTTCATCTAGATGGGAAACACAAAAATATTTTTTAAACAAATTTTTTATATAAATAACAAATGAAAATGTTTTGAATATGGTTTTTTTAATAATGCGAATTGTTCTGTTTTTGAAATAACTTCTTTGAGGTTACTTATTTGACTTCGGTGTTCACTACTTATATCGGCCAGAAGGCAACACAACTTGTCATAGTATATATTGTTTTTATTTAATAACAAATGAGATATGTTAATAATATATGAACAATACGTTTCAAGAAGTAATCGAGCATTCCAGAGGGAATGGCACGTGTGGTGTAAGAAGTAATGAGGCCTGTCCACAACTCACTCAGTATACATTTGAAGAGTCGTAATGGCCTTTAATGTTTTAATGTATTGCATACCACATTTCTCACCCAAAAGTTGGATTTTAATATTATTTGTACTGTGATTTTATTATGAATATCAAAATAGGATTTAGCATTCATAAAATCTGTGTTGCTTATACTTTTCCTTTTCCAAACCGTTTATTTAACAATTACTTGTATGAACAGTCTTTGGTAAAATCAAAGTTCTTCTTAAAGCAACACACAGTTTAGCGCGAAGGGTTTCGCTTACATGTTGATATATATTCAAAGAATTGTGTTGTGGAAAATACAGTGCTGCAGTTGCGTACTGTTTTTAATCAATGTATGAAACATGCAATTGGCGCTATTGCAAAAGGTTCACAATTTGTGAAAACGTGCATAATCATTGACCACTTTGATTATTGGCATTGTATTGCCAGGATTGTTGAATTACTGTTGTCTAGTTAAGACTTGGTGTTATTATTGCGTGCAGCAGAAATTTGTCACTTTGTGGCATGGAGAGACCTTCTTACAGTGTTTTATGTTCGTACGTATTTGGCTTTCATGTTTGCGTGAAATATATAATAGAATATAATTGCAATCATATTGAAAATCACGCTCTGCGTAATCGGTTGAACCTCAGAGACGGCCAAGCCACGCAGCTCTACTTGAAAGCATAAGAACCTGCAACTTTACAAAATATTTAATTTTAAGATGTTAAAACATCTCCCGTATGATCGGGCTCATGTTGGCTATTTATTTTGTAATAACGTTTAGTTGCATTCTTTAAATTAATAACGAAATAATATAACAAAATTTGTATTCATTCTTTGAATTAATGCATCAAATGACTCCATTTTTTTTTTTTAAAGATAATCAAATTAAAAGCTAGTGTTTAACAACAACAGCAGCAATTTGGCCAACTGCAGTGTGTTGACTGCTTGCTTGCTGCCTAAAGTTCAGTATTCACCTTTTTGACCAGTTTTAGGCGCATTTACTACGTTTTCCATCTCTTTGTCGTTCAGTTAATCTTTAAAAGTCATATAAGGCATAAAAGATGGTCTTGGATTTGATATGTTAGAGAGCATAATTGTGAGGAGTTTTGGAGGAATAAGCGTTCGGAACCTACAAAAATGACTAAATACTCTTAGGAGTCCTGCAATCATCATCTGCCTTAAAATTCCCAACTGGTTATAGCTCTGCCAGAATGGTATTGGGCCTCCTGGATTGGTTTCAATTGCTTGTGACAGTTCCGTGAGGTTCTAAGCAGCCATGTTTTTTTTTTTAAAACAAATTTTTTATATTGTCTTTTGGACTTTTACTCGCTGTTTTTTTTTTTAACAAATTTAATATTTTTGTCAACATAATGATTATTCAGGATTTTTGAAGCATACTTCGTATTTCATCTAGATGGGAAAGTTATAAGGCAAGAGGAGAAACACAATAATATTTTTTAAACAAATTTTTTTATATAAGTAACAAACGAAAAATGTTTTGAATATGGTTTTTTTAATAATGCGAATTGTTCTGTTTTTGAAATAACTTATTTGAGGTTACTTATTTGACTTCGATTCTGATTACTTATATTACTAATAAAAGCTATAAAGCAACAGAACTTGTCAAAGTGTTTATTGTTGTTATTTAATAACAAACAAGATAAGTGTTCCTTTTTTAATATTGCGCAATATTTGAAAATGTTTTTTCTGGATTTTTAAAGCGTTTGAAGTATTTCTTCCAGATGGGAAAGTTATAAGTCTTATAAAGCAAGAGGAGAAACTCAATAATATTTTTTAAACAAATTTTTCATATAAGTAACAAATGAAAATTATTTGAATATGGTTTTTTTAATAATGCGAATTGTTCTGTTTTTGAAATAACTTATTTGAGGTTACTTATTTGACTTCGATTCTGATTACTTATATTACTAATAAAAGCTATAAAGCAACAGAACTTGTCAAAGTATTTATTGTTGTTATTTAATAACAAACAAGATAAGTGTTCCTTTTTTAATATTGCGCAATATTTGAAAATGTTTTTTCTGGGTTTTTAAAGCGTTTGAAGTATTTCTTCCAGATGGGAAAGCTATAAATCTTATAAAGCAAGAGGAGAAACTCAATAATATTTTTTAAACAAATTTTTTATATAAATAACAAATGAAAAATGTTTTAAATATGGTTTTTTTAATAATGCGAATTGTTCTGTTTTTGAAATAACTTATTTGAGGTTACTTATTTGACTTCGATTCTGATTACTTATATTACTAATAAAGCTATAAGCAACAGAACTTGTCAAAGTATTTATTGTTGTTATTTAATAACAACAAGATAAGTGTTCCTTTTTTAATATTGTGCAATATTTGAAAATGTTTTTTCTGGATTTTTAAAGCGTTTGAAGTATTTCTTCCAGATGGGAAAGTAATAAATCTTATGAAGCAAGAGGAGAAACTCAAAAATATTTTTTAAACAAATTTTTTATATAAATAACAAACGAAAAATGTTTTGAATATATTTTTTTAATAATGCGGATTGTTCTGTTTTTGAAATAACTTATTTGAGGTTACTTAGTTCACTTCCATTTTGATTATTTCTATTACTTATAAACGCCAGAAGGCAACACAACTTGTCATAGTATATATTGGTTTTGTTTAATAAGAAATGAGATATGTGAATAATATATGAACAATACGTTTCAAGAAGTAATCGAGCATTCCAGAGGGAATGGCACAATGGTGTAAGAAGTAATGAGGCCTTTCCACAACTCACTCAGTATACATTTGAAGAGTCGTAATGGCCTTTAATGTATTGCATACCACATTTCTCACCCAAAAGTTGGATTTTAATATTATTTGTACTGTGATTTTATTATGAATATCAAAATAGGATTTAGCATTTAAAAACTCTGTAAAACTTATATTTTTCCTTTTCCAAACCGTTTATTTAACAATTACTTGTATGAACAGTCTTTGGTAAAATCAAAGTTCTTCTTAAAGCAACACACAGTTTAGCGCGAAGGGTTTCGCTTACATGTTGATATATATTCAAAGAATTGTGTTGAGGAAAATACAGTGCTGCAGTTGCGTACTGTTCTTTTTAAATGCATGAAACATGCAATTGGCGCTATTGCAAAAGGTTAACAATTTGTGAAAACGTGCATAATCATTGACCACTTTGATTATTGGCATTGTATTGCCAGGATTGTTGAATTACTGATGTCTAGTTAAGACTTGGTGTTATTATTGCGTGCAGCTAAAATTTGGCTTTTTGTGGCATGGAGAGACCTTCTTACAGTGTTTTTTGTTTGTGTGCATTTTTGATGTGTGGCTAATCGAATCAAAACAAACTAAAACATTGAGGTTTATTAAAGCACAATTCATTCTATTTTTTTTATACATGTAATCTATTTTTATTTAATTTTTGATGTTTTGTATATGATTTTTAATGATATTAAAGAATTGTTAGTAGTAAATAAAAAGAATATTTTACCATGATGGAACTAGATCTCTGTTTACAATATAAATTGCTATCTGAAAACAATTGAAGCGAATGGCACGTGTGGTGTAAGAAGTAATGATGAATATATCGAAGTATGAGGCCTGTCCACAACCCAGTATACATTTAAAAAGCTGAACTTTTAGAATAAAAATGTATTTTGATTTTATAACAACTTTCAGTTGCAGTGTTTTAGTTAATTTCCCTATTGTTGTCGTATTTTCCAAAAATAATATTATTCAAATTTAAACATTATAAAAAAAGATAATAACTTGAAATAAGGATTTTTTCTTAATGTCTCTGTTGATCTTGATATTTCAGATGTATTCCCCAATCTATAAATTTCGTCTTCGTAACAAACTTGATCTCCTCTCAAGAAGACTGAAAGAAGGATCAATAAACGTCCACTTGAACATGCTCATTTCACATCACTTTGACTTGATATTTCTATACATATATTATAATTTCTATAATAAAAATATAATAATATATAATTGCAATCATATTGAAAATCACGCTCTGCGTAATCGGTTGAACTTCAGAGACGGTCAAGCCACGCAGCTCTACGTGAAAGCTTAAGAACTTGCAACTATACAAAATATTTAATTTAAGATGTTAAAACATCTCCCGTATGATCGGGCTCATGTTGGCTATTTATTTTGTAATAACGTTTAGTTGCATTCTTTAAATTAATAACGAAATAAAATAACAAAATTTGTATTCATTCTTTGAATTAATGCATCAAAATGACTCCATTTTTTTTTTTTAAAATAATCAAACTAAAAGCTAGTGTTTAACAACAACAGCAGCAATTTGGCCAACTGCAGTGTGTTGACTGCTTGCTTGCTGCCTAAAGTTCAGTATTCACCTTTTTGACCAGTTTTAGGCGTATTTACTACGTTTTCCATCTCTTTGTCGTTCAGTTAATCTTTAAAAGTCATATAAGGCATAAATAATGGTCTTGGATTTGATATGTTAGAGAGCATAATTGTGAGGAGTTTTGGAGGAATAAGCTTTCGGAACCTACAAAAATGACTAAATACTCTTAGGAGTCCTGCAATCATCATCTGCCTTAAAATTCCCAACTGGTTATAGCTCTGCCAGAATGGTATTGGGCCTCCTGGATTGGTTTCAATTGCTTGTGACAGTTCCGTGAGGTTCTAAGCAGCCATGTTTTTTTTTTTAAAACAAATTTTTTATATTGTCTTTTGGACTATTACTCGCTGTTTTTTTTTTTTTTAACAAATTTAATATTTTTGTCAACATAATGATTATTCAGGATTTTTGAAGCATACTTCGTATTTCATCTAGATGGGAAACACAAAAATATTTTTTAAACAAATTTTTTATATAAATAACAAATGAAAAATGTTTTGAATATGTTTTTTTTAATAATGTGAATTGTTCTGTTTTTGAAATAACTTATTTGAGGTTACTTATTTGACTTCGATTCTGATTACTTATATTACTAAAAAAAGCTATAAAGCAACAGAACTTGTCAAAGTGTTTATTGTTGTTATTTAATAACAAACAAGATAAGTGTTCCTTTTTTAATATTGTGCAATATTTGAAAATGTTTTTTCTGGGTTTTTAAAGCGTTTGAAGTATTTCTTCCAGATGGGAAAGCTATAAATCTTATAAAGCAAGAGGAGAAACTCAATAATATTTTTTAAACAAATTTTTTTATTTAAGTAACAAACGAAAAATGTTTTGAATATGGTTTTTTAATAATGCGGATTGTTCTGTTTTTGAAATAACTTCTTTGAGGTTACTTATTTGACTTCGATTCTGATTACTTATATTACTAATAAATGCTATAAAGCAACAGAACTTGTCAAAGTATTTATTGTTGTTATTTAATAACAAACAAGATAAGTGTTCCTTTTTTAATATTGTGCAATATTTGAAATGTTTTTTCTGGGTTTTTAAAGCGTTTGAAGTATTTCTTCCAGATGGGAAAGCTATAAATCTTATAAGGCAAGAGGAGAAACACAATGATATTTTTTAAACAAATTTTTTATATAAGTAACAAACGAAAAATGTTTTGAATATGGTTTTTTTAATAATGCGAATTGTTCTGTTTTTGAAATAACTTATTTGAGGTTACTTATTTGACTTCGATTCTGATTACTTATATTACTAATAAAAGCTATAAAGCAACAGAACTTGTCAAAGTATTTATTGTTGTTATTTAATAACAAACAAGATAAGTGTTCCTTTTTAATATTGTGCAATATTTGAAAATGTTTTTTCTTGGTTTTTAAAGCGATTGAAGTATTTCTTCCAGATGGGAAAGCTATAAATCTTATAAGGCAAGAGGAGAAACACAATGATATATTTTAAACAAATTTTTTTATATAAGTAACAAACGAAAAATGTTTTGAATATGGTTTTTTTAATAATGCGAATTGATCTGTTTTTGAAATAACTTATTTGAGGTTACTTATTTGACTTCGATTCTGATTACTTATATTACTAATAAAAGCTATAAAGCAACAGAACTTGTCAAAGTATTTATTGTTGTTATTTAATAACAAACAAGATAAGTGTTCCTTTATTAATATTGTGCAATATTTGAA
This sequence comes from Scaptomyza flava, assembly GCA_030179655.1. Lineage (NCBI taxonomy): Eukaryota > Metazoa > Arthropoda > Insecta > Diptera > Drosophilidae > Scaptomyza > Scaptomyza flava. Next base: position 11,206,401 of record JARNME010000314.1, read on the forward strand.
AATGTTTTTTCTGGGTTTTTAAAGCGTTTGAAGTATTTCTTCCAGATGGGAAAGCTATAAATCTTATAAAGCAAGAGGAGAAACTCAATAATATTTTTTAAACAAATTTTTTATATAAATAACAAATGAAAAATGTTTTAAATATGGTTTTTTTAATAATGCGAATTGTTCTGTTTTTGAAATAACTTATTTGAGGTTACTTATTTGACTTCGATTCTGATTACTTATATTACTAATAAATGCTATAAAGCAACAGAACTTGTCTAAGTATTTATTGTTGTTATTTAATAACAAACAAGATAAGTGTTTCTTTTTTAATATTGTGCAATATTTCAAAATGTTTTTTCTGGGTTTTTAAAGCGTTTGAAGTATTTCTTCCAGATGGGAAAGCTATAAATCTTATAAGGCAAGAGGAGAAACACAATAATATTTTTTAAACAAATTTTTTTATATAAGTAACAAACGAAAAATGTTTTGAATATGGTTTTTTTAATAATGCGAATTGTTCTGTTTTTGAAATAACTTATTTGAGGTTACTTATTTGACTTCGATTCTGATTACTTATATTACTAATAAAAGCTATAAAGCAACAGAACTTGTCAAAGTATTTATTGTTGTTATTTAATAACAAACAAGATAAGTGTTCCTTTTTTAATATTGCGCAATATTTGAAAATGTTTTTTCTGGATTTTTAAAGCGTTTGAAGTATTTCTTCCAGATGGGAAAGTTATAAGTCTTATAAAGCAAGAGGAGAAACTCAATAATATTTTTTAAACAAATTTTTCATATAAGTAACAAATGAAAATTATTTGAATATGGTTTTTTTAATAATGCGAATTGTTCTGTTTTTGAAATAACTTATTTGAGGTTACTTATTTGACTTCGATTCTGATTACTTATATTACTAACTAGTAAGTGACCCGCTTACTTCGCTGCGCGGATAGTTTACATAAATTTTAGCAATAGAAGATAGATACAAAATAAATAATTTAGAAAATATTTTCCAAAATATAAAAGCAAAGTATTTAATATTCTCTTTTCCACGCCACCATTGAGGTAGAGAATCAGGCGCGTCATTTTTTATTGTGATTTCCCCAGTAGGTCTTACCCACTTATTGAATTTAATTTGCAATTATCAACAACTTTTAAGAGCTTCTTTTTAAACGACATTGGTTGTTTTTCCGTCAGTTTCTAATACCAATAAACTTTTTGGTGAACTGACTCTTGAGCAGGCTACATAAAATTGGCCATGAGAGAAACAATCGTATCTTAAGTCTAGTCCGGCTAATTTAAGAGTTTGTCCCTGTGATTTATTAATTGTTAAGGCAAAGGAATTTGCAATCTTTTAAATTCATTTGGCAATTCAGAATCAGAAGGTATTAATGGAATTCTCGGTATAAAAACCGTTTCCCCTATACCATTGCCAGTAAAGACCATTGCTTCGACAACATTCTTATGAAGAACTTTAACTTGCAATCTTGTACCATTGCACAGTTTTGGCGGCTTCAAGTTGCGAATCAACATTACAGGTGAACCAATCTTTAAAGTTAATTTATGTTGAGGCAGGCCAGCCGGATTTAATGAATTAAGAAACTCGACGGGGTAATGAACTGCATCTTCGATTTCAGTTACAGAATCAATAGAGTTATATGTAATTTCTTCACTGTGAAATGATTCTAATAAAACTCGTTTATTTCCAATTCATGCTATTTCTCGCAGTCAAAATAGCACGTTCTGAAAACCATTCGAGTGATTTTTGAGAGATAGTTGTAATATCCGGAAATATTTTTAGAGTTAGCTCTTCAATACTTTTCACAACATGACACAAAGTGGATGGTAAAGTTATTTCGCCATCATGGGTTGGAAATAATCCATTTCCTATTTGAAGAAGAATTTCTGCAAATTCACCAGCTATGCTACCACCTTTTAAGTGCACTCGCATGTTTTTCGTTAATGCAATTTTCTGTATTTTGGGCCACAAAATTGAAGACTTTAAGCAAGCATTTATTTTATCTGCTGTTGTTCCTCTGGGGATCACTGGAAGAGTTTGTCGAAAATCACCAGCTAAGAGAACAGTTATGCCGCCCATTAAGTGTTCACTATCTCGAATGTCTTTCAAAGATCGATCTACAGCCTCAAAAGCACCTTTATGGCCCATAGTACACTCATCCCAAACAATAAGCTTGAAATCTTTGAGCAGAGCAGCAATATTAGATTGCTTTGAAATTGAGCAATGTGGTGTTTCTAAATGAATCAAATTAAATGGAATCTTAAGTGTAGAATGCGCTGTGCGACCACCATTAAGTAAAGTGGCTGCGATACCGGAAGAAAATACGGCCAATGCAATTTTTTTACTTTGCCGTACCTTTGCCAATAATAATTTAAAAGATACGTTTTACCTGCTCCACCAGGTGCATCTAAAAAATAGATTTCTCCCTTTTCTGCTCCAACGCTATGTAGTATCTTTTCGTATACTTGTTTTTGCCCAGCAGTAAGGAGTAGCTCATTATTAACAACAAAACTATCGCAATTTTCACAATTTGTTTCTCTATGATATTCAATATATGGCACAATTTCCTCGGATCTAATTGGTAGTGGAAGTCCATAATAAGTCAAGTTTTGACCACCAATAGACAGTACAATATCTTCAATGTAAACAATACATTTATTTAATACATTATTCACAATACTTTCATCAATATTTCTGTCTTGTGAAAAATGAAAGGCTATTAAAATATCTTCTGAGAAACTTTCTTTATAAGTATTCCAAAGTTTCAGAGCATCTGAAATTTGGCAAAATACTAACATTATTGGAAAAAGTTCTCTCAGTTTTGTAGGATTTTGACATGTGACAGCTTCGGCTATAGCTTAATCCCAGTGCTTATCATCTTCTAGTAATCCTAGAGCTTTACACGCCAATTGAAATGATGCGTATGCTATACCATTAACGGTTTTTAAATTTAAAAATGAAGTTGGGCCACTTACAAAATGTAATATAAGTCTTAAATAAAAACATTCTGTATAATTGGGATGAATTGTGTAAACTCTTCCCAAAGCTGAATCTCTTTTAACTCCAGGAAAATTTGGCACATCATGCCCTCGTTTTCTTCTTTGAAATTTTTTATTGTTCCATGTACGATGGAGCTTCACAATATAGAAGCGTTCTTGCAAACTTATCGCGTGTGCATAGCTCAAAGAAGGATAGCAAAGTGGTTTTGGGTGTAGTGCTTAATCTGTCAAGTAATTGTTGCGGATTATTGGGGCTAAAATATATCCGTTGACCATTTTCTAAATGAACAGCTAAGTGTGTAATAGCCGGAAAACGTTCATGTATGGGAAATGCAAGGATTCTCCATACCGCTTCTGAGCTTCTTATATAACGGTCACTTTCGTACATATTAATTTCATTACGTTAGTCTTCAAGAGTAAATGATGCTTGATCACTGCCCTTGTTAAAATATTTACAAATTTATTTAATAGACTTTACAGAACTACAATACTCGACTTTTATGTGAGCTTCAAATGTCCTCAATAGTACACAGTTGTAAGACACAACCCAACGATTATCTATGCAATTACCATTTATATTAATTGCATTACCACCATCTTCTATCGCTCTTCTACGATATAGAGGGTAACTATCTTTTCCAGTCACAGTTTCTTTAAGTAATTGTCGAGGAAACCTTTTGGTACATTTTCCATTTTGCATGCATGGCGATTTATTATTAAATGAACCGCAAGGACCATGAATCATATTTGATTTAACAATGTTAAATAACAAAGGATCCTCATCTGCGTTTGGTATTTCGGCACAGATAATTTTATCAATTTTATCTGGTCTTATTTTATTTTCTAACCAAAGTAGAATACGTGGTAAGCCCCGCTTTTGCCATTCCACAGAGTACGTGAAACATTGCACGCTTCCAAACAAAGAACCTTTTGTCAATAGCTATAATATCGTGACGATCATACGTTTTTTGACACGGTATTAAAACACTTTTTATGTCATACCATTGTGGATTGCATGTGAATGTTTTGAAAAGATCTGGTCGCCCATAATGGCGAACATATGTCTTAGCATCTTGAGTCTTTTCATGCATATATCGTGCAGAGCTTGTAAAAGAAGATAGTAAAATTACCATTTGACCAAGTTGAGCTGCGACAAAATCTTGTTGGCCTATTGCATCATGTAGATGTATATAGCTATCTGCTCTGAGTTTCGCTTGAATGTAGCGAATATAATTTAACCTTTCTGTTTCAATTTTAGCATAAATATCAACCAAAAACTGACTAAAAAGGGAACGACAATAAATTAAATGATTTAACTCAGATTGACGAATCATTATTTTATAGCTGTAAAAGCTTAACGCAGATATATTTTTTTTTGGTTCCTCCTTTTTTAATAATGGATTCCATTGTATATCCACTGAATAGCCATCTTCGCCATAAGGAAATAACAAAGGGTACTGGAAGGCATCGTAAGATCGATGCACCTCACTTATAAGATGTAATTTATTATTATGACTTTCAATAATAATATCGCGCTTTTCAAATTGCTGACCAACAATAACTTAAGCTATTTCGCTTGATAGAGGTGCATTGTAAAGCCCTTTGTGAGCACCAGCGGGTGTTCGATCAGCATGTATAACCAATTTATAATCTTTAGTACTTGTTGGTATATTATTAAGAGCCATTTTTAGATCTTTTAAAAAACGATTATTATGATGAAACATACATTGAAGATCCTTTACTACTCTACAATCAACATTTGAAATATTTTTGCAACATAGTTGAGCTTCCTTTTCATCATCACCAACAAAATAATTTGAAAAAACTTCATTTCTTCATTTGGCAAAGGTCGGACACTACCAATTAAGTGATACACTTTTCCGTGGACTTTAAAGAGTGACCAACTTTCATTTATAGTTTTTGTATTTTGAAAGCAGCTGTTATACTTTCATATACGATCAGTGAAATGATCATGCTTGGGATGTCCACCAATTATTAAGCTCTTAAGTGGATCAGGCAAACTTTCGTTTTGTGAAAGCTTAACTTTTCCTGCCTTGCAACAGATACCCAGAGGCTAATTTTTCCACTTTAAAGCATTACAATGTTTGCATATCAAATTCATACTACCAAGCTATAAGCTATTTCAAAATCATAGTTTAGGCCAGACATGGCTTTAACACTCCATGCACGCAAACGCCTTTCTTGACGTGCATTAGGATTATTAGCCTGATGTCTTCTCACTGCAACTCTATGAGCTTCAAAATTATGAGCTTACCCCTATTAATATCACGATTTTTTTTCAAATAAATGTTTTAGTACCTTTTTTCTGCCTTGTCGGCGAACCGACTAAGTCTTTTAACGGGATTTTTAACATTTTCGGTTTTGCATTCACTTGACGTATCAGAATCTTGAGTTAATACTTCCTCTAAAGGAGTATAAATATCAAAATGTCCATTCATTAATGGACCGGTAAAACGCAACAGGATGCATGTTATTTCCAAATGCCAGTAATAAATTTCCATTCTGAAAAAGTTGGAAATTTACAGCAAAAATTTCTGCTGCAGCTTGAAGTATGACATAGCGCGATTATATTGTTTAGAAGAGCTATAAAAAGGCAGGCTCCATCACCAATTATAGCTGATTCGGCTAACTCTCTTATGTATGCGCGCGCTCTGCAAGTCAAACAAAGAGCGTAGTATCTCTACCTTCTTCGCACGCACTGAATCGATGCAAAACATATCTAAGAGGCTGCAGTTAAACGAATTGTACATTGCCTTAAGCTTTAATTTAGTGTGTGTGCGGAGGAGCTAGGGTTATTAAACTTTATGATTGGCATGCAAAGCGCGCACATAAAATAGAGAGCGAACGTAAATGAGCAACAACAAAGGCGCATGATCGGAGCGAGATTTCAAATTATCTGATTATCATAAGAGCAACACGCGCCCTTATGTGAACGCCCTTTGCTTGTTCGAAATTTTATATCAATAATATGTCAATAATGTTAGTGGGTTACGTTTTGTCCAAGTTATATAAGCAGCAAGTAGGCGAATCCACCCCCATAACATATTCTGGTGTGGAAAACTTTTCTGGACGCACCAAGTTTTATTATATTGTTGTTGTTTTTTAAAATCAATGACACCAACAAAAAGTAGCAATGCGGGCCCAACAACAACACTGACAACAACAACAAACGCTACTTGAGTCGTAAATCAATTGTCAAAGGCACACAAATTTGAAAAAAAAAAAAAATGCGCACTGTGCGAAGTGATACATGTACATAAAATTATGAAATTATTTTCAAGCGCATTGTTCTCTTAATTGTGTATGCACTTATTCATTAAGAAGCGGAAATCCGTTTCTTTTTTGCAAGTGCTGAACCTTTTTTTATGACTTTGCTTGTGCGACGCGAAGGCGTCACTGCGCATTTGTTTTGTTTTTGTATTCTCGCTCGCGATCAAACCCTCAGCTTGTGCGACAGTCAGGCGACAGTAGTGGAATGGGTACTTGTTGTAATTGTAATTTGTTTTTTGAAATGGGTAAAAAGTGCTCCAAATCGTATGGGAAGTACTTGAAGGAGTTGTCAAAAAACAAATTCCCTTCTTAGTGCTCACTTACTACCTGCATGGAAAATTGTGTGAAAATTTCAGCCATCTAGCTCTTTTCGTTTAGGCTGTGGCTGATCCATTTTAACGCGGACGAACTCTTTTATATATATAAATAAATGCTATAAAGCAACAGAACTTGTCTAAGTATTTATTGTTGTTATTTAATAACAAACAAGATAAGTGTTCCTTTTTTAATATTGTGCAATATTTGAAAATGTTTTTTCTGGGTTTTTAAAGCGTTTGAAGTATTTCTTCCAGATGGGAAAGCTATAAATCTTATAAGGCAAGAGGAGAAACACAATGATATTTTTTAAACAAATTTTTTTATATAAGTAACAAACGAAAAATGTTTTGAATATGGTTTTTTTAATAATGCGAATTGTTCTGTTTTTGAAATAACTTATTTGAGGTTACTTATTTGACTTCGATTCTGATTACTTATATTACTAATAAAAGCTATAAAGCAACAGAACTTGTCAAAGTATTTATTGTTGTTATTTAATAACAAACAAGATAAGTGTTCCTTTATTAATATTGTGCAATATTTGAAAATGTTTTTTTCTGGGTTTTTAAAGCGTTTGAATTTAATTTTGTTAATTTATTAACGAAATTCTTAGTGCTACAGTATTACTACTATAAATTAAAGCACTAATCACTATGACAATAGGCAAAAAGAAAAAACAAAATGTATATATAAACTTATAAAGAACAAAGAAATAAATAAATAAATAAAATATAAACAAACTTATTGATAGTAACATTGAACAGTAAGATTAAATATTTTGAACATTAAACATTGTTTGACTTTTATAAAAGTTAGGAATAAGCCTATGTATGTATATGCATATATATATATATTTTTATTTTTTTTTTTTGTTTTAGTTATTTATTTATTTTGTTTTTTTTTTTTTTTTTTAATTTTAGGATTGATTAAGATTTTTAAAGTGTGCCATAATCATACGTTTAAATTGGTGTGCGCCTCTTATGGATTTAAACACATTAGGAAGACTATTCCACAGTCGAACAGCATTAATATAAAGTTGTTTTTCTGCACATGCTAACCTGGTTCTCAGGCAAATAAGATTTTTTACTCTTTGGGAGGAAGTAAATTTTATGTTGTCAAATAAATACTCAGGCTTTTGTGTAAAGATTATTTTATGTAAAAAATAAGAATTTTGACCTTAATCAAGGACGATAAATTTAAGCCGAACAGTTTGTTGGCATAGCCCGTAACGTGGTCCGTCCTTTTCAGACCATACACGTAACGAGCAACACTATTAAAAGCCACATTGAGCCTACGCTGACTAACAGCATCACAGCTGCCAAAAATTTCAATCCCATAAAAGACTATTGGTAATAGTACTGCCTTAGCGATAATCATTTTTGTTTGCACAGGAATATAATGCTGGGTTGTTGACAATTGTCTAAGTGTGCCGTACATTTTGCCAACCGCTTTGTTAACATGGTCATTCCACGACAGTGTCTTATTAAAGGTTATGCCAAGATTTTCTGCCTTATTTACAAACTCAATTCCTACATTATCTATACTAAGCCTAGGAAAATTTTCAGTATTTAGGTTCTTCTTATAAATTACAAGACACTTAGACTTAGACGGATTAATACATAGACCATTATCACATGCCCATTTACTAACACTTAAGAGATCAATATTACACAAATCAATACATTTATTTATTTGACTAAGTTTGGTACTTACATACAATTGGACATCATCAGCATACAAATGAACATTACAGTAAGACAGACATGACGGTAGATCGTTAATATAAATAGAGAATAGAAGCGGACCTAATATTGATCCCTGCGGAACCCCACGGGGCACTATCTGCAGGTCCGATATTTTGTTCACGGAAACAACGGCTTGGTGGCAGTTGTACTAAAATTGTACATTCTACATAGCTTGGTGAGAAGTATGTCGTGGTTCACCGTGTCAAAAGCTTTACTGAAATCAAGAAGCGTCAATAAGGTTACCTCGCTATTGTCCATTTTTAACCTAATATCCTCGACTACTTTTACAATCGCCGTTGTGCAACTATGATTAGTCCGAAAGCCAGACTGATGGTGGACAAGAAGTTTATTGGCGTTTAGAAAATTGTTAATTTGTTTGGCGACTAGATGCTCAAAAATTTTAGATAGGTATGGCAATATGGATATCGGTCGAAAGTCAGCATTGGCCTTAGCAATAGGCAGAACTTTGGCAATTTTCCATTCATTAGGGAATGTAGAGGTGGTAATAGCAGAATTAAAAATATGCGTTAAATGGCCTGTTATAAATGGTAATAACAGTTTGACAAATTTAGGGTTAATATCGTCCAAACCAGTAGCATTGGATTTGATTTTTTGTATAGACTGCAGCACATCACATTGATACACAGGACTAAATTGGAAAGTGTTTTGACAATTGTTAAAAGACGCAGAACTCACATAGGGGTTACATAGAGATACAGGGACATTTACATTAACAAATTTATTATTTAAACAATTAACATCAATACTATCATTTATCACAGTTTGAACTTTCCCAATACCCAATTTCTTAATATCTTTCCATTGTCTGCTGTCAATTGCCCTTTTAAATCTATTAGTAAAATAAGTACGCTTGGCCCTATAAATCAGATCATTGACTAATCGCCTGTGGGTAATAAATACGTTATGTAAGTGATCAGTCTTGTATCTCTGCCATTTTTTGTATGCCTTATCTCTTAATATTATTGCACTTTGTATATCTTTGTTGAACCAAGATTTTATTGATGGCTTTATAACTTTGGTTTTGATCGGTACATGCTTGTTGTACAACATGTCGATGAAATTTTGCACATAATGGATTTGGGTGTCAACTGCAGGGAAGGAAAAATGAGATCAAGATCAGAGTTGTAACAATCTTCGTATAAACTGGCAAAGTCGATGTTATTGAAATCCCGGTATGAAATAGTTTGTGGACAATAATTAAGAGGCAGGTCATACGTCAAAAATATTAAGTCATGTTTTGAGAAAGCAGGTACAGAAATTTGATCATAAAGTAATACTAGTTCCCTTTTATTAACAAAAAACAAGTCAATTAAGGTATTAGTCATTTTGGAGAAATGTGTCGGTGTTGAAATGTTCACCGGTACTAAGCCGAGAGATACCATATCATCCGCCAGGTGTCTTTCAGTGAATAAATTACTATTCATGTCACCTGTCAATATAATATCAGTATAATTAAGTGTTAAGTTAGCTATTAAGTCAATTATGTCTGAGCAGTCTATATTTTTACGAGGCCTGTAAACGCAGCCAATAAGCATTTTAGTATCACAGATTGGATTAATTAATTCTAGAAAAATGTATTCTATTATGCTATCATTGGGCTGCTTAAGAACAACTTTACCCCTTACTCTATTGCTAAGATAAATTGCTACACCCCCAGCATGACTACGACGATCAGAACGAAACACATCATAACCATCACAGCTAATTAACATGTTACTAAGTTCAGGTACAAACCACGTTTCAGACACACATACAACATCTACTTGGGAATTAACAAACAGATAACGAAACTCTTCAATCTTATTTATATTATTATTTCTTCCAGATGGGAAAGCTATAAATCTTATAAAGCAAGAGGAGAAACTCAATAATATTTTTTAAACAAATTTTTTATATAATAACAAATGAAAAATGTTTTAAATATGGTTTTTTTAATAATGCGAATTGTTCTGTTTTTGAAATAACTTATTTGAGGTTACTTATTTGACTTCGATTCTGATTACTTATTTTACTAATAAAAGCTATAAAGCAACAGAACTTGTCAAAGTATTTATTGTTGTTATTTAATAACAAACAAGATAAGTGTTCCTTTTTTAATATTGCGCAATATTTGAAAATGTTTTTTCTGGATTTTTAAAGCGTTTGAAGTATTTCTTCCAGATGGGAAAGTAATAAATCTTATGAAGCAAGAGGAGAAACTCAAAATATTTTTTAAACAAATTTTTTATATAAGTAACAAACGAAAAATGTTTTAAATATGGTTTTTTTAATAATGCGAATTGTTCTGTTTTTGAAATAACTTATTTGAGGTTACTTATTTGACTTCGATTCTGATTACTTATATTACTAATAAAAGCTATAAAGCAACAGAACTTGTCAAAGTATTTATTGTTGTTATTTAATAACAAACAAGATAAGTGTTCCTTTTTTAATATTGCGCAATATTTGAAAATGTTTTTTCTGGATTTTTAAAGCGTTTGAAGTATTTCTTCCAGATGGGAAAGTAATAATCTTATGAAGCAAGAGGAGAAACTCAAAAATATTTTTTAAACAAATTTTTTATATAAGTAACAAACGAAAAATGTTTTAAATATGGTTTTTTTAATAATGCGAATTGTTCTGTTTTTGAAATAACTTATTTGAGGTTACTTATTTGACTTCGATTCTGATTACTTATATTACTAATAAAAGCTATAAAGCAACAGAACTTGTCAAAGTATTTATTGTTGTTATTTAATAACAAACAAGATAAGTGTTTCTTTTTTAATATTGTGCAATATTTGAAAATGTTTTTTCTGGGTTTTTAAAGCGTTTGAAGTATTTCTTCCAGATGGGAAAGCTATAAATCTTATAAGGCAAGAGGAGAAACACAATAATATTTCTTAAACAAATTTTTTTATATAAGTAACAAACGAAAAATGTTTTGAATATGGTTTTTTTAATAATGCGAATTGTTCTGTTTTTGAAATAACTTATTTGAGGTTACTTATTTGAATTCGATTCTGATTACTTATATTACTAATAAAAGCTATAAAGCAACAGAACTTGTCAAAGTATTTATTGTTGTTATTTAATAACAAACAAGATAAGTGTTCCTTTTTTAATATTGCGCAATATTTGAAAATGTTTTTTCTGGATTTTTAAAGCGTTTGAAGTATTTCTTCCAGATGGGAAAGTAATAAATCTTATGAAGCAAGAGGAGAAACTCAAAAATATTTTTTAAACAAATTTTTTATATAAATAACAAACGAAAAATGTTTTGAATATATTTTTTTAATAATGCGGATTGTTCTGTTTTTGAAATAACTTCTTTGAGGTTACTTATTTGACTTCCATTTTGATTATTTCTATTACTTATAAACGCCAGAAGGCAACACAACTTGTCATAGTATATATTGGTTTTGTTTAATAACAAATGAGATATGTGAATAATATATGAACAATACGTTTCAAGAAGTAATCGAGCATTCCAGAGGGAATGGCACAATGGTGTAAGAAGTAATGAGGCCTGTCCACAACTCACTCAGTATACATTTGAAGAGTCGTAATGGCCTTAAATGTATTGCATACCACATTTCTCACCCAAAAGTTGGATTTTAATATTTTTTGTACTGTGATTTTATTATGAATATCAAAATAGGATTTAGCATTTAAAAACTCTGTAAAACTTATATTTTTCCTTTTCCAAACCGTTTATTTAACAAGTACTTGTAAGAACAGTCTTTGGTAAATCAAAGTTCTGCTTAAAGCAACACACAGTTTAGCGCGAAGGGTTTCGCTTACATGTTGATATATATTCAAAGAATTGTGTTGAGGAAAATACAGTGCTGCAGTTGCGTACTGTTCTTTTTAAATGCATGAAACATGCAATTGGCGCTATTGCAAAAGGTTAACAATTTGTGAAAACGTGCATAATCATTGACCACTTTGATTATTGGCATTGTATTGCCAGGATTGTTGAATTACTGTTGTCTAGTTAAGACTTGGTATTATTATTGCGTGCAGCAGAAATTTGGCTTTTTGTGGCATGGAGAGACCTTCTTACAGTGTTTTTTGTTTGTGTGCATTTTTGATGTGTGGCTAATCGAATCAAAACAAACTAAAACATTGAGGTTTATTAAAGCACAATTCATTCTATTTTTTTATGCATGTAATCTATGTTTATTTAATTTTTGATGTTTTGTATATGATTTTTAATGATATTAAAGAATTGTTAGTAGTAAATAAAAAAGAATATTTTACCATGATGGAACTAGATCTCTGTTTACAATATAAATTGCAGTCTGAAAACAATTGAAGCGAATGGCACGTGTGGTGTAAGAAGTAATTATGAATATATCGAAGTATGAGGCCTGTCCACAACCCAGTATACATTTAAAAAGTTGAACTTCTATAATAAAAATGTATTTTGATTTTATAACAACTTCCAGTTGCAGTGTTTTAGTTAATTTCCCTATTGTTGTCGTATTTTCCAAAAAATAATATTATTCAAATTGAAACATTATAAAAAAAGTCTTTTGTTTTTAATTGATAATAACTTGAAGTAAGGATTTTTTCTTAATGTCTCTGTTGATCTCGATATTTCAGATGTATTCCCCAATCTATAAATTTCGTCTTCGTAACAAACTTGATCTCCTCTCAAGAAGACTAAAAGACGGATCAATAAAACGTCCACTTGCTTATAAGCAACTGCAATAGCTGAAAGACCAAATGAACAGGCTCAGAAATCATTATTATCGTTTTCTAATCAAGCCTGAGTTATTGAAAGTTCTTTGCCCATTATATTTGGTAACGGTTGGTTTTTTCATTTATTTTATTCTGTTTCCTCAACAACATTTCCTTGATGTTACTATGATATCGATATTGTCGTATTTGCCGTTCCATCTGTGCTGTAATATTCTTTGCATTAGAAGGTGCTTGGTTACTTGTCCAGCAGCAGGGAGCTCTGTGCAGTGTGGCTGAATGATGTAAGTGTTGAATACTTTGGCGTCCTGTCGCCAAAGCACATTGTTATTTGCACTGGTTACGCATAATGCGGCGCCCCTAATTACAGTTAATTGATGCCGCAGAATAACTAGAATAAGAGCGCAGAACGAGAAGCAGTAGCCGCAGTCGTAGTGTTTTGAGACGGGACATTGGGAGAAAACATGGTTTAGCGCACACACAGACACACACAAAGCGCGACTGCGAAAAAATACACAATTTTCCACTTTGTACTAATCAAGAACTCATTATCCTTCATTATGCTTTCCAAGTCGCCGTGTGCAACAAAGCAGTCCGACCCGGCCTTGCCCCTCATCCAGCGACAGATTAAAATGGAAAATGGAAAACGGCCATATCAATTATAGACATACATATGTATAAACACATACGTCAGGTCACAGGGACTACAAATTGCTTGTTCTTTGAATTTGCATGCCAAACTTATCTCTCGTTTTTAAGTTATTGCGCTGTGTTTGGTTTTTATATGAATGTGATTTAAATTTTGTAAGCAATATGACGTTGAAATGAAACACAAAGTTGTAATAATAATAAAAAATAAATTATTTATTTATAATATGTATACATTATTAAACACAAACTTAAAGAAGAAAATGCTTTTGCTTTTTTTTTTTAATTAAATTTTATATGTATGTAGCTCGCGTCAGAGAAAATTTTATGACTTGACTTTGGCGAGTAATTGACTCCAACTACAACTCTTTTATATTTAGCTTTTATTATTGTCGATGTCGTTTCTACTGATTTCACCCCGTGTCTTCATCATTATTCATTTAATTAATGGCATTTTGAGCGTCGAGAGTTCACGAAATGAAAGAAAAAACCACAATAATTATAAAAATAAACGTGTTAAATACAGCATACAAATAAGAGGAGCCTACGATGAGAATGAAGCAGCAATAAATAAGAAGAAGCAACGCATTTGCGGATGAGAATTGTTAATATGGACTAAATCTGTAGTATTGTGTAATTGCAAGCAATTTCTACTTATATAAGTAATGACTGGACTTAATGCTCTGCCTCGATCTCCTCCACCTCGGCGGCAACAATGGGTTGAATGTGCTCCTTCCCCTTCTCATTTGCATCCGCATCGGAAAAAACGCGCACTTCCACGCGATTGGATTCATCATGTTGCTGCTCCTCTACACCATCATTCTCATCATCATTTACCGGCTGCAGCTGCTGCTCTTTTTGATCCTCATGATGCGGGTCATCGGAACGACTCTGCGCTTTATGATTCTGTGGCAAAGATGACGACGGCTGAGGCTGTTCAATGGCTGTCAGAATGGATTGCAGTAGACCCTGTGATAAGATCTCCTCGTGATTGGCAACTGCTTCACCCAGTGCAACATTGTTGTTATGGTTGCCACCTGTTCCTACATTGTTTAGCGAGCTACCAAACTGTACCTGAAAGTTCTGAGTGGGTTGATCGCTACCTGAGGTCAACTGAATGCTCTGCGACTTCTGGGCTGAGATCACATTCAGGCCATCCAAACCGGGCAGCTCATTGGGATCTGTGCCATCGGGCAGAGCTGCCACAGCTGTCTTTTGAGAGGCATAGCCCGTGTGATCAAAATCAATCTCATTGCCCGAGGGCGGAGGACCATAACTATCCGCGGGTCCAGTTAAAAACTGTGTGTGCTGCTCAGCCACTGGAATGCTCTGTGCGATGGCATTGTAAGCACCTGGCGACGATGCTGAGATGCTGCCAAAATGTTGTTGTTGCTGTTGCTGCTGCTGATACTGTTGTTGTTGCTGTTGTTGATGTTGCACTTGGTAGCCATTGCTGCTGACTAGATTGGGACCGTGACCGCAATCATGCACCACCACCGTTTGCTGTTGTGGCTGCTGTGGATATGCTTGATGTTGAGGTGGCTGTTGATTAAATCTAGGTGCCTGCTGTGCCAGTGGAAGACCCTGCGAATGAACAAACTGTTGGGTATATTGTGAGGAACTGAAGCTATTCTCCGAGTGCTGCTGCTGCTGATGATGCTGCTGCTGCTGCTGCTGCTGTTCATAATGGAAGTTCAGTGCAGGTCGGGGTGGTAGATACTGCTGTTGTTGCTGCTGTGGTGGTCCAGGAGGCAAGTAGTTGGGCTGCGGCTGTGGCAAAGGACCAGGCGGACCATACTGCTGCAACTGTTGAGGCTGCTTCTGGTGAACGAACGTTGGACCAGGTTGTGGCTGTGGAAGCTGCTGCTGGACAATGATCTGTGGTGGTGGCGCTTGCTGCTGATTGAGGGGCGTTCCATAGATGGCTTGCGGGGCATTGGATGGACCACTCAGGGCAATCTCATGGGCGGCAGGCGGAATGTAAGTCGGCGGCTGTTGAGCGGGCTTAACGCCAAATTGATCCAGATGCTGAACGGTGGCGCCAATTGACTCCAGAAGACCATTTGGTACAGGGGGGCGATAGGCAACGGGCTTGTTGGGATGTCCTGCGCCTGGTCGTGGGAAAGGTGGCGGATTTCCTGAGGGTGGTGGTCCATACTGTATGTTCACATTGGAGTGCGACTGGGAATGCGATTGTGACTGGGACTGAGCGTGATTGCTGGTCAGGGCAGCAAAATGTGGTGGTGGCGGTAGCGGTGGTGCTCCATAATTGGGTCCGGGTTGTGCATGTGGTGGTGGTGGCAGACCGATAGCATTACCAATCGTCTGGTATTTATTGGCATGCACGGAGCCAGGAGCAAATGAATCTGAAGGTGGCTTTGAATATGTATCACCAATTGAACCGACCGAGATCTGTATAAATGAAGTCGGAGGATAAAAAAAAGGATCAGTTACCTAAACTATTCACTTCGGCTTTTTGAGTACGCACCTGTAAAGCATCGGAATCAATGTTATTGTTATTCAAATGAGGATCGCTGCCGCCTGGTCCAGTGATTAGATTACCCGCCTCACTCTGCAGAGCAACAGCTACCAACTGTTCGTCGGTGAGTCCATCAATAATGCTGCCACCTCCGCCTCCACTACCAGTGCTAAATCCTCCTCCTACGCTGTACTGGTTACCAAAGCTCTGACTGTGATGACCCTGATCAACATTACTGTATCCACCCTGGGTCTCTATGTGGTTCTGTTCGATGTATGCTCCGATTGGAGCTGGAATTGGTTTCCATCCATCGCATGCAGTGTGGAACGGTGCCTGTGACCCACTAACACTGTGAGTGTGACCAGATGCATCGATCTGGATTTGAACCTGCTTGAAGGGACCAGAACCTCCATGTCCGCTGGGTGGCTGTTGTCCACTAGGACCAGTCAGTATGATTGTCGTCTCGGGCGCACGATTAAAGTTCGCCGGCTGTGGTCCAGGGAGGTTAACGGGTAGCGGTGGTGGTCCATAGTTTGGTGGTGTATCGTAGACTGGTTTTGGTGGCAGATTCAGAGGTCCTGAGGCTGGTGGTCCGTATGAGGTAGCTGGCTGATGTGCTGGCTTGAAAAGCTGGGCGGGATGTGGTGCAGGCAGCGGCTGTGGGAAATGTGGTTTCTGCTGCTGTGGTGGTGGTCCGTACTGTGGTTGCGGACGATGCTGCAGCTTCAATGGTGGAGGTCCATAATTTTGCTGCGGTGGTGGACCGTACTGTGGTGGTGGTGGACCATATTTTTGTGATGGTGGTGGACCGTATTCGTGAGAAGGTTTGTGTTGTATATGCGGTGGCCCATAGAAAGGTTTCGGTACGCCAAAGTGTGTCTTGATCTGTTCATACAAGCCGACTCCACCCCCACCACCACCTCCTCCATGACCCCCTCCACCACCACCCAAAAAGTTAAGCTTGGGTGGACCATACTTCAAAGCGGGTGGACCATATTCGCGAAATGGTATCTGCTGTGGTACGCCGTACTCACGATGGGGTATATGATGGTGTTGTGGCGGTGGTCCGTACTGTGGTGCTGGTCTCGGTGGTGGTGGCCCGTAGCTATCAAAGCCCGCCTCGCGTCGCTTCAATTCCTTGCCGTTGAGCACAGCTTGAGCATAACAAAAGCATAATGTCATCAGCAATGATAAACGGAGCAGCATCTTGTAATAGAGAGGGGCGAGAATAGCAAATGGAAAATTAAAATGATAAACACATTCAACCGGATCCCAAATATTAAATTCAATTACAAAAGAAAAGCCACAAGTATCAAGCAAGGCATTGTCAAATTTACCTATTAATTAACATAATATTGGGTCACAAATGGTTCGAATAATTCAAACAACACTATAATTATTTGTGCATCGCAAATTACAAACAAATTGTATCTTTTTTGGATTGTCAAACAAAATGCGAATGCGCTACGCAATTACATAGCTTAGTGTTTCATTTGCACTCTCTGCCCGCATTGCCACGGTTACAAGCACATGTGTGCGAGTGTGTAACAATAACTCTTGCGATTATAACACTTGCCGTTTCGGACAGTTAAATGCGGTCTAAGGCATTAACAACATCCTCCTTTTCTTAACACTAATTAGCCAGCGGTTGGCCAATCATACAACGACTACTTACTGCTTGCTTCTACTTGCCAAGTCTGATTCGTCGTACGCTCTAATTAAAACATAATTGTTGGCACTGTCTTCATCGTCGAAATACCCATCGCAATCATATCGTAATCGTCATGATTGCCCCATGCCCCACGCGTCATCGTCAATAACACACCAACAGCAACAACAAAAACAGCGAGAGAGTGCCATAAACGAAACAAGATGCCAAACACAACAAATGAAATATAACAACAGAGGGAAGTTGAAAAAAAAAACCAAAACAAAAGTGCTCTCAACTAGAGTGTCCGACTAACATTGTACTCATACAAAAGGCTATGACCTACACTTAAAAAATAAGCAAGATAAGTGTGTGGTTTAACAAACGCACAACTAAGTAAGGAGAAAAAAATAATTTGTTAAACATACTTTTGCATTTATATACCAGAAATTTTAAAGAGGATCAAAAATTACAATTCAAAACTGAAACTTTAAAGTTAGTACATAATTCAAAAGAAAATTTAAGCAACAGAATTTATTCCACATAATCAGTAATCAATTTAAATATTATGCTCAATTTATAAAGATCTAAACTTTGAAGTTATTGTTGTTATTATTAAGAAAACTATATGAATGTATCTTTTTTAAGCTTCTTTATGACAAAACTAATTAAAAGCTAACTACTCCCAATACGTTTTCATTTAAAACTTTAAATATTTAAATGCTCATTGGAAACTTCCTGATCTTATTTGATAGTTTTCCCCATATCAATAAATTTTTTTAGCTCTTAGCGAATAAAAAATAAAATACACGCATAAAATTACGAAATATTTAAATGCTCACCGGAAACTTACTACCCCCAGTGTATGTCCTTTTTTTATAAAATTGAGAAATATTTAAATGCTCATTGGGAACTTCCTTCTCTCATTTGACAGTTGTTTTCATATCAAACTTTTTTTTTTTTTTAACTTTTAACGAATAAAAAATCATATACACTCATAAAATTACAAAATATTTAAATGCTCACCGGAAACTTACTACCCCCAGTGCATGTCCTTTTTTTTATAAAATTGAGAATTATTTAAATGCTCATTGAAAGCCACCCGATCTTATTTGTTAGTTCTTCCCATATCAAAATACTTTTTCGAAACTTTTAACGAATAAAAAATTACGAACTATTTAAATGCTCATCGGAAACTTACTACCCCCAGTGCATGTCCTTTTTTTTTAAATTAAGAAATATTTAAATGCTCATTGGGAACTTCCTTCTCTCATTCGACAGTTGTTTTCATATCAAACTTTTTTTTTAAACTTTTAAAATTACATAATATTTAAATGCTCACCGGAAACTTACTACCCCCAGTGCATGTCCTTTTTTTATAAAATTGAGAATTATTTAAATGCTCATTGGAAACTTCCTGATCTTAATTGATAGTTCTTCCCATATCAAAATACTTTTTCGAAACTTTTAAGGAATAAAAAATTACGAACTATTTAAATGCTCATCGGAAACTTACTACCCCCAGTGTATGTCCTTTTTTTTTATAAAATTAAGAAATATTTAAATGCTCATTGGGAACTTCCTTCTCTCATTTGACAGTTGTTTTCATATCAAACTTTTTTTTTTTTAACTTTTAAATTACATAAAATTACATAATATTTAAATGCTCATCGGAAACTTACTACCCCCAGTGCATGTCCTTTTTTTTAAATTAAGAAATAATTAAATGCTCATTGGAAAATTCCTTCTCTTATTTGATGGTTCTCCTCATATCAAACTTTTTTTAACTTTTAACGAATAAAAAATCATATACACTCATAAAATTACAAAATATTTAAATGCTCACCGGAAACTTACTACTCCCAGTGCATGTCCTTTTTTTTATAAAATTAAGAAATATTTAAATACTCATTCGAAACTTCCTGATCTTATTTGATAGCTCTACCCATATCAAAATACTTTTGCGTATCTTTTAACGAATAAAAAATTACGATCTATTTAAATGCTCATCGGAAACTTACTACTCCCAATGCATGTCTTTTTTATTGATACCTTTTATAGGTTGCCCACGTTTGTCTGAAATTATTTTAATTGTATAGTGTGTTTTATATTTGATAATCCGAATATCTTGTTATTTTCACAAACCACAAAAAAGTGCTGCTGGCAATAATAACAAGCTATTATTTGATTAGTCATTTCAAATTCCAAAGGCAGCGTGCGAATTAAGCGCCGAAAGCTAGTGTGGCCAAACTTAAAATCCAAAATTACAGCTTTTTGGGTGCACAACGTTCAAATAGAAATGTGCAATACATAAATGAACAATGTACAGATATAATGTATTTATTGTATGTGCAGATTGGTTAAAACAACGAACAACACTTTTATTAATGAAAAGAAAGAACAAAGCCAAGCGGGGCGACAAGTTTAGTTAGTATCTGAAAAAAATGTCAGTCAGTATGTCAGATGAGATGAGTAAACTACTGTATAGCAACGAATAAAAACACACAAACACGTACATATCATTAAAAAAAAAAACTCTGAATGAGTGACGATATGATGCCCCTTTCTCCAATTATGGTAACTACTATTATGTAAGACGCAAGACGCACTATGGTCAATCATCTACTTAGAGTGCAGCTCGATGGCCTCTGGCTTTGCGCATTGAATATCAAAGCAGATAAACAAAAAAAAGAAAAACAAAGAGATAAAAAACGCAAAGGCACACAAAGCAATAACAATAAGCAAAAAATAAAAGACGAACCACAATTTGGCCAGCATTTAAATGTCATAAGCGCCCCAAGTGGCCAAAAAGCAAAGAAGAAGCAATGAAAAAATGCCCACAAAAAATAAAAAAAATGTACAACTTTCACTTCCCGTTTGCCAAGGCACAACTAGCAACAGTCGCAAATACATACATGCATATTGTACATATGTATCTGTACATCTGTACATCATACATCAATGACTCACACTGCCAACTGCTGCCAACTGCCAACTGCTGCCAAATGCCATCCATCTTGAGTGTTAGTGCGGCGATGGGGTGAGGGGTTGGGATGAGTAGGTGTCACAAATGCAGGCAGTGAAATTACGCTGCTCATAATGAAAATTCATACACTTATGTACTACATACATACAAGAAAAAGCAAACAATTAAGAGAGTGCCACGGCAAGTATAAAATCAAATGAGATGCGGTTATCATATGAAAGGGAGAGGGGGGGGGGGGGGAGGTGAATTAACCTGTAGAGCCCGCCCATTGTCTGTGTGTGGAGCGTGTGAAGTGACCCGCATGCTGGCAACAGTTGTTGGCTTATTGTTGTTGGTTATAACGAAGAGTAACTAACTAACCTTTTTTTCTTCTTCTTTTTTGTTAATTTTTTTCGCAAGAGAGTTAGTCTGTCAGTCAGTCAGTTGGTCATATATATATATATATATATTGATTGTATGACAGAATAAAATGGGCAGAAACTTCCACTTCATCTACCTACATATAAACTACTGTTTACCATAACCATTACTTTGAGCAGCTTTCGTTCGTTCGATTTCTGTTCATTAGCATAGCCTACAAATATTTGTTATTGATGCTAAACAATTGACAAAACAACAACAAAAACACTCACAACAGCAACAACAACAGACACAAACAAACGACCAGCCCGTCGGCCAAAAAAATAAAGCAACACAAGCTGCGAACTTTCACTCTCGTTGAGAAAACGATAATTTAGTTCGAAGATGAAACAAACAAACACAACCAAAACAACAACAGAAACACACAACTTAACATACTTCAACTACATTTACATATATTAAATGCAAATCAAGACGGATGCCTCGCCCAAAATATAAAAAAAGGATAACAACAGAAAGCAGAGAACAAAGCTTAACTCCCGAAAGGATTGCTCAATCTCAATCTAAACAAATTCTCCTCCTCATTCTCCTCCTCATTCTCCTCCCAACTCCCACTTGCCAATTACAATTCATATTTTCAGTTGGATTGCCTGGTCACAGCTGCTGCTCCTTTGTATTTGTCCGTCCATCTGTCTGCCTGTCAGGATTTTGCTCGTATTATCTGTGTTAATTAAAGTTTTCTTTGCTGTTACAACAACATTGAATTGCAAATATTGTACACGGATTTATTTATGAATCAATTTCGATCATAAATTAATTATATGGACCCTTAAAAGGGCGCAAAAAAACCTTTAAGGCATTTTGTGGTTACGTTTCGAAATGAATAATTTGCCTGTGGCATGGATGTTTCGCAATTCCGCATCAATTTTCATTTGCGTACATGCCGAGCAGCCCTTATTAATTAATTGCTTTAGGTCAACTTTCAAATAATCGCAAACATTTAACACAACAAAGTTTTCTAACACTTGTGACACTCTCATATCACGTTTCACTGTGCCGCTGACAGCTTCACTTCGCTTCATTTTATTGTTTTTTACCCATCCCAACCCAACCATCTCCTTTGAACCTAATTATTGATGATTCTGCGCAATGTTCCCACTTATCTGTGCTTTCTCTGTCTGTGGTTAAGTTTTGTCTTAAGCACAATCTTGGCAATTAATTAAAATGTAGCTTAAGATATATATATATATATATATATATTGCCACTTCGGAACTTGGAGCTGAAATTTTTACCATTGTAGGGCAGCGGTATAATGCCTCTCTTCCAATGCTTCCGTTAAGCCGTAATTTAATATGGAAACAGTAAACTCTTCTTCTTGCTTGCAGGAAATGTTCGCACTGTTCGCCAAACACGTTATGCGTTAGTTTATTCACTTTTCAAACAACAACCAAAAAAAAAATAACCAAAAACAAACAATTAGCAAATAGTACTTTGCTGGTTATTCACAGCACGAGGACGCGACGGATTAAATACTATATGTAAGTTAAGTTGTATTTGTTTAGATCTTCTTCGTTTTGTATTAGTGATTAGATTCGTGTGTGTTTGATTCTCGCCTCGAGACGCCGCCACGGAACGCGAATAGACAGACGACAGACGGATGGATTCCGGACTCTTGTTAACGGATCGTCCGTTAGTTGTCACTCTCGAATTGAAAATGCTGCCGCACAGATGATAACGCCAGCTCATATAGGTAATAGCAGCGAACGTCGGCGTCGGCATCGCAGTCGCAGCAGCCACCACAGCAGCAGCAGAAGCAGCAGTAGTCGAAAACTCGAAACCGAAAGTGAAGAAATTTTGTAAACGTAAAAAACACACAAAATCAAAAAAAAAAAAAAAAAAATTAAATAAAGACACACCGACCAACGGCTTGAGAGTCGGCACAAGGTGCTTGCTTAAAGGGACCGGCATCCAAGTCTGGGCCAGATGGAAACGAGAGAGCGATAGAGAGGGAAAGAGAGAACGACCGAATGAGAGAGTGAGTAGTGAGAGTAAGAAAGAAAGAAAGAGTCTTTGGTACGCGACCAGTTTTGCAACAATTTCACACACACACTAAAGCAACAACGACTTTGTGGCTTTTGCTTGCCACATGCTGAATGCAAATTGGGCTGCAACTGCAACTTTAACAGTCAAGGGACTTTGCTGCAGCAGCAGCTGGAGCGCTATTAACTATAAATATAGTATGTATATATGTATGTGATAGGTCCTAGATTCTTAAGTTATTTATTTGGATGGTATAAAAAAAATATTTTTTTCCAACAAAATAGTGCAACTTATTAGCAAATGTTTTTAAATCGTCGGTCGATTTTTCCATATAGCAAAAGAATTTCAAGGAGACAAAACAAAAATTTGCTAAGGAATTTCAGTTCTGGAAATGAATTCGTTACTTAAATATCTTCATGGCTTAAGCCTTGTCATATTTAACGAAAACACTGTAATCAATGTATAATTAGTATATCATAACGATCCAACTAATTTAATTAAAATAAATATTTTTTGTTTACTTATTAACTTCCTCCTCTATGCATAACATGGAATTATGTGTGTGTGTGTGTGTTATGTCTACTATGAATATATAAACCTGACTGTATAAATAACCAATAAATTGATCATTTATATTAAATATCGCTCGCTGATTAAAAGAAAACATAATAATCATTTTTTTTCCAAAATTATATAAGTATCAGTTAAATAATTTTTAGTTCTTTTTGACTTTTATTTTAATAGTATCAGATGTTAAAAATAATTCTTGTAACATAATAACAACACTCACAAGATATTTAGTTTTATTTGTGAAGTTAGCGAACCAGAAGCTTCACTGCCGGCCCAGCTGCAATTGAAATTGGAAACTCGAATGTGTGAATTCTTGTGGAATTAATGTCATCTAGTTCCACACTAAGTTTCCCACCAGTAGCGTCTGCTGGTTAAGTCATCTTCTGACTTTATCATCTTGTCGCATCGAGACAACAACAAGTAGAATTACATACCAACTTTTTTTTTTTTTGCCTTTCGTTTTCGTTTTGTTAATTGAAGAGAATGGAACGGGGGGGTCTATGTATGTAGATGGAGGCGTAATTTGCTTGCTTCGATTTCGCTTTCATTTACATATTGGAGCAGTGGAAGATGGGTGGTGGAAAGTGGTGTTAGGTGCTGCTATGAAGTGTGGCTCTTCCTTCTTCTCCAACCTTCAGCAGAAATTTTGACATCGAAGGCAGGCATGATTTTGACTTTGCGTTTTGTCTTTAGCAACAGATTTATTGTTGTCATTATCTTCGTTATCTTTTGCTGTCTAAACACACACAAACATTCGCATATACAAACTTACACAATTCCATAGAAGACGGAGCTTTGGCTTGAGACTTACGATTTGATGGCTTTAAAGATTTTGTCTTTTTCTGCATACTTATTACTTATTTATTTAGTTTATTTTTATTTTTAAATCTTGCCACCTTGAAACTCGTTTACTTTGGCTTTCACCCTTACAAAAAAAAGCACAAAAAAAACATCAACCAAAGAAAGAAAAAAAAAAACCAAAAACCTTCATTTGAGTGTAATCCCAAAATGATTTCAAAATTGGCTTTTAATGCGAGTAAATATTGCATGTTATGAATACTCAAATTTGTTTTCATCTCATAAGCTATTTCCTAACACACAATCGCTAAAAAATAGTAATAATAAATAACAAACTTAAATGAAAAATCAAAATAAACCTACAATTTTAACATTGCAGCTTTTGTTTGTTTGTTTGATTTTGTTTCTTTCTTGTCCAACAAATGACGATATTTATTTGTCCAGTTTTGTAAGTCGGTGCAAACATGCATACAAATGTATGTATGTATGTATGTATGTATGTACATACTGCTTCACAGCTACTTTGGGCATTTTTAGACTTCCTACTAGTGAAGTTATAACATTTTACGCCTTGGGTGTTGAGGTCGTGATGGGGGTCGTGGTCGGCCAGTGGGTTGCGGGTTGCGGGGTACTTGGTGCAACTTGTTGACCACATCAGCATGCGGCTGGCCAGCATCACAAACCCAACCAATAACAACAACAACAAAGGCAGCAACAACTTAAGTATCTGCAAACAATTTGTCCCCATCTGTTCCCTTTTGGGTTTTTTTTCGAATTCGTTGTAGGATTGGATCGTAATTTTTTGCGCTTTTACTTCTTCGAGTTTAAAGTTGAGGCCACTTTCTTTTATTATATCTATATATACATATATGTTAAAGGAAAAAAATATGAGGTTTTGGCAAAAATAAAAGGCAGGTACATTCAAATCATAAACTATTTTCCTTCTTCATTATTAAAATCATTTAGGTAGGGTAAACAAAATAAACTTTCAAAGCCTTCGATTTATTGCAAATTTTGCATTTTTTTCTTAAGCCGAAATGTATTTTAAATTTCAACTAAGTTTTGTTCAAAAGATTTTTATTTACATTTGTTGCAGGGTATCTTTAAGTTAAAACAATATTTAATTTTGTAATTTTGATTGCTTTTAAATGTTTTCCATTTTCATAATTTATTATTTTTTAATTAGCATGCTTAAGCTCATTAATTATATGTATGTGTGTATAAATGTATATATCTCAAGTCGACTTTAAGTCAACTTATATGTATGTTTGTGTAGGTGTTTTTGTGAAGGTGTGTATGTTTGCGTACATATGTGTGTGTGTGTGTGCGTGTGTGTGTGCAGCTGCATGCCAAAAAGAGATAATACTCAATCCCAATGTCAACGCGAAACGCACAATTATTGAGAAAATATTTAAAGAAGTGAAATTGCATTCCAATGTTGTGAGACATTGTTGGCTCTCTTTTGTTGTTGTTGTTTTTGTTGTTGCTGTTGTCTTCGCTTTCGTTGCTGGGCTGCGGCTGCTGCGGATCGTAGGCCTCGCCCACATTTACAGTTTATTTCGGTTGCAGGGCACCAAAATTTCAGGTGTAGCCAAAATTATGCGGGTCCAGCCGTCAGCTGCTCATGTGCTCGCTTGCTACAGTCCCGCTCTCTCTCTCTCTGTATCTCGCTCACTCTCGCTGCCACACTCTAAAATCACACAGACACACTTGCCGCGCCCCTTACTGTTTGGCGTCGTGCCACTGTTGCCTGCCTGCCTGCCCGCCCGACGACTTCGCGCTTAATGCGATGACGCAAATATTGCGCAACCCGCTTTCTTCGTGCAGTCTTTCATTCTCTGGCCATCGTTTCTATGACACTTGACGTTGCTTTTGCTGCTGTTGCTGCTGCGGGTGGCTTAGGCCATGGCTCTACATCCGCTTCTGGGTCTGTCTTTTTGGCTAAAGCGCAAAGCGATTTGCAATTTGTCATGCCGAATGCTCCAAAAAGCATTGATTGCGAGCACAATTGCCTTACTTTCACAATGCTCCCCAACCCTACCCTCGCCCGCGCACCGCCAAAAAACTCACAAGGGGAACTTTTTTGTCTTTCTGTTTTATACATATATGTATTTGTGTTATTGTCTTTTCGATTTAATTAATGCTTATTAAATGCTAATTTGAACGCCTTTTCTTCTCAAACTAAGCAATGAACTTTATCTCTACACACAGAGATACGAATAGATAAATGTAATATAATCACACGTTTGACTTTTTGGGGACCATTTTATTAATATACTCTGATACCGAAGGAAAAGGGTGTACATATTGGGGACTGTGCAATGCTTGTCGTGGTATCTGACCGTATGAACGCAATTTTTTTCTACACCCTCGAAGCACGAGATCTGAAACATTGCAAATACCTTTGTCCATGTCTGCGTCCGACAAAGTGACAATGTAGGGGCACTACGCCCACTGAGGAGATGGGAAATCAATAAAACCGATTGCTGAAAATCGATAAAAACCACATATTTTCCACTTCCTAATAGCTAGTAGAAGACAGCTACTGGCGTACCCAAAAAAACTGCCACGCTAATTTGAAACGCGTATGTCTTCGATAGTTTTTGAGGTAGAGCCACCAAACTTGTTGCCAAGATAGGGAACGTAGATGACGTTCAATGAAAAGAAACATTAAAAATGATTTGGCCAAAAGTCCAAACGTCACCGAATCCTCCTCCTAACTCTTCGTTTGAAGCATTCAAAGGTGAACTGGAAAAGAGTCTTAATCTTAACATAGAATTTCTATGATCCAGTGGATATTTTTACGGGCAAAATTATGTTGTGTGCATGCTGCTCCAAAAACCCAACATCACTATATTCAACACCGTGAAGCTGCGCCCGAAAGCCGCAGAAGTAAGACTTAAGTAAGACTTTTTAATCGATCAACCTTCCAACTTATCTCAGTGAAACCTAGCTACTTCTAAGGATCCATTTGGTGCCTGATGCTACTCCAATCAGATGAAAGCTGAAATCTTTCTAGATGGCTAAGAGGAAAGATTTAAGCCCGACGTATATAAACTTAAAGCAGTTACTTCGGAAATGGAGATGCCATTCGAAATGGTCTTGCCAGCGATCCGGTGACCCTGTAATGTCAAAAAAAATCCCATGGCAAAGAACTTTATCATAACAGGGCACTTAAAATTCTCTGGAAATCGGTGCTAGCAACAATGATTCCAAAGCTAGAGCAAGAATCAATGTATGCTTCTCTCTCGGGAAGATTATGGAAAGAGTCATGCTAAATTTCCAGAACAACTTCACCGTGTTACTCCTTTTTTCCCTGGACTTTATGGATCTATAAAGTGGCAGTGGACTTTCGTCAAGATAACTGGCATACATGGTGTGGCATGTTGGTCTGATCAGCAAGCTCAAAAGAATTCTAGCTACTCAGTTGTATTAACTTGCTTGCAGCTTCCTGATGGACAGAAGCTACAGTGTCGCAGCATGGACCAAAATCAACACGGCGACAATTCTGAACAGGTTTAATTAAAGGCAGCGTTCTTGGTGTGTTTACTGCATGTATGCCTTCTTTGACTTTGATTGCACGTTTTTATAAGTATTTGTTATATATAACTATATAGTAAATACATCAATCGCAAACTACGCGGATGACACTGCAGCATAACAGACGGAAACACTCCACAGTTGATCAGAAAACATTCCACAATTGCTTAGTTGCTACATTTTAAAATACTTGAGCGACGATTGGTGCTAGCCAAAGCTAGACAAATGGCATGCACCTTGCAAACAAGTTATGCTTCTCAAGTAAGGCGTTGTTCATGTATACTTAGCACTATGTAAAATACTAGGGATATAGAAAAAGATCTTAATGCTTCCAAGATTCGTCATCGGTTAGACGTCATACAGTGCAGCCTAAAAAAAGTATGCGGCAAAAGTTTTATCTGCTGGTTCCCATAACAAATTGTGTTTATTTATTAATTTTTTATTTTTTCGTTGCAAACAACCTGTTAAAAAATATTAAAAATAAAGAGAAAATATTTCTTTCGAGTCAGCTTTATCAATTTAAATGTTATAAAAAGTAAGCATGCCAAAACTTTTTCCAATCTTAATTAACTTAACAGCAAAACAATATTGAATACTGCCCGTGGATTTGCCATCAGAAGATAATACCGCATTGACTCTCACGCTGAAATCACATTCAACCCATTTGCATTCTGAAATGCGTGAGGATCTGTTTTGGGGGGCTTAAGACTTTTTTGTTCTCGCTCACATTTTCAACACCTTCGCCCGGGTTGCCAAAATTTGTTCATGCTTACGTTGCGTGAACAACTGTGAGAGAGAGAGAGAGAGAGAGAAACAAAGAGAGCAGACAGCCCAAACGGTGCTGCAGCAAATTTATGATGCGTTGCGAAATGTTCATTAATTATCATATTAATCGTTTAAAAAGCGGTTAGACTCTGCTTCTCATTTCAAAGAGACTCACAAACGATGTCTCTCTCTCTCTCTCTCTCTCTCCCTCTCTCTTGTTTAATACCTTTATATACACATACATCTTCCGCATATTCAAGTTGTATCCCATTTTCATAATATTTCGCGCCTGTTTGACTGTTGTCTAGCAAAGATAAACGATTTTTGTAAGCATCCAACAAGTGTGTAAAATTAAGTCTCCACCGTGAAGCACCTTAACTTTCACTCATTGCGCAAAACGAGCATAGAAGCAGACTCTTCGACGGCCACTTCGACTGCGATGCTTCAAAATTGAACAAAACCAAATAAAGGCGCGTAAAATAAGCAACAACCAACAACAAGAAAAAATGGTAAATGGACAAAAAACGAAAAAACAACCATACGTTGTTGCGACTCGCACTTTGTTGCACGTTCCGTTGACGCCTTATGTCATCGGTGAATGTACGGAATGCCTAAAATTTCAAATGCTAATCTTTTTAAAATCGTCAATCTTAGTAGTTTCGGCCTTAGCTGCATCCACAACAATTTTCTCTAATCCATAAAAACGACTCAAAGTTCCAATCTCTCACTGTCTCTCTTCATTTAAAACAATTTAAATTGCTTGTTAAAACGTCGTACACAAATCACTGGTCATCCAGATAATCCAAATCAAATTCAAACCTAAGCAAAACGATAAGTTTGTAGTTTTTTTTCTAATTGGGTTAATACCAGTCAATCTGTTTACCATACCAATACCCTATCTCCTATTAGCTTGGCGTTGTGCATGTGTGCGGATTCAATTAGTAGTGCTTATGATCTTTGGTCAACACGCAATAAGTCGAGATTCGAAATTCGAAATTCGAATGGTAAATGCCATCTTGTTTGCCCTTATAATATTTCACTGTACTTTATGTTTGGCATTGGCCATTCCAGTATTTTGCATAGCGAAAATTATATTATTGAATTTCTACATTTGTATGCCATATTCTTTGTACTTAGTTTTGGGTTAAGTTGTCAAGCAATTTGCTGCTGTTCTACGAAACACCTTTAACAACACATACTTAATACACATACATATATACAAGTTTATTATTATGGATATAATAACTTTTTATGTTAATGTACAATATTGTGGCATACATTTTTGTTGTCCTCCAAGGACATTCGGCTCACAGCCAACGCCTTTTCTCGAAAGAAAAATTAAAGAAAGGAAAGTTATTAAATCACAATATAAAAAGTTTTTATGCCACAGTGCCGCTTAAACAAGTATAAAACCAGGAGCCGCACATCAAGTAGAAGTTGTCAAGCCGCAAAATGTTTGAGTAAGTTTTGAGCTAAAAATGGGTATGGAACTTTAATAAACGATGCATTTTGCATTCCACATGAACGTATGTAGCTACTTTTTGCTCATTAAAGCAGCTATCTGTCATAATGAGCGACATAGCTCGTAAATTTGAAAATCAATTTTACCCAAGTTGCAAATAAATAATTTGGCATACTGCCAGAGGCCTAACCTTTGTTGTGGCAGGAAAAGAAAAACACCCATAAAAACCAAAGGCTGCTGTTGTTGCAATACACACACACACACACACGCAAAATACTAACAAATCCAAAAACTTCTTTGTTATCGGTGACAGTAAAAACACCCAAGTGATGTGCAAATGCTCAAACAGAACCCAAAGCGTGCTCATAGAACATGCTACTGTCGTTGTTGTTGCTGTTGTGTGGCACAAGTTGAACGTAATCAGTAGACGAACAACTTCGTACATACTATATAGTATGTAAGTGTAGCTATGTAAATCTGTGTGTGTGGTAATTCATACACAGTATGTGAAAAATACGTTAGCTTTAAGACAAACATTCATATACTCTTTAACTTTCAATCCAAAATTAAGCTAATCGACGACGACGATGTTTCTTCCATAAACAGAATCACATAGTCATGGAACAAATTTTTTGCTTTAAATAAGCAATAATCATTTTTGGCTCAAAAAAAAACAAAATTTATTGCGTCATGTTTTCATTATCTTATTAAATTCCCAAATGACTCATTGCTTGTCTTGTGGCCTTATGAAATGTATCCACAGTATGCTGCAATCAGAGCACTTAAAGTTGAGCCACATTGCAAAGCTCTGGTTGAAGTTCTGATAACCATCAGAGTAATCAAACTCGTTGTACATTTGGAAAATAATGAAAGAGCGAAGAACGACAGAAAAAGCAAAGAAAAAAAAACTTGTTGCATTGCTCTTCTCAAGTATTTCTGCATACTTTTTTGTTGCATAGTTTATCACCACAGAACAGCATAGCACAGCACACAACTGAAAGATATTCAAGTTGAATGTTATCTCAAGCTTCCCATTTGACATTTGCCATTTCTGTCATTTTTGCTGGACACCAACCCTTACTGTCAACCCTTTTGCACCTCGTTGCTGTCGTCTTGACCATATTTTTCCCGTTATTTTCTGCCCTATAAGCAATTAAGCCGAGTTCGTCTAGCTTAATTTTTATCTAACAACTATCTTTCTATCATTTGCATGCTTATTTCCTATTTTTGTTTTGTATCTTTTTGATTTATATTTATTTCTTATGCTCGTTTCCTTCGTGCCTTTCGTCGAGTTGTCGTCATATAATTTTTGAGCATTTAACATATTTCTCTTGTCAAAATTGTCAACGTTGCCAACTTGTTTATTGCATCTTGACTTAACATACAAACATATGTTTGTACATACAGAGCTACACCGTTATTAACTTTCAAAATGGACAAGTTTTGGTGGCACACAGAAGTTCAGAATCCATGGCATGCCTCAGACGCCTGCGACGCAACAACAACAACAAGAAAGTGAATAAGAACAATTTCTTAGCGACATGTCCTGCCTACAAGTTTTCTTCTTCATCTTTTTCGACTTCGACATTGTTGACTAGAGTTTTGTTTGTGATGTGTTTGTCTGGCTTTCTTGGTATTTTATTATTAACAACAACAGTTAAATAACAATGCCTATATTTGCATTTTCTGTACCCATTAAAATGAGCATTTCATTCGAGTTTGCCAAACGTTGCTATAAAAGGCAAGCAAACGGAAATGCATGAAGCGAACAGACAAAAGTATTTTCGATTTGTTGACAAAAGATAGGTGGTAAAAGTAATGTCCCTTAAAGCGTTTAACATTCCATGTTACCCTCGGAAAGGGTATTAAACAAAACCCACTTGACTGATCTCTTTCTCCTCGTTTTTTTTTTTATCACTTTTAAATGTAAAAGAAAGGAATGCGAATGGGGATACGACCAACACTTAGACGTGGATCTGTTATAGCATGTGTGTGTGTGTGTGTTAGTGTGTGTGTGTTAGTGTGCCCAGGCAGTGACAACGTTGATACTGCGTGGAATGCATAATCGCAGTTGCTCTGGTGCTGTTGATGTGTTTTGCTTCTGTCTGCCCGTCTGTTAGGCTGCATGTCTTGAATGTGGCTGCGCCAGCGGATGATACAAGTGACCTATTTACATGCGAGTCAGAGTCGTAAACCAAATTGCAGAGCAAAGTGAGGAGAGATTAACGGGGCAATTCAAATGCATGAAAAACAAGTTTAAGTGCTTTCGACTTTCAGAGTGATAGTCTTAAGAAATACCCTGTGAGCAGTCATAAATATTTTTACTAACGACTTGTAAGCTCTCTAGTATGCAGTATTGATAAAAAAGTCGACGAACAATTGATTGTTTTTGTGATATTTTTGAATCTTTTTATTGGCATATATATTGGTATATCGGGTTTGTTCAATGTCATGCGATTAATGTGTGGCTGACAAATCGATCAATTCGATAAGTCAATATCGATAAATCCTTATATTTTCCACACCCTTACCGTTAGAGTTACCTTATTTCTTCGCGAAGATAGCTTCTGGCATCTCCACCCCTGCTGCCCCAACAGGTGACATCCCCGAAAGACCTGCATCAGTCAATCTTTGAACGCGACGCTCGCTCCAATGGTTAAGTTGAATTAAATTTTATAGTTGCGCACCTAAAAACAATCTGAATCAGCCTTGTAGAATGTATATCGAACTGCCTTGTTAAACAAAAAAAAAAATTAGAAAAAACCTGAATGTTTTGTACAATTATTATTGCCAAAGCAAGTGCAAACTGAACTGAATTAGTATAGGTAAAAATTACATTTATTAATAGATTGTAA
This sequence comes from Scaptomyza flava, assembly GCA_030179655.1. Classification (NCBI taxonomy): domain Eukaryota; kingdom Metazoa; phylum Arthropoda; class Insecta; order Diptera; family Drosophilidae; genus Scaptomyza; species Scaptomyza flava. The sequence goes on from JARNME010000314.1 coordinate 11,239,620, forward strand.
GTAATACAAAAAATCGACAAAGAAAAGTAGTGAAGACAGCGCATAGGAAAATGAACGCAACGTGTGGATGTTCATGTTGTTGTTGTTGTTGTTGTGGAAGGGATTGTTGCATCACTTGTATCGTGGAGGCACAACAAGCACGTAGTATGTGATCAACGCGACGTCCCAGATAAGCTTCGTATACCCTATATTCATTTAAATGTAGCTTAATAGTGACAGTAAGTAATGAAACAACATTGGAAATAATACCAAATGTTAAGATGTGAATAAAAGTGAACGAACATAATAATTATATCAATTATTGTATAGATATAGGGTATCGTCTCGCAAAGAACACTCTTCAAATGTGCAAAATCGGGACAGTCTACGTGCCAAAGTAGTTAGTTGAAAGGTGAATGGATATGAGAGCATGAGTAAATGTTATAATGACAGATGCATCATGAGGACAGGGCCAAAATATTTTTACATATTTGAATGTATGCAAGTACATACTTATTATGAACAAATAATTACATGCACACATTCATACATGCATCACCTAATTTTGTTGAACGTGAAATGAATTGACAATTTAAAAAGCAAGCACAATGGGCAGGGCTGGATTTAAAGGTCCGGAGGCCTTGGGGCAACAAAGAAGTTGAGGCCTCTTGGCCCCATCGAAATGTTGTTTACTAGTGAATCTAATCTGAATTTGAAATTTCTTCCGAAGACTCTATTGTGGGGGCCGCTCTTTTGTGGTAAGACCCGGTTGCTCGCCCCTAAATCCGGTCCAGACAATGGGCACAGCCCTAACAACAGATCAGAATAGGTGCAATCAGATACAAACACACACTCTCACACACACAGACATTGAGAGTGGTCAGTAGCTGCTGTCAACGAGTTACAAAGTAACAACAAACAAATGAAATGAAGTTAGCTAACCCATTCATCCCCATTAACATTTTTCACCTCTCTCCGCATCTCTTTTCGAGATTGCTTTATTGAGATATTGTACTTCAGATCGGCCCATTCAAAGACAATTAACTGTTTAAGCCCAGCCCAAAGCGTATTGTGCGAGCCAGTTATCTATCTATGTTAATCTCAGTTGTTTGCTGTTGTTGGCTGGCAGCAATATCAAAATATAAAATACTTTTACTTTGAGGTTTTTATTGTCTTATTTTTGGGCTTGAAGAATTCCGAGTTTCGCTTTAATGATTAACAACAAAAAACAAAGAAAAAATAACAAAATCGTTTCTCATTTGTTTGTTTGTTTTTAATACGCATCATATGAAAATTTATATTTATCGTCTTATTAATTTTACATAAGCATTTGTTATTGTTGCTGTTTCTGTTGCTGTTGTTGTTGTTGTTGTTGCAACTGCTTAAGCTCGTGTCTCCGCGAGTGTGGGAAATAGACGTCCAATTTAAATGCCGTATCGAAAATGTTGAACGATGAAACCATAAGCAACACAAGAAAGTAAAAGTGAAACAAGAAGAAACAAAATAGTATATCTATTGAGGTTTCAATCAATGCCAGGGCTACATCGGCAGGTGCAGCAGGGGATTTTTTTTTTTTTGAAGGAACACACTCAATTTCTACTTCCCAAAATTGTATGTGGGAGTATTAAGTAAATACATATGCACATACTTACTCGTATAGGCATGTGTACATATGTTGATAAATTTCGCCATTTGATTGTCTGTTACTTTTGTGGCGCACACCAAAAACACAAACGCACAAACGCACAGATACTTATGGATTTTCGAAAAGCACTCGTTGGCATTGTTTCGAGAGCCATTGGATTATTTATGGCACTCTCCTCCTCCGACGCGTCAATACAAATTGTTCCCAATCACTTGAGAGCGAAAGCTAACGGCTCGAGATTAACAACAACAAAATCTACAGCGATTTCGTCATCAACATCACAAGTCAACATCGCCGTTGCTCTCTGTCAAAATAGTATCTATAGATACTGCAGTCGACACACGGCAGCCGGCAACAACAGCAGCAAGAGCCGCATCCCAGCATATTCAGTAACCATGCCACGCCTACCAGGACTACCAGAACTATTGCGCAGTCGCACAGTGGCTGGCTTTTTTATTATATTATATTGCCTAAGCCATTCAGTTTCAGCTAAACAAGAAGCCAACAAAGGTGAGTAAGGAAGTATTAAACTATAATTATTCACATTTATTTACAGTCGAACTTTCATAACGAGTTTTAAGGGGACAAGAAAAAAACAAACATCTTTATGCGCAAGTTCGTTATATTTAAGTTCGACTGTGTAACATATAATTTATATTTTATTATACTAGTATATTGAGGTTAGTTTTGTTAGTTTTTAGGTTGAATTACTTTTTAAGCTCAAAAAATACTTTTCTTTAGGCATTTTCATTTCTAGCTAAATTTATCGGAGGAGAATTAATAAAAAAAAAGAGCTTTGATCGTCAATTTGGCTATTTTAACAACTTTATTAGAGAGTAATTTTTCTTCTTTCTTATATCATTTTTGTTTTCTCCAAATATTTTCCTTTATTATTTTCCAGCTCGTCAATTCGGAGGTTCAGGCTTTGGTAATGGCCTTGAAGCAGGCCTTGGTCCACAATCAAACCCAGGACTGGGTCTTGGCTTTGGTTACCCTTCGCCAGGAGAAGGGTTATTGGGCGCTGGCCCTGGACAGGGTTGCCCACTGTGCGACTCATCAGTGTACAGTTACTGTTCACACAAGGTGGTGCACGATGCTTGTTGCTGTGATTTTCCAGGTAATTAAAGCACTACGTGGAAATTATGTATGCCAAATTTCTTGTCCTCACACAAAACACAGCGTGCATAATTTTATATTTTACATATATGCTATACATTTTTTTTTTGCATTTACTTTTTTTCACTTTTCCACATTTTACACCGCACGTAAAACTAATTTGCGCTTGACTCTTTGCAACATCATGTGCCCCATGTGCCCCATGTGCCTCACCTGCCGGCTGCAGTGCACCAACTACGACCGCCACAATGTGTCTACTACGACTGTTCGCTTCTGTATGCAAAATCCTGCTACGAGCATGCCTTGATTAAAAATTGCTGCTGCAATAATCCCTACTAGACATAAAACTCATTTAAAGTGCCGAAGTTGCCGCTTAAATTAATTTTTGTATCTATTTATTTATTTCAAAACGCACCAAATTTCCAGCTATTTGTTTTAATATTTAATAATAATAATTTAATGTTCATTGCATACAAATAAACTGATTTTGATTACATTTGCAACGTCTTAAAAACTCACTAAGAATTTAAATATTTCCATTCATATTACGTAATATTTATATAATATTTCTCAGGCACAAAAAGTCAAATCAACAACAAAAACAAAAGCAGCCAACAGTGACGCAACAGCTTCTTTTTCTTTTGCTTTCACATTTTAAACATCAAATCAAATATATTTATATTCATAATGTATTCAAAAGGTCTTTCAAAGCAAAAAAAAAAATAAGCAAAAAAAAAAACAGACATAATAAATTCAAATTTAAAGGTGCCACAGTTGAGAGTATCAGCTTATTATTATTATACTATACGAATTTTCACTTTCATTTAGGATTGCAAATTTGCGTAGCTGAAACGGGGCCGAAAACCCTTTCAACGCTGGCCAAATGTTATTTGATTTGCATATGTTAATCACAATATTACGTCGCTTTAGTGACAACGGCGGACATGACACTTTTATAAATGTGTATTTAATCTTGTTCGTAAAATTAGAGTTTAGTTATTCCAGCAAGCTATTTGAAGTTGAAAGCAGATACATAAATATTATTTTTGAGGTCATTGCTTAGTAGAGAGCAGAGCAGCAGCTTTTATGCTACAGTTTATCAATTGTGTTGCGAAGTTTCAGCACAAAAGAGATTCGATTTCCGGCATAATCTATCCACGCTTATTGACCTAAAGTCGATTACAAAGTCTGCTGCTGGCACTACAGGTTATGGAAAAGCTATTTTGTTGTGCCTGAATATCAAAGGAATCATATTTCTGGATGGTTTAAAATATGCCCAAACAAATACAAAACTCTTAAATGCTTTCGCTTCATGTGTTTCAAGCAGTTAAGCAATTTATCAAGGTTTTGTTTTACATTATTTATTGGACAATTCACTTAAAGTGTTTAGGACCTATCAGTCTAAGAATTCTGCAGCAAAGCTTTTGATAAAGACTGCAATTATCTGGGTGTGACAAGTGACACTAACAATTGCCCATTTATGCCAAGTTAAATACCTGTCTCTGTCAGTTGACCAGCTCACAATTAAGTAAGAAAATAAAACAAAGTCTTAAAATACTTTTAAATTGCTTGCAAAAAATATGTGCATGCAATTTAATTGAAAAAAAAAAAACAATTGCATGTTGTCTAAATGTCTCAAGATGTCAAAATCCGAAAAATAATATTGTAGATAAACAAACGATTTGTTCATACCTTGCAAGTAAAACACAGACGAAAATTCTATGATGACAAACGCATAGTTTTTAATCTATGTATGTTTGCATTTTTGTCTACTGAAAATGGTTTCTGATGGCGCAACAATTATCTAAGTAGTCGACGCCCAAACGTTTGTCGCATCGAAAATAGTATAAAAGAAAACTCAACTTTTTTGCTGCCCTATAACAATTGCCGAATGGAAAGTTAGCAACTGTCCAGCCAGGCAATATGGGTGCTAGATGCTGGGTGGGAAGATGAAAGACTAACGCTGGGCATTTTTTGGGAACAGCAGCATCACAGAAGCGGCAACAATGAAAGCAAACAGGATAATCGCAAAAGTTTTGTAATATTTTCAATTTTTTATTTCTTTCTTCTTCTGTGCTCTTCCGTTAAGCTATTCTTCTTCTATGTTCCCTTTTCGTGTTTTCATTTCATTTTATATTGTTTTTGTTGTTTTTTTTTTTGGTCGCCGTTTGCACTTTTCTAACAACTTCGCTTCAAATCAAATCTTTAATGGATTTCAAAAAGAATATTTATTTTGACAATGACAATGAATTTTACCAAATCCCTCACCCCCTCAACCACTTTCCCATAACCCTCAACGCTTACACATTTTATTTTATTAATTCATCTTACTCTCGTTTGTATTAGTGTTATCGTGTATGTGTATTTTTTCATTTGTATACTCTTGGCACGGGGCATTAAGTTAAGGCATCAGGTGATGGTAAGTGAGTCAAAATTTTTATTATAAATTGATCAAAATATAACAAACATCGGTTGTATTTTTAATTACATTATTATCGAGTTCCAGATTCTCTTATAAATTCTTTATCTATATTTCTGTCCTAAAGTAATAATTGATATGTTCAAGGGTACTCAATCTTCGGCATTTAGAAGTAAACTATGTTTTGTTTTTCTGCTGCTTTTTTGCTTTGTTTTGGTTTTTTTTTTAGCTTTATTGTAGCAGCAAAAGTTTTTAATGGGCCCGCGTTGAAATTTTATCTGAGCGTTGAGCCATGTTGACGCTCGTCGACAGTTCCATCCCCTACTGCCACATCCTCGCTTGCGCCACGTTCTCCCACACCGCCGCACATTTGGTTTTTCTTTATGAAGTAAAAACTCGGGGCACGTTTACTTCATAAAATACGCTTAATTAGAATTAGCATCGGAATTTGGCTGTCGAGAATGTGACGATGGAGCCATGTGAAAAACAAATCCCAAGCAAAAAAGCAAACGAGAGTAATGCAAAAAATGTTGCCCTAAATGGAATATGGCAAAAATGCCCTTAGATATTTGGTATGCACACACTTGTTATGGCCCAGTGTAAATATATATCATTTTCTAATATATACACATGTTATGTACATCAAAATCATACATAAGTGGAAATGTGAGTTGAGTTTATTTTCTTAAAATTTTCGTAAATTGTTTATGCTTATCCGTTTATCACAACCTTCTGATACTTTGTTGCGGGGACAGGGTATTCTAAAAGCCGAAACAGAAGCAGATAAAAAATGTATGTGGTTGGGTTAGGACGGTCGCTGTGAAATATTGGACGGGCTGGGTGACCGGTCTTAAAATAACAACAAGAATGTGGAAAATTCGCAGGAAAATGACAAACGGATTGGAGCTAAGCTGATTGTCCTAGCAGCGCACTGAAGGTGGGCTTAAAAGGTGGCAACCTTTGACAAGAAAAAAGAAGAAGAAGAAGGTAATAATAAAAAACTGAAACAAATGGTAAAATACTTTTGCATGGGCCGAATAGCTAATGTCATCGAAGGGATAAAACCCCAGCTTTAAATACTTAACGGATCATTGAGGAAACGACACTTTAAGCCGACTTCTTTTAAGTTACTTAAAATATACAAACACATGTTGACTTTATTATTTATTTATTTTGACTTACTTGCTTTATTCCGAATATTTCCCAAGATTATTCATCATCAGATTATACATCATCAGAACAAGGAGTATTTATACGATTCATAATGCCACATACCACTATTTGGCAATAACAGTTCTTTCTTGTTGCGAAACTAAATAGAGCAGCAAGTTGGACGTATGGGGAGTACTACCCTATCCATAATACTGCATAAACCCGACCCTAACAATCTTAAGGTGGCCAAAATTTGCTGGCTGTGCTCTTATTGCCATTTCATTTCATAGCAACACAGAAAGAAAAATAATCCAATCTTTGGCTCATATTTAGCTATAACATTTTATTAATGTACTAAAAAGTCTCCCAAAATTAATACTGGATTTTTTGATATTTTTTAATCAATAAAATGTAAAAATTTCAACTGGATAAAAACGAATGCAAATATTTCAAGATTTTTAAGCCGTCAGTTAATGGGAGCTTACTTGTTATCCACATGAACGTATAAAAATGCAATAATTCCATAATGATTTTAAAATTTTTAACGGCTTCGAACATGATTGTGATAATTACAAGCGTATTGTAATTTTAATTGTTTTAATTGATTAAATCTTCAAGCAATCCAATAACAAACTGTTGATTGCATACGATAGTCAAAAAAATCATTAATGTACGTGCATGCATATAAATAATTAGCCCCAACTAAAATTTGAGTTTTGTTTTTTACAGTGAAGATATTTATGATGTGGTAACTTTATGCCTTGTCTGCATTACAGCTTTCTCGCCCGCAATCTCAGCCTAAGTTATAAGCATAAAATCGCTTCCACTGACAACAACAACAACAACTACAGCAACGATAGTAACACTGACAACAACAACGACAACAAACAGGGGCATGATGTAGGAGTGCATTGTAACCGAACGGCAGTTTGGTTTGCTTTGTGTCCGTTTTGTGCTTGCTGGTCACGTTGTTGCACTTAATTGCCAAAAGTTGTTCACATAGCCTAGGATGCAGGGTAGCATTTAGCTCATTTGACTTTTATTATCACTCTCTCTTTCTATCGCTGTCTCTATCTCATCTCCAACTCTTTGGCGTAATTGTGCATAGTTCATAAATTATGTGCGTATCTCATTTCGCTCCGATTACTCACTGGACCCCCATTGATAAAGGTAAAGAAAGAAGATAGTATTGTTGCTTGCCATTCGAAAACAGAAAAGGGCAGTAAAATCTATCATTTTGCTCTTTATTCAGCAAAAAGATGCCTAAAAATTATTTAATATGTAAGTATTGTTTGTTTTTGTTTTTTAATATTTTTAATGATCAAATAAGTACACTTATCTTGCAAAAGATGGTTGTTCATGCCACTTCTTTCCACTTGATATCATGCATTCATTCACTTTTAACCTCAACACTTTCGTCGAACAATGTGTTTGACGTTTTTTTCCCCTCTTCTTAAAAGTCAAAGATTAGTTACAAACATTTAAGCTTGCTCCCTTAACTCCTTGACCAAATCCGTATCGATAGAAGAAGAAAAAAAAAAAGCTGAATTTATCAGCTTTTCAGAAAGCCAACTCACAGATCTGGCTGCTGCCTTTGGCAACACTTAAAATTTTCCTTTCAGCAGGAAAACTCAACCAACCATTGGCATAAACGTAAATAGCCCAAATACTCAACAACCGGAGTCCAGACTCCAGCATCAACCCAACGAATCTCAGAGCTCTAAAATAGAAGCCAATATACCGAGAAGTTATTAGTTAAGTTTGTGGGTCTGAGCTCAGGCAGCATGTGCCTGGGACATCAAAAGTGTTTTTCACTTGCCCCTTGGCTGGATAGTCTGTGCCTTTCCCTAATTTCTTCTCGTTCTCGTTCTCTCTCTCTCACTCTTTCTCTTTCTCTCTCTGTATTCCTCTGACTCGTTTTGACTGTGCTGAGATTGAAAATTTGTACAAATTTTTGGGTTTTTGGATTGGGCCAAACGTCGACTATTTGCACAAAAAATATTGATTGTTGCATGTAAATTGACTTAAATATGGCTTGGGCCACACACAAACACACTCAAACACACACACGCACATTCAGCCCTACTAGTTGTAGCTGTTCATATGGACAAGCGTTTTTATCTGCTCGTCGTAGTTGGCACTGATGATGTTGCCATTTTTTGGGGCATGTTTGTTGGCTAAAACCGGGCCATAGATGTTTGTTGTTTTTCTATTGTGCATGTATGTTTGCATGAGTATCTGTGTGTGTGTGTGTGTGTGTATTTTGATGTTCTTGTTGTTGTTCCTGACGTCGTTCTTGTTGTTATACTCATTTGATAAACAAACGTACACATCCAGTTTTAGTTTAGAAACTGAAACTCTTGTCTACTCCTTCACAGTCAAGTTCATAAGCATTTGTGCTATTTTCAGCCAACTCATCCCTGTAACCATACCCTCCCCACCCCCGCCACCAACCACCCCATTACAACAGCAATGCGTTTTACATTTTTCGAGTAATATTCGGGCTGTGTTTACTCTAACTGGACAGAGAGTAGCTGGTATCTTGGTTAGATTATGTGATTAAAATGATGATGAGGTTTTCCTCGTATTTTTTATTCTATTTTTTAATATTACACATGTGCCTAAACTGAGCTTGGTAATTGTTGAAACATAATTTTTGTTTGTTATTCTAAATCGATAAAAAGCACTCATTCAATTTTCTTAATCGTTTTCTTTTTTTTTTCAAATGGTTTCAATTGTTCCGATAAGGTATTTGATTTTGATATGTCGCTTTGAATTTTGTCTTTTACTCGATTTCTGTTTAGCATTGAATTTGAAATTTGCTGATTTTAGCGCTGCTCTCGCTTTCAATGTAGTATGTACCGAGATGTGAAGCGGGAGAGAGACTCCGTTTTCAAATTGGCCTTGCTGCATGTGCCACAAACGTATATACTATGTTCATATATCTTGCCACCCAAAGAGTCTCCCGTTTGGATGGCTGGATAGCTGCCGGCACTGTTGTTGCTATAATTCGATTAGATTTTGTTTCAGATTACAGATTCAATTTAAATTTCAATCATGAATTGTAGCAATGCCTGTGAACGGTTTGACTCTACTCGGCTCGCCTTTCCCATTCTTTCCCTCCCGTTAAATGAAGGTGTGATGCGAGCAAGGAGCTGACATATTTCCTTGAAGACATAGTGGTAAGGAGAGGGTATTGAGATGAAGTGAGCTGAGTATTTGCGGTTTGATTTGGATTTTATGCTTGTTAACACATCGTTTGCTGCATGAAACCAACAAACCTAAGGCCCAAAACCGAATGCTGGGCTACACAACTTATGCCTTTCAGATTTACCACCCTCTGTTGCCACTTGTATCCAAGAAGCTATCTGGTCGGAGCAGAAGGTAGCTGGTTCTTGCTCGATTGCCCTAAGTGGATTACAACTGTAGAATTAAGCATGGCGCATTTTCAGTTTCTTGTTCATTGCGAAGTAAGTAAGAATTAGAACTTAGTACGAATTGCGATAACGATTACGATTACGTAAACATACTTATGTAGCATGCACTCTACTGACTCAACTTTCTAGTGAGCTATACTCCTGAACAACCAACAGCGAGGCTGAATTTATTAACAAAAAGCAACTAAGGAACGCTGTTATTAATATTAGCTGTAAGGAGCGGTCTAAGGCTGTGTCTGAAACTCGAGTTGTTTACTCTTCCCAACCTTTCAGTTTAATCAGCGATAGTTTTAATGAAAATGTGAAGTGCCATCGATAACAAACGGGTTGACAAACAAAGGACACAGCTTAGACATGATTCGTCTATTGATGGAGTTGGGGTAACATCAAGCCATGAAAATCAGTTTGAATGTGTATTTGTAGGCTAGGTTCACACGTCGAGACGTAGTCTAATAGCAAATGATGCGCTATGGTAAAAGGATGCCTTATTGATTGCTCGGTTCCGGGATGCCAAAATGCCGGGATGCACGGCGAATCCAATCAAGCAGCAATTCCAACTTTAACGCGGCGACGCCTCGCGACGTCTACTTGACGACCAAACACAATACAGTATTCAAAACAAAACAACTAAGAAGCGTTCAACGAGAGCATAGCCGACCAAACAATGCTCTATGTCGATAACTTAAAAAAAAAACAAACTTGAGTTAATCTTTTCGTTCTCAAAAAGGTCGAACTCAAAAGCATTACAATGGTCCAAATGTTAACTACAGGATATACATATAGGGATTAGAGTACAGAGCAGGATTGGCAGAGACGACGATTACACATGGCCAACATGGTACACTTTCTTTTTGTGCCTTTGAGCGGAGAGTACAAAAAAGCCAGAATGCAGCTGAATTTGGATGACGACAACAACAACAACAACAACGACGACGACGACGAATGGGACAAAGCCGGGACTCTGCATTTGTGTGGTCAGGTTCTGGCTGAGCGAGGAAAGTGGAGGATGAGCTTGGGTCCCATCGTCTCCTGTCTTCACTATGAAAGTTAAATTTTGTGGAAAGATGCATTCATGTGCATCGAACAGTGAATCCGATGGAGCTTGCAAAAGGACCCACCCCTACCACCCTTCCACCCTCCTCACCCTAACCCGCACAGCAGGCATATACTCACACACATGCACACACACACACACACACTAACGCATGTGTGCCTTATGTGTTTACATGTGTCGGATCCGCATCCGTTGGAACTCATCCACACATCCGGATCTTGTGGCGTCATTGCCAATGGCAACGTTTTATTTTCAAGCGAGTGCTGCTGCTTAGAAATATATTAGGCGCCCTCCTACACAAACCATTCCCTCACCCCAACCACACACCAACCAACCAATGCACGCCCAAGTACGTTTGACTGTTATTTAGGTTTGGCTGCTGTCGTTGACGTTTCGCGGAAGTATTGAAAATATTGAATGCTATAAATCTGCAACCTGCACTCTCTTTGTTCCACCACCCCAATCACCCTGCCCACCCACTTTGACGCTCTTCTTGGCTGCATTAATCAGCACCGCATACAAGCAATAACCAGCCACAACAGCAACAGCAGCATCAGCAACAGCATCAACAGCAGCAACATCAGCACAAGCAATAAATGACCCTACATAAACCAACGTTAAAGAGCGACAAAGACAGCAAGAGGGAAAGGAACTGTTGGAGAGTGAAATAGTAAGAGCTGTGTGTGTGTGTGTGTTTGTTGTTATTTGGGAGTCTTCAGTTTTTTGGGGGATGCAACAACTCGTTACATTTTGCGTTGGCCCAGTTACCCGATCATTCAATTTCTCGTTCCAAACTGAAAGCCCACTTTGCAAGGCAAGCAAGGCAAAAAAAACTTCTTAAGTTTGTTATTGTCAATATTTTCAATGTTTTGAATTTTTGCATGTGTGTGTGGATGAGAGTCTGTGTGTGTTGCAAATTGAATATGAATTCTTGTCGCTTTTATGTTATGCATGCACTTTGATAATTCTTATGGAAAATCCAAAGTTTTGAAAACGACGAAAACTCTCATATTTATATCCATTTTTCTAACGTTTTCTTACAACTTTATGTAGCATCAAACACTAGTTAAGAGAATTAGAAAACTTGTAATATTGTATCAAAACTCATTTTCCATACATAAAGAGACACCACACGTGCTTATCTTAAAAAACACACTAGATATATGAGAATGGTGAGGTAAATAAGCTGTCCAAAGTGCGAATGTTTAGATAGATATGTAACTGAAGAGCAATGCAACTGCGATCGAAATGCATCATAAATGAGAAGCAATATATATTTGGACTTAATTGAAATGAGGCTTAGGCTGGGTCATAAGTATCTAAGACCATGAAAAGAGAAAAAAAAATTAGTAAGAGGAGTAGAAATTGAAACGAGCTGTGCACGAAGCTTGGACGGCCATCAGAGTAGGCTGGACAATGGACTGAACGGCTGGTGATAACGAGGCATTGTTTATCAAAGTGGTATCAGGTTGACGACAAGGCAAGCGGCCTTAGAACGGACACTGGCGAAGGGATACTTAAAGGAAACATGGCAGAAGGGGGGCGAGAGTTTTGGGTCGTAAGGCGGCAATTAATCATTTGGTGAACGCGTATAAGACTTTAGTGAAAAGAAAACAAGTGAAGCAGAATGCCAATTAATTAAATTATGTGGGTGTCAAGAGTGTTATACTATCTCTTTCTCTATCTATCTCTCTCTCTCTCTCTTTAGTAGGTAGTCTTGGGTGAATGTTAAATGTAGTTGCAGTTGTTGTATCTTCAATTTAGCCGAATGTTGTCTTATGATGTATGACACATTTATATATATATATATAATCAGAACATGCATATATAGAATGTGTATGTATTGCGGCAACAAACACACAAACACACACACTTTGAGCGAGTGTAAATAAGGAAGATAAAAGGCAACAACATTGGCAACTTGCATGACATATTATTCATTTCACTCGAAGTTGACACCACCACTTAGAGCAACAATATCAAGAGCCATTATTCTTGAATACGAAAGTTTGTTGCAAGCTAGAGAGAGAGAGAGAGAGAGACAGAGAGAGAGTGAGAGAGTGAGTGCGAAAGATTTTGCACTCCTACATCCTTCATCCACTCTCTTACTCTGTCAAGTGGTCGGCTGGTCATGTTTAAAACAAAAGACATGCCAAAGCATAAAAGTTAGGCAGCGCAAAGCGGAAAAACGATTGAGGTAGAGACAATTGCAAGAGAAACATAGAAACGAGTAAAGCTTAGCAGTAGCTTAGAGTCGAGATACTTTTCACACAAAATGTGTTATCGATAAATCAGAATTCTTTAGCTTTTATTGTATCTGATCTCGTCGCAGACGGACAGGCTGTTAACACTGATCTAGAATATATAGAATTTATGAGGTCGGAGAAGCTTCCTTCTGCCCCTTATTTACAAACATTAGCACAAAACTATTATACCCTTTTTCTCTTCTTCATGGGTTCAGGGTATAAAAAAAGGGGTCGCAACAACAATACATGTTTGTATGTAGCTCCGTCCGTTCCATTGCGATTGTAATAGAGGTCTTACAACCATGCAGGAAGAAGGATTTGGTAAGCAACAGCAGCAGCAGCACATTGGGTTCTGGTTGGCTTAAAAATCAAGGAACAGTTTATTGCTTTTAACATTGCCTTGAATAATCAATTGAAAGTCGATGCACAAACTCTTAACCTATGTAATTTTCAGTTATTTTTTTTTCTCTTGCCTTGTTCACTTTTGTTGCAAGAATCTCATCAAAATGCAGCACAATGTGCCAGGACAAATCGTATTAAATGTAACCTGTTTGTCAAATTTACGCTTGAGCGTTTCAGTATTACCCTCTATGTATGTATGTATGTATGTTTGTGTAAAAGACGTAAAATAGCGAGACAACACCTTCTACAACTAATACAATAACAGCTGTTATGTGTACATGTCTGGATAGTCTGGTCTGGCCTGGCCTGGTGTGGACTGGTTGGGTCGGGCTTCTTGTTATCGTTAAGGCGAGCTTTCGACTCGAAACTCGGCTATTGACAAATATGCAAGTGCGGTTTGCAGCACGTAGCGAATACAATAACACAACAGGCACGAACAGCGCCGCCAACTGTAATAATAACTACAACAAGCATGACATCAAACACACACAAACCAACAACCACTTACGTGTTTGTATACATACAGTGCCATAACTGTCCATAAATGTCCTTGTAATAGTTGTTGGCAATAGCTACAGACAACATTTAGGCGCAAATTGATATCACCACGCTACCTGACAGCTGTTCCATCATTTTATTAAACGACACACAAGCAAACACATAAACACGCACAACATGATTAACTGTTTTTTTTTTTAATATGATTTAAATGAAAGGAAAATAATGTTTGTGAACACTTTTCAATTCGAATTAGGCTTGATATCAAATTTAACAACAACATTCAAAAGTCATAAGGTGAGTTCTTCAACTACAAATATACATAAGAACACAGGGCGAAAAATAACTTAATTTTCACTTAAAATTTTAGAATCCCGATCTTATTTTTCTCTGTGTGTTTTGTCTTGAGCATACATTTTTTGTCAATATTCATAAAGCTATGAAGATCAACCTAAGTATCCAATCTTCTCAAAATATTCTAACATCCTCATGAAATATTTGAATTTTTTAGTCAAAAAGTTGAATAAAAGCTGTATTTTCTATAAAGAAGGAAAAGATTAGTCCGAGTAGAGTTGTGATATTAATTTAGCTAATCTATGATAAAATACAGAGCTTCCTTGACACGTTTGTAATTAATAATGTGAAAGTTGAGCGGCAAATTTACAAAATGAAGATGAAAATGTTGCAGTGTTAACACAGTTTCACCAGTTTCTCATCGTGGCACGTGAAATGCCTTAGTGACATATATAAACTTGAATTGAAAATGAAAAATAGTTGTACTCAGGGTTTTAGAATTGAATTCTTCTTGCCAAGTTGCCTACATAAATCGAATACTTAAACAACTAACTATCAGTCCATTGAAAGTTGTATTCCATTTTTACGATTCACGAAGTCTTCAAGCACTATTGCTCTCTGAATTGATTGATTTCCTTTGTAGTTGCCGGTCGTTTAGCTCGAATCGAACTTAATTCTACATTTATTTATTGGGGAATCACACCTAGAGCTAACGTCTACGCCAGTAATTTATAGGCGCTCCAACGGCATGAGAATACAGCAGCTGGGCTATTTACATGCATATGTATGCATTTGTGCCAGTCTGCAAAGTGACAATCGCTAACTCTACGAGAATTAAGTAGGGTTAAAATCGTCATTAAACAAGTAAGAAGGCTCGCCTATTAAGTACCTTTTTGTAAGCACTTGCTTTTACAAGCTTCACTAAGCTTTAACCATCGGAATCTCGAACTGACAGCCGTCAAATGAAACGACAGACGTAATTCATGAAAAAAAAAAAATGTATAAGATGGAAAATCTAGAGGTGGATTGGCAAAAGTATTCATAAACAATTCAATAAACATAATTGGCCTTATATTTCACATATCCGACGTCTTTAATTTAAAGAAGGCTGCACGCCAAAAACTGATATAAAGAACAACCAGCACAGGGAAATAATAGCTGAACAGCTAACGAGAAAAATTCATCATGCAGCGGCATATGCGGCCCCAAGACTAAGCCACCAACCAAGGATTAACGACGTGGAAATCCATCTCTGCAGCTGAGTTACTCAACGAAAAACCAGGAATGCCCAATACAAGCCTGCAGTCAATGAAACAATGAAGCACCTAAAAACACGTTCAGCAGCCTAAGATGAAGTTCCCTCGATAGCTTCCGATCAAAAACTTCCATAACAGTTGGTGTTAAGAAGAGGCGGATAGGGTCAATTGTGGCCGTGTCCGAGCCGAGGCGTTTTTGACAATATCATTGCTGTTGTGATTTTGCTCCTGTACCGTCCTGAATCTCACGAGTACAAGCTGGCGACTTTTCACACTTTAGTGCACGATGTGTGTGATAGTGAGCTTGAACGCAGATCTCCAAGAGCCCAGCGGAAAGTGGTCAGGTGGAATGCCAAATGAGGCGATGACTTCAGAATGCTCGACGACTCAGTCACGTTGATGATGCCTAGTAATTTGCGATTGCGCTGCGGATATCCGCTGGCAAATACAAGCTAATTCTGTCGGAGAAGGAAAGTATTTGACGAGAACGCACGACAGAGTATGGAGGTGGGGTGTCACGGCTGGTCGAACGGCGAGCTGGGCGTAACATGGCACAACTTTGCGGGACTTTTTCCCTTCTCACCGCCACCGCTCAATGTCTTCGTGATGGATGCATGTGTCACCACGTTGAAGAGCAGGCGCTCACCCGCAATGGACCCCATCACCGGAACGATCTGCATGTAGTTGTGGCCTGCCGTCCCTCAGCGCCAGCATCGTAGTTCGTACCGCGGTACATGCCTGCCGCCAGCCCTTGGCAAGGGGCTTGAGGGACACGAGGTTGCTCACAGGGTTCCATCAGTGGTTCATTTATATGGAACCTTATCAGAGTCTTTGAAGAAAGGGTACGGAACAGTTTAGTACAGTTTGATCAATATGTCAAAAAATAACGGTATCTGGGCATCACAGTCAGAGAGCGAGGTTAAGTGATTTGGCTATATCAGCAGACGATCATACTAACAACTTATAAGCAAATCGACGTTTTATTGATCCGTCTTTCAGTCTTCTTGAGAGGAGATCAAGTTTGTTACGAAGACGAAGTTTATAGATTGGGGAATACATCTGAAATATCGAGATCAACAGGGACATCAAGGAAAAATCCTTACTTCAAAAGACTTTTTTATATTTTTTTAAATTTCAATAATATTATTTTTTGGAAAATACGACAACGAAGGGGAAATTAACTAAAACACTGCAACTGCAAGTTGTTATAAAATCAAAATACATTTTTGTAATGGGAATCCAACAGCATATCATTATAAAAATAGGTATCGGCCCAATAGTGTTGGATTATTTATTGAAACATGTGTGAGATATATTTCCGCGCAATGTTGAATTGTGAATCAGCAATACAGAACTGAATGGATATGTGTGTTACAGAATATACATTGCCAGAAATATCGTATTTAGCTTAGATAATAATCGCGATAGTTAACATAAAAACTTATCGATATTCAACACTCCTTCTTAAGCTACATACACTTCTTTTAATTTAAGCCAAGAGATTTAACAAATTCATTATGTTTTTGTTTACCTAAACCCTTTGTAAAAATATCAGCAACGTTTTCATGAGTTGATACATACTTCAATTCGATTTCATTACTTTCGATTTTCCCTCGTATAAAGTGGTATTTTAAATCTATGTGTTTGGTGCGCTTGTGATGTATAGGGTTTTGCGCTATATGCTGCGCACTAACGTTGTCGCCAAATATTAAAATTTTGTTTGTACCCGACCAGCCGATTTCGTCAAGTAGTCTGCCAAGATAGACTGCTTCTTTTGCAGCAGTAGACAAAGCTAAATATTCAGCTTCAGTGCTGCTTTGGGCCACTACGCTTTGCTTCGAAGATAACCAGGAGAACACGCTGCCTCCCAACATGAATGAATATCCTGAGTATGATTTTCGGTCCTTGTTGTCATTGGCCCAATCAGCATCAGCGTTACCTTTGACTCGTTCACCAGTCTTACGATATGTGATGCTAAGACCCATTGTTCCAGATAGATACCGCAAAATACGTTTAGCTGCTGTCTGGTGCTCAATGTGAGGGTCCATGTTTCGCTGTGATTATTTGCAAGTGGCGTGCAATATATCTGGTCGGCTCAGAACTGCTAAATACATAAGAGAACCTATTAGCGATTGGTATTCTGTTGTATTTACCTTGGCACATTTGTCATCTTGGCAGGAAACTTGATATCCAGGCTCAAGTGGTGTGGATGCAGAGCGGCAATTTTGCATTCCATAACATGCCAATAGCTCTTCTATATACTTCTTTTGCGACATAATTACAGGTCCTCGTTCGCCAACTCGTTTTACCTCTACTCCAAGAAAATATTTCAAGGGACCACTGTCGTGTATGTCGAACTTCTCTGCAATTTTTCGCTTAACTTCTTCGATGTCGTTTTCAGTTCGGCTCATGATGATTAAATCATCAACATAGACTGCAACGTACTGCTCTTCTTCAGGCTTTACATAAAGGCACGGCTCGCTCTTGCATCGAGTGAAATGCAAACTCTTCAAAACTGCATCCAATGTATTATTCCACGCTCGCCCAGATTGCTTTAGGCCGTACAACGCCTTTTGCAATTTCAATACCTTGGATGAATGATGCGTGTCAACTACTATTACTATTTAGGTATGCATTAGAGATGTCAACCTGATGCATTAGTAACTCCTTCTCAGCGGCAATTGCAAACAACATCCTAATAGTTTCATAGCGGATTACTGGTGAAAATGTTTCCCAGTAATTTACACCGAGCTGCTGCCCACATCCTTTGGCAACTAGTCTGGTCTTAAACCGCTCGATTTCGCCGGTTTCATTTCGTTTGATTTTGAAGACCCATTTTGATCCAATGGCCTTCTGCCCTGCAGGTAAATCAACTAGGCTCCATGTGTTGTTCTTCTCTAATGCATCCATTTCAGCTTGCATTGAATCTTGCCAATTACGAGCATGCTGCCCGCTCAGCGCTTCTGCAACAGATTGTTGAGTTTCGATATCGTCAGTACTATCCAGGCAATTTAGTACATAATATCGCTTTCGGGGTCTGCCAGGTTGACCTGTCCGTATGATCTGTGGTCTGCCTGGTCCACGGCGTGAGGGATTTTCTCCCTCCTCCATTTCCAGTTCTTCGGCGTCGCTTGCACTCACAAACTCTTCCCCTTCTTCTTCTTCAGCAACACCGTTTTGCTGCGGCGTGTACGGCACCGTCAGTTGTCATTTTATGCCACATTTATTTAAATATTCATCAAATTGTCTGTTTCTGTATTCGGTGCCGTTGTCGCTCCGTAATACTTTTACTCTCATCCCGATCTGGCATTCAACATAGTTTTTAAACAATTTAAATTTTTCAAACACCTCATTTTTTGTGCGCACAAAGTTCTTTCTAGTGAAATCATCGATAAAGTTCACGACGTATCGATTTCCAGCAAGTGAGTTCACGTTCATTGGACCGCATACATCACTATGAACTAGTTCCAAAACACATTTCGTTGATCGTTCCACCTTTTGTGGGAATGGTATCATATCACATTTTTGACTTATTGCAAGTGTTACAATTTGTGTTTATATTGATACTTCTAATATTCATTCCATGAACAAGTTCTTTCTCACTTAGGTCTTTCAAATTTTTAAAATTTAAGTGCCCGTACCGAGTATGCCACATCGACGCCAATGACAACTCTTGCGACAAATGGACTTTTTCTTGTTCAAATTTGCTCACGTATATGTATAAGTTGTTTTCTTGTTTCGCTCGGAAAACAATTTCACCGGTACCGTTTGTTATTAATATTATCTTTGTCTTTTGTGTAGCTGCTTCTGGAACTTTTGTCGATTTGCTGCTTACAGTTTTTCTGCTTAGAGTAAAGGCCTGTTTACTCTCGACATAACTTAACATAACATAACTTAAGAGTCAGCTGACTCAATCTACCTTATGGCTCTCAATGTTAGCGTTTACTCTCAACATAACATAACTTAACAGAACATAACTTAATTTTGAACCTGCAGGTTGCAGAAATAACTTAATTCGAACAGTGTTGATTTAAGCGAATAGCGAACAGCTGTTCGAAATCAGTCTTGCAAAACGTTAGTCAACTACAATTAAACAACTTATTCAAAATGGATGAGCAGAAGTTAATAATTTTAGTGCAAAACCATAGTTTGATGTATGACAAAAAGTCAAAAGAGTTCAAAAATATAATTAAAAAAAGAGAAGCTTGGTCTACAATTGTATTTGTTTAACAGCACTGCTAACACAATTGTACAGCACTGCAAACTGATTTCTTAAGCTAAGTTATGTTGAGAGTAAACGCATACATTCCTTAAGTTAAGTGAGCTGCCTCTTACGTTATGTTATGTTAAGTTATGTCGAGAGTAAACAGGCCTTAAGCATATACAGCTTGGGCTTCGTAGTTTTGCTCTTCTTTATTCTCTTTTCTGGCACCTTCTTCTAGGAATTTTATTTTTACCGTATCAAATGACGGCAAAACGTCGCGTGTCTCGATCGCGACTACAAAGTTTTCCCATGGATCAGGCAAACTGCTCAGAAACATAATGGCTTTTAGTTCGTCGTTTAATACTATTTCCAGCTCTGCTAATTTATCAGTTATATTCACAAATGAATTAAAATATTGAGAAGCCTTTTCACCAGGTTGCATTTTCAATCGCACTAATTCTTGATATAGCTGCACCTTTTTTATCGGTCCTTTTGGCAAATGAATATTTCGCAACTTTTTCCATGCTTCTGCTGAGGTTGTGCACGACTTTATGTGCATTAATTGTGTTGGTCTCACATTTAATATCAAACTCGCTAACGCCTTTTGATCAATTATTTCCCAAAGCGCTGCTGCTGTAGCTTCTTCGGGTTTGACTTGCTTTTCACATACGACGTCCCATAAATCCGCGGTGACTAACAAACTGCGCATAGTCAAACTCCACATATCATAGTTTGTTTCATCAAGTTTTTCTATTTGTGTTGACAAACTCATGATTGCTTTTACTCCGACGTTTTCTAGTCTTTGCACAATTCACAAGGGATCTGGGCCCATAACCTTTGTTGGATTATTTATTGAAATATGTGTGAGATATATTTCCGCGCAATGTTGAATTGTGAATCAGCAATACAGAACTGAATGGATATGTGAGTTACAGAATATACATTGCCAGAAATATCGTATTTAGCTTGAATAATAATCGCGATAGTTAACATAAAAACTTATCGATATTCAACAAATAGTGTGAGTTGAAAACAAATTTTCAGTATTCTCTTGATTTTTATCTTAAGAAATTATTTTAAGAATGTAACTTATGTCAATATCTTATTTTGATCAATCGGCAACAATCGGTATAGAACTAATGCTCGGTGATTAGGCTGTACCAGAAGACGGTCATCGTAATATTTTCTGTACTGTTCTTAATAATCTCTGACAAATCACAACTTAGTCCTTCTCTTTTGAACTGTCTGTATGTGTTGGTGTTAGCAACAGGTATTTAACTTGGCAGTTGTTTGTATTATAATCAGGAATGATTGCAGTGTTATGCTGAAAGACCCTTTTTATGACACTTAACTGTATTGTTTAAGTCTTGGTAGCAGTCAAACCTCTTTAATTTAAAGCTTACATAATTTATTATGCAAAATTTCATCAATGACTGACTTACACAAATATGCGAATTCTAAGCAATGTTTTCATGTCTGCGTGCTTAGGTACTTGATATATGTATTAGTTCGTATATTGTTGAAATCACTTTAGTTTTTGTTTTAACAGTTGCCAAACTCAACTTGAATGCATAACAAGCCAATAAGACGCGCTTTCCATTCGTTTCGACCATGTTATATGGCCCTGTTGAGAGTGTTAAGACTATGAAATAACAGCAATGAACGTGCGTAACGCGAGGCGTATGAGTAATAAATAATCGATGCGCCAATAGGCCTAGTAAAAGTGTACGAACAGCATAAATGGCCCTAGATTGTTCGCCACTCTGTTCGCTGGCTTGCTACTTCCTTCCTTGCATGTGCTCTGTTCTGTTGCGTTGTTCTGTTCTTTTCAATTTAGTTCAGTTGTGTCTGTTCCTCATATTCGGGAAATAAATTAAAAACTTTTTCAATTGCATTTTGTTTTACGTGCTGGGAAAGCATTTCGACTTCTTTCAGTTGTACAAAAGTATATTTCCGTATGTATGTATTGGTTTATAAAGATTTACAGCCATGATCAAACGGATAGTACAAATAAAACACAAAAAAAATATTTTGTGTTTATTGCATGAAAAGGATTAATGTCTACTTCACCTTGCGCTTTTTTCGAACCTTGTAACAAAAACTGTCAATAATATATTTCTCAAAATAAAAAAGTATTGACAATTGCTCTTTTTTTGTTAGAATACAGCTTGATTATTTTTTGTTATCATTTTTCTAAGTTTTTATGTGAATAATACATACATACATACATGTGCTACATACAGCTAATATATTATTCGTGCACGATTTCAATTAACTTGAACTGAAGCTTCGAAGCGATGCCAGCTTCTTGTCCTCGATTTTCAATGCCCAAATTCAATTAAGCTTATGAGAGAGACAAAAAGCAACTCGAAGCACAAAAACTTAAAACGTCACCAACACTTTCGTTTGAAAATTTGCTTCTGTCTGTGTGTGTCAACTTCTGTGTAATGACTGAATATAATAAAATTAACAACTTTATTGCATTACGTTGTCAACAACAACGACAAAGGCAATCACGAAAATTAAAACACCACACACTTCCGTATGATGCAACACAAACACAGTAAACAGGAGAGTAAATGTCTAGCACAATTTATGGCTTTATTCTTTAACTGGATAAAATTACTTTCCTTCTTAAATTAAAAGGTTAAGGTATGAAATATACTTATTTAATTGCAAGACTCTCATAACTTTCAAGTGTTTGCTGCAAACTAGGTTTGAGCAGGCATTTTTCCAAACTTAACCCAATTCCCAGCAGAAGAAAGTTTGCGTTTGTCACGTATAATAATAATTTCTTATATTGGCAACAACAAACAAAATTAAAACTTAGAAATCATCTTTTGGCTGGAGCTTCAAGGTAAAAACGCAAGAAACTTGCATAGCGCAACACAATATTTTAATGAAAGAATGAATAGACCGTGTCAAAAGTAACTGAACAAATATCCAAGACGCAATTCAATATTGAATTGGTTATTTTATAAAACATAAGTAACAAGTCTTTCTTTACATTATTTCGATTTCTTTATTTGCAGCAACATTTATATCATTTGTCGTTTAATACTGGAAGAGTTAGTTACGTTACTTTAGTCTTAATTCTTGTATAAATTCATTCGGACAAAATATAGATATCTTCTATTTGTAAAGTACGTTGCATTAACATAAAAAAATTGTGTTGGCACATTAAGAATCAGTGATGATTTTGTAGTTCAGAGTACGGGAAATAGTTGAACTTAAATAACCTACGCATCAAGTCCAAGGAAATGGTTAAGATTCAGTGATACCTATCAACTTCCTTAAAACATCTTTCATCATCCAATTCCCATTTTTTGGTGATTTTTTTGTTGGTTGTTTTTTTTTTTTTAGCTGATTTTCGATGCCACACACACAGCGAGGGAGAGGTAAATAAAAGTAAAGCACTGCACAACAAAAAAAAGGGATATGAAATATTTTTTAAGGCTCATCGGGTTACTTACTGGCTTTTATCGCAGTCGCAGCTTAAAGCTGGCAAATATTCATAAAGCTGTATTTAAATGAATTTATAGTATAATATTTTCCCTTTCTCTCTCTCTTATTTTCCTGCCTCGTCAGAGTAATGTGCAAAATTGAAATACATGTATGTGTGTAGAGGCAAGTTCGTATGCATGTGTGTGTGTAGGTTTAAATACATTCAACGTAGAGCTGAGGCGCTTATGATCCTTCGCCTTGGCAGTGGCTGGCTGCACTCATTTAAGCAAAAGCAAAAGCAAAAGCAAAAAAAACATCCAGTTCCATCATCGCTGTTTATCTGTAACGTGTGTATTTGCATATTTAACTTTGCATTTGTTCGATAAGCTTTCTTAGTTTATTATTTAAATAGGAGCAGAGCCAACCAACGAACGAAAAAACGAACAACGCGACTCGTTGACAACGACAGCCCGGTGAATAAGAATATAAATGAGAATCAGTATGAGACTTTCGAGTATGCAGGTATGCGTATACGTATGCGTATGCGTATGAGTGTGAGAATGAGAAAACGACACACTCGGTCCAGGTTATTTTAATGCTAAGCAGCTTTAGCTGTTTATATGTATGCATGTATGAACAACCTTTGTCTCGTACGAGAGCGTCTCTACTTATACGTTTCGCTGTGGCGCTATGTGACAAGTATTTAGCGTGCGTAAAATTCAGTTAAATTTCGCTTGGGCTATGACAATCATCCAACCCCAACCTCATCCACGGAACAACGCAAGGAGCGCGTTATGCTCATATGCAAATTTAACTTCAATTTTTTTTTTTTTTCTACTTGTTTTTTGTCTAATTATTTTGAACTGTTTGGTTTCGCAAAGAATACTGCCTTTCTCACCTACTGCTTTCGCTAACTGCTTGCCTGAACTGCTTGCATAGCGCACTCCTGCGACACTGTCATCAGGATAATGAATTACCATTTGTAAAGCATTGTTGTCTGGGTCGCTGGCACGTGTATTCATGAATCATACGCACGTGTATGTATGTATATAATATGCATTTGCATAAAAGTTAGGTGTTTTTTAACTACCTGGCTAAATGCGTCAGCGGTTTTGCATTGATTAAGCAGCCTTGAAGGCCCTCTGAAAGATGTCTTGTTTAGTATTTACAATATAATATATAAACAACTACATTACGCAACAAGAAATAAAAACTTTTTACATATTTTATTTGTTTTCGAAACTTAATACAGAGATTCTTTTCAAAGTAGTGTTGCTTTATAGCGTTTATAAGTAATAGAAATAATCAACGCAGAAGTGAAATAAGTAACTTCAAATAAGTTATTTCAAAAACAGAACAATCCACATTATTAAAATAATAAGGTCAAAACATTTTTCATTTCTTACTTAAATAAAAAATTTGTTTAAAAAATATTATTGAGTTTCTCCTCTTGCTTTATAAGATTTATAACTTTCCCATCTGGAAGAAATACTTCAAACGCTTTAAAAATCCAGAAAAAACATTTTCAAATATTGCGCAATATTAAAAAAGGAACACTTATCTTGTTTGTTATTAAATAACAACAATAAACACTTTGACAAGTTCTGTTGCTTTATAGCTTTTATTAGTAATATAAGTAATTAGAATCGAAGTCAAATAAGTAACCTCAAATAAGTTATTTCAAAAACAGAACAATTCGCATTATTAAAAAAACCATATTCAAAACATTTTTCGTTGGTTAAATATATAAAAAATTTGTTTAAAAAATATTATTGAATTTCTCCTCTTGCTTTATAAGATTTATAACTTTCCCATCTGGAAGAAATACTTCAAACGCTTTAAAAATCCAGAAAAAACATTTTCAAATATTGCGCAATATTAAAAAAGGAACACTTATCTTGTTTGTTATTAAATAACAACAATAAACACTTTGACAAGTTCTGTTGCTTTATAGCTTTTATTAGTAATATAAGTAATCAGAATCGAAGTCAAATAAGTAACCTAAAATAAGTTATTTCAAAAACAGAACAATTCGCATTATTAAAAAAACCATATTCAAAACATTTTTCGTTTGTTATTTATATAAAAATTTGTTTAAAAATATTATTGAATTTCTCCTCTTGCTTTATAAGATTTATAGCTTTCCCATCTGGTAGAAATACTTCAAACGCTTTAAAAATCCAGAAAAAACATTTTCAAATATTGCGCAATATTAAAAAAGGAACACTTATCTTGTTTGTTATTAAATAACAACAATAAACACTTTGACAAGTTCTGTTGCTTTATAGCTTTTATTAGTAATATAAGTAATCAGAATCGAAGTCAAATAAGTAACCTCAAATAAGTTATTTCAAAAACAGAACAATTCGCATTATTAAAAAAAACATATTCAAAACATTTTTCGTTTGTTATTTATATAAAAAATTTGTTTAAAAAATATTATTGAATTTCCCCTCTTGCTTTATAAAATTTATAACTTTCCCATCTGGAAGAAATACTTCAAACGCTTTAAAAATCCAGAAAAAACATTTTCAAATACTGCGCAATATTAAAAAAGGAGCACTTATCTTGTTTGTTATTAAATAAAAACAAAACATACTTTGACAAGTTCTGTTGCTTTATAGCGTTAATAAATTATACAAAAATCGAAATGGAAGTGAACTAAGTAACCTCAAATAAGTTATTTCAAAAACAGAACAATTTGCATTATTAAAAAAACCATATTCAAAACATTTTTCATTTGTTACTAACATAAAAAATTTGTTTAAAAAATATTATTTAGTTTCTCCTCCTGCTTTATAAGATTTATAACTTTCCCATCTGGAAGAAATACTTCAAACGCTTTAAAAATCCAGAAAAAACATTTTCAAATATTGCGCACTATTAAAAAAGGAACACTTATCTTGTGTGTTATTAAATAACAACAATAAACACTTTGACAAGTTCTGTTGCTCTATAGCTTTTATTAGTAATATAAGTAATCAGAATCGAAGTCAAATAAGTAACCTCAAATAAGTTATTTCAAAAACAAAACAATTCGCATTATTAAAAAAACCATATTCAAAACATTTTTCGTTTGTTTGTTTTTTATATAAAAATTTGTTTAAAAAATATTATTGAATTTCCCCTCTTGCTTTATAAAATTTATAACTTTCCCATCTGGAAGAAATACTTCAAACGCTTTAAAAATCCAGAAAAAACATTTTCAAATATTGCGCAATATTAAAAAGGAGCACTTATCTTGTTTGTTATTAAATAAAACAATACATACTTTGACAAGTTCTGTTGCTTTATAGCGTTAATAAATTATACAAAAATCGAAATGGAAGTGAACTAAGTAACCTCAAATAAGTTATTTCAAAAACAGAACAATTTGCATTATTAAAAAAACCATATTCAAAACATTTTTCATTTGTTACTAACATAAAAAATTTGTTTAAAAAATATTATTGAGTTTCTCCTCCTGCTTTATAAGATTTATAACTTTCCCATCTGGAAGAAATACTTCAAACGCTTTAAAAATCCAGAAATAAACATTTTCAAATTTTGCCTAAATTAAAAAAGGAACACTTATCTTGTGTGTTATTAAATAAAAACAATAAATACTTTGACAAGTTCTGTTGCTTTATAGCTTTTATTAGTAATATAAGTAATCAGAATCGAAGTCAAATAAGTAACCTCAAATAAGTTATTTCAAAAACAGAACAATTCGCATTATTAAAAAAACCATATTCAAACATTTTTCGTTTGTTATTTATATAAAAATTTGTTTAAAAAATATTATTGAATTTCTCCTCTTGCTTTATAAGATTTATAACTTTCCCATCTGGTAGAAATACTTCAAACGCTTTAAAAATCCAGAAAAAACATTTCAAATATTGCGCAATATTAAAAAAGGAACACTTATCTTGTTTGTTATTAAATAACAACAATAAACACTTTGACAAGTTCTGTTGCTTTATAGCTTTTATGAGTAATATAAGTAATCAGAATCGAAGTCAAATAAGTAACCTCAAATAAGTTATTTCAAAACAGAACAATTCGCATTATTAAAAAAACCATATTCAAAACATTTTTCGTTTGTTATTTATATAAAAAATTTGTTTAAAAAATATTATTGAATTTCTCCTCTTGCTTTATAAGATTTATAGCTTTCCCATCTGGAAGAAATACTTCAAACGCTTTAAAAATCCAGAAAAAAACATTTTCAAATTTTGCCTAAATTAAAAAAGGAACACTTATCTTGTTTGTTATTAAATAAAAACAATAAATACTTTGACAAGTTCTGTTGCTTTATAGCTTTTATTAGTAATATAAGTAATCAGAATCGAAGTCAAATAAGTAACCTCAAATAAGTTATTTCAAAAACAGAACAATTCGCATTATTAAAAAAACCATATTCAAAACATTTTTCGTTTGTTATTTATATAAAAAATTTGTTTAAAAAATATTATTGAATTTCTCCTCTTGCTTTATAAGATTTATAGCTTTCCCATCTGGTAGAAATACTTCAAACGCTTTAAAAATCCAGAAAAAACATTTTCAAATATTGCGCAATATTAAAAAAGGAGCACTTATCTTGTTTGTTATTAAATAAAAACAATACATACTTTGACAAGTTCTGTTGCTTTATAGCGTTAATAAATTATACAAAAATCGAAATGGAAGTGAACTAAGTAACCTCAAATAAGTTATTTCAAAAACAGAACAATTTGCATTATTAAAAAAACCATATTCAAAACATTTTTCATTTGTTACTAACATAAAAATTTGTTTAAAAAATATTATTGAGTTTCTCCTCCTGCTTTATAAGATTTATAACTTTCCCATCTGGAAGAAATACTTCAAACGCTTTAAAAATCCAGAAATAAACATTTTCAAATTTTGCCTAAATTAAAAAAGGAACACTTATCTTGTGTGTTATTAAATAAAAACAATAAATACTTTGACAAGTTCTGTTGCTTATAGCTTTTATTAGTAATATAAGTAATCAGAATCGAAGTCAAATAAGTAACCTCAAATAAGTTATTTCAAAAACAGAACAATTCGCATTATTAAAAAAACCATATTCAAACATTTTTCGTTTGTATTTATATAAAAAATTTGTTAAAAAAAAATTATTGAATTTCTCCTCTTGCTTTATAAGATTTATAACTTTCCCATCTGGAAGAAATACTTCAAACGCTTTAAAAATCCAGAAAAAACATTTTCAAATATTGCGCATATTAAAAAGGAACACTTATCTTGTTTGTTATTAAATAACAACAATAAACACTTTGACAAGTTCTGTTGCTTTATAGCTTTTATGAGTAATATAAGTAATCAGAATCGAAGTCAAATAAGTAACCTCAAATAAGTTATTTCAAAAACAGAACAATTCGCATTATTAAAAAAACCATATTCAAAACATTTTCGTTTGTTATTTATATAAAAAATTTGTTTAAAAATATTATTGAATTTCTCCTCTTTCTTTATAAGATTATAACTTTCCCATCTGGTAGAAATACTTCAAACGCTTTAAAAATCCAGAAAAAACATTTTCAAATATTGCGCAATATTAAAAAAGGAACACTTATCTTGTTTGTTATTAAATAACAACAATAAACACTTTGACAAGTTCTGTTGCTTTATAGCTTTTATGAGTAATATAAGTAATCAGAATCGAAGTCAAATAAGTAACCTCAAATAAGTTATTTCAAAAACAGAACAATTCGCATTATTAAAAAACCATATTCAAAACATTTTTCGTTTGTTATTTATATAAAAAATTTGTTTAAAAAATATTATTGAATTTCTCCTCTTGCTTTATAAGATTTATAGCTTTCCCATCTGGTAGAAATACTTCAAACGCTTTAAAAATCCAGAAAAACATTTTCAATATTGCGCAATATTAAAAAAGGAACACTTATCTTGTTTGTTATTAAATAACAACAATAAACACTTTGACAAGTTCTGTTGCTTTATAGCTTTTATTAGTAATATAAGTAATCAGAATCGAAGTCAAATAAGTAACCTCAAATAAGTTATTTCAAAACAGAACAATTCGCATTATTAAAAAAACATATTCAAAACATTTTTCGTTTGTTATTTATATAAAAAATTTGTTTAAAAAATATTATTGAATTTCCCCTCTTGCTTTATAAAATTTATAACTTTCCCATCTGGAAGAAATACTTCAAACGCTTTAAAAATCCAGAAAAAACATTTTCAAATATTGCGCAATATTAAAAAAGGAGCACTTATCTTGTTTGTTATTAAATAAAACAAAACATACTTTGACAAGTTCTGTTGCTTTATAGCGTTAATAATTATACAAAAATCTAAATGGAAGTGAACTAAGTAACCTCAAATAAGTTATTTCAAAAACAGAACAATTTGCATTATTAAAAAAACCATATTCAAAACATTTTCATTTGTTACTAACATAAAAAATTTGTTTAAAAAATATTATTGAGTTTCTCCTCCTGCTTTATAAGATTTATAACTTTCCCATCTGGAAGAAATACTTCAAACGCTTTAAAAATCCAGAAAAAACATTTTCAAATATTGCGCACTATTAAAAAAGGAACACTTATCTTGTGTGTTATTAAATAACAACAATAAACACTTTGACAAGTTCTGTTGCTCTATAGCTTTTATTAGTAATATAAGTAATCAGAATCGAAGTCAAATAAGTAACCTCAAATAAGTTATTTCAAAAACAGAACAATTCGCATTATTAAAAAAACCATATTCAAAACATTTTCGTTTGTTATTTATATAAAAAATTTGTTTAAAAAATATTATTGAATTTCTCCTCTTGCTTTATAAGATTTATAACTTTCCCATCTGGAAGAAATACTTCAAACGCTTTAAAAATCCAGAAAAAACATTTTCAAATATTGCGCAATATTAAAAAAGGAACACTTATCTTGTTTGTTATTAAATAAAAACAATAAATACATTGACAAGTTCTGTTGCTTTATAGCTTTTATTAGTAATATAAGTAATCAGAATCGAAGTCAAATAAGTAACCTCAAATAAGTTATTTCAAAAACAGAACAATTCGCATTATTAAAAAAACCATATTCAAAACATTTTTCGTTTGTTATTTATATAAAAAA
This sequence comes from Scaptomyza flava, assembly GCA_030179655.1. NCBI lineage: Eukaryota > Metazoa > Arthropoda > Insecta > Diptera > Drosophilidae > Scaptomyza > Scaptomyza flava. The sequence goes on from JARNME010000314.1 coordinate 11,269,869, forward strand.
TTTGTTTAAAAAATATTATTGAATTTCTCCTCTTGCTTTATAAGATTTATAACTTTCCCATCTGGAAGAAATACTTCAAACGCTTTAAAAATCCAGAAAAAACATTTTCAAATATTGCGCAATATTAAAAATGGAACACTTATCTTGTTTTTTATTAAATAAAAACAATAAATACTTTGACAAGTTCTGTTGCTTTATAGCTTTTATTAGTAATATAAGTAATCAGAATCGAAGTCAAATAAGTAACCTCAAATAAGTTATTTCAAAACAGAACAATTCGCATTATTAAAAAAACCATATTCAAAACATTTTTCGTTTGTTATTTATATAAAAAATTTGTTTAAAAAATATTATTGAATTTCTCCTCTTTCTTTATAAGATTTATAACTTTCCCATCTGGTAGAAATACTTCAAACGCTTTAAAAATCCAGAAAAAACATTTTCAAATATTGCGCAATATTAAAAAAGGAACACTTATCTTGTTTGTTATTAAATAACAACAATAAACACTTTGACAAGCTCTGTTGCTTTATAGCTTTTATTAGTAATATAAGTAATCAGAATCGAAGTCAAATAAGTAACCTCAAATAAGTTATTTCAAAAACAGAACAATTCGCATTATTAAAAAAAACATATTCAAAACATTTTTCGTTTGTTATTTATATAAAAAATTTGTTTTAAAAAATATTATTGAATTTCTCCTCTTGCTTTATAAGATTTATAACTTTCCCATCTGGAAGAAATACTTCAAACGCTTTAAAAATTCAGAAAAAAACATTTTCAAATTTTGCCTAAATTAAAAAAGGAACACTTATCTTGTTTGTTATTAAATAAAAACAATAAATACTTTGACAAGTTCTGTTGCTTTATAGCTTTTATTAGTAATATAAGTAATCAGAATCGAAGTCAAATAAGTAACCTCAAATAAGTTATTTCAAAAACAGAACAATTCGCATTATTAAAAAAACCATATTCAAAACATTTTTCGTTTGTTATTTACATAAAAAATTTGTTTAAAAAATATTATTGAATTTCTCCTCTTGCTTTATAAGATTTATAACTTTCCCATCTGGAAGAAATACTTCAAACGCTTTAAAAATCCAGAAAAAACATTTTCAAATATTGCGCAATATTAAAAAAGGAACACTTATCTTGTTTGTTATTAAATAACAACAATAAACACTTTGACAAGTTCTGTTGCTTTATAGCTTTTATTAGTAATATAAGTAATCAGAATCGAAGTCAAATAAGTAACCTCAAATAAGTTATTTCAAAAACAGAACATTCGCATTATTAAAAAAACCATATTCAAAACATTTTTCGGTTGTTATTTATATAAAAAATTTGTTTAAAAAATATTATTGAATTTCTCCTCTTGCTTTATAAGATTTATAGCTTTCCCATCTGGTAGAAATACTTCAAACGCTTTAAAAATCCAGAAAAAACATTTTCAAATATTGCGCAATATTAAAAAAGGAACCATTATCTTGTTTGTTATTAAATAACAACAATAAACACTTTGACAAGTTCTGTTTCTTTATAGCTTTTATTAATAATATAAGTAATCAGAATCGAAGTCAAATAAGTAACCTCAAATAAGTTATTTCAAAAACAGAACGATTCGCATTATTAAAAAAAACATATTCAAAACATTTTTCATTTGTTACTAACATAAAAAATTTGTTTAAAAAATATTATTGAGTTTCTCCTCCTGCTTTATAAGATTTATAACTTTCCCATTTGGAAGAAATACTTCAAACGCTTTAAAAATCCAGAAAAAATATTTTCAAATATTGCGCAATATTAAAAAGGAACACTTATCTTGTTTGTTATTAAATAAAAACAATAAATACTTTGACAAGTTCTGTTGCTTTATAGCTTTTATTAGTAATATAAGTAATCAGAATCGAAGTCAAATAAGTAACCTCAAATAAGTTATTTCAAAAACAGAACAATTCGCATTATTAAAAAAACCATATTCAAACATTTTTCGTTTGTTATTTATATAAAAATTTGTTTAAAAAATATTATTGAATTTCTCCTCTTGCTTTATAAGATTTATAACTTTCCCATCTGGAAGAAATACTTCAAACGCTTTAAGAATCCAGAAAAAACATTTTCAAATATTGCGCAATATTAAAAAAGGAACACTTATCTTGTTTGTTATTAAATAAAACAATAAATACTTTGACAAGTTCTGTTGCTTTATAGCTTTTATTAATAATATAAGTAATCAGAATCGAAGTCAAATAAGTAACCTCAAATAAGTTATTTCAAAAACAGAACAATTCGCATTATTAAAAAAACCATATTCAAAACATTTTTCGTTTGTTATTTATATAAAAAATTTTTTTAAGAAATATTATTGAGTTTCTCCTCTTGCTTTATAAGATTTATTACTTTCCCATCTGGAAGAAATACTTCAAACGCTTTAAAAATCCAGAAAAAATATTTTCAAATATTGCGCAATATTAAAAAGGAACACTTATCTTGTTTGTTATTAAATAAAAACAATAAATACTTTGACAAGTTCTGTTGCTTTATAGCTTTTATTAGTAATATAAGTAATCAGAATCGAAGTCAAATAAGTAACCTCAAATAAGTTATTTCAAAAACAGAACAATTCGCATTATTAAAAAAACCATATTCAAAACATTTTTCGTTTGTTATTTATATAAAAAATTTGTTTAAAAAATATTATTGAATTTCTCCTCTTGCTTTATAAGATTTATAACTTTCCCATCTGGAAGAAATACTTCAAACGCTTTAAGAATCCAGAAAAAACATTTTCAAATATTGCGCAATATTAAAAAAGGAACACTTATCTTGTTTGTTATTAAATAACAACAATAAACACTTTGACAAGTTCTGTTGCTTTATAGCTTTTATTAGTAATATAAGTAATCAGAATCGAAGTCAATAAGTAACCTCAAATAAGTTATTTCAAAAACAGAACAATTCGCATTATTAAAAAACCATATTCAAAACATTTTTCGTTTGTTATTTATATAAAAAATTTGTTTAAAAAATATTATTGAATTTCTCCTCTTGCTTTATAAGATTTATAACTTTCCCATCTGGAAGAAATACTTCAAACGCTTTAAGAATCCAGAAAAAACATTTTCAAATATTGCGCAATATTAAAAAAGGAACACTTATCTTGTTTGTTATTAAATAACAACAATAAACACTTTGACAGTTCTGTTGCTTTATAGCTTTTATTAGTAATATAAGTAATCAGAATCGAAGTCAAATAAGTAACCTCAAATAAGTTATTTCAAAAAACAGAACAATTCGCATTATTAAAAAAACCATATTCAAAACATTTTTCGTTTGTTATTTATATAAAAAATTTGTTTAAAAAATATTATTGAATTTCTCCTCTTGCTTTATAAGATTTATAGCTTTCCCATCTGGTAGAAATACTTCAAACGCTTTAAAAATACAGAAAAAACATTTTCAAATATTGCGCAATATTAAAAAAGGAACCATTATCTTGTTTGTTATTAAATAACAACAATAAACACTTTGACAAGTTCTGTTGCTTTATAGCTTTTATTAGTAATATAAGTAATCAGAATCGAAGTCAAATAAGTAACCTCAAATAAGTTATTTCAAAAACAGAACGATTCGCATTATTAAAAAAACCATATTCAAAACATTTTTCGTTTGTTATTTATTTAAAAAATTTGTTTAAAAAATATTATTGAATTTCTCCTCTTGCTTTATAAGATTTATAACTTTCCCATCTGGAAGAAATACTTCAAATGCTTTAAAAATCCAGAAAAAACATTTTCAAATATTGCGCAATTTTAAAAAATAAACCATTATCTTGTTTGTTATTAAATAACAACAATAACACTTTGACAAGTTCTGTTGCTTTATAGCTTTATTAGTAATATAAGTAATCAGAATCGAAGTCAAATAAGTAACCTCAAATAAGTTATTTCAAAAACAGAACGATTCGCATTATTAAAAAAAACATATTCAAAACATTTTTCGTTAGTTATTTATATAAAAAATTTGTTTAAAAAATATTATTGAATTTCTCCTCTTGCTTTATAAGATTTATAACTTTCCCATCTGGAAGAAATACTTCAAACGCTTTAAAAATCCAGAAAAAATATTTTCAAATATTGCGCAATATGAAAAAAGGAACACTTATCTTGTTTGTTATTAAATAACAACAATAAACACTTTGACAAGTTCTGTTTCTTTATAGCTTTTATTAATAATATAAGTAATCAGAATCGAAGTCAAATAAGTAACCTCAAATAAGTTATTTCAAAAACAGAACAATTCGCATTATTAAAAAAACCATATTCAAAACATTTTCGTTTGTTATTTATATAAAAAATTTGTTTAAAAAATATTATTGAAGTTCTCCTCTTGCTTTATAAGATTTATAACTTTCCCATCTGGAAGAAATACTTCAAACGCTTTAAAAATCCAGAAAAAAACATTTTCAAATATTGCGCAAAATTAAAAATAAAGGAACACTTATCTTGTTTGTTATTAAATAACAACAATAAACACTTTGACAAGTTCTGTTGCTTTATAGCTTTTATAGTAATATAAGTAATCAGAATCGAAGTCAAATAAGTAACCTCAAATAAGTTATTTCAAAAACAGAACAATTCGCATTATTAAAAAACCATATTTAAAACATTTTTCATTTGTTATTTATATAAAAAATTTGTTTAAAAAATATTATGAGTTTCTCCTCTTGCTTTATAAGATTTATAGCTTTCCCATCTGGAAGATATACTTCAAACGCTTTAAAAATCCAGAAAAAATATTTTCAAATATTGCGCAATATGAAAAAAGGAACACTTATCTTGTTTGTTATTAAATAACAACAATAAACACTTTGACAAGTTCTGTTTCTTTATAGCTTTTATTAATAATATAAGTAATCAGAATCGAAGTCAAATAAGTAACCTCAAATAAGTTATTTCAAAAACAGAACAATTCGCATTATTAAAAAAACCATATTCAAAACATTTTTCGTTTGTTATTTATATAAAAAATTTGTTTAAAAAATATTATTGAAGTTCTCCTCTTGCTTTATAAGATTTATAACTTTCCCATCTGGAAGAAATACTTCAAACGCTTTAAAAATCCAGAAAAAAACATTTTCAAATATTGCGCAGTATTAAAAAAGGAGCACTTATCTTGTTTGTTATTAAATAACAACAATAAACACTTTGACAAGTTCTGTTGCTTTATAGCTTTTATTAGTAATAGAAATAATCAAAATGGAAGTGAACAAAGTAACCTCAAATAAGTTATTTCAAAAACAGAACAATTCGCATTATTAAAAAAGCCATATTCAAAACATTTTTCATTTGTTACTAACATAAAAAATTTGTTTAAAAAATATTATTGAGTTTCTCCTCCTGCTTTATAAGATTTATAACTTTCCCATTTGGAAGAAATACTTCAAACGCTTTAAAAATCCAGAAAAAATATTTCAAATATTGCGCAATATGAAAAAGGAACACTTATCTTGTTTGTTATTAAATAAAAACAAAACATACTTTGACAAGTTCTGTTGCTTTATAGCGTTAATAAATTATACAAAAATCGAAATGGAAGTGAACTAAGTAACCTCAAATAAGTTATTTCAAAAACAGAACAATTTGCATTATTAAAAAAACCATATTCAAAACATTTTTCATTTGTTACTAACATAAAAAATTTGTTTAAAAAATATTATTGAGTTTCTCCTCCTGCTTTATAAGATTTATAACTTTCCCATCTGGAAGAAATACTTCAAACGCTTTAAAAATCCAGAAAAAACATTTTCAAATATTGCGCACTATTAAAAAAGGAACACTTATCTTGTGTGTTATTAAATAACAACAATAAACACTTTGACAAGTTCTGTTGCTCTATAGCTTTTATTAGTAATATAAGTAATCAGAATCGAAGTCAATAAGTAACCTCAAATAAGTTATTTCAAAACAGAACAATTCGCATTATTAAAAAAACCATATTCAAAACATTTTTCGTTTGTTATTTATATAAAAATTTGTTTAAAAAATATTATTGAATTTCTCCTCTTGCTTTATAAGATTTATAACTTTCCCATCTGGAAGAAATACTTCAAACGCTTTAAAAATCCAGAAAAAACATTTTCAAATATTGCGCAATATTAAAAAAGGAACACTTATCTTGTTTGTTATTAAATAACAACAATAAACACTTTGACAAGTTCTGTTGCTTTATAGCTTTTATTAGTATATAAGTAATCAGAATCGAAGTCAAATAAGTAACCTAAAATAAGTTATTTCAAAAACAGAACAATTCGCATTATTAAAAAAACCATATTCAAAACATTTTTCGTTTGTTATTTATATAAAAAATTTGTTTAAAAAATATTATTGAATTTCTCCTCTTGCTTTATAAGATTTATAGCTTTCCCATCTGGTAGAAATACTTCAAACGCTTTAAAAATCCAGAAAAAACATTTTCAAATATTGCGCAATATTAAAAAGGAACACTTATCTTGTTTGTTATTAAATAACAACAATAAACACTTTGACAAGTTCTGTTGCTTTATAGCTTTTATTAGTAATATAAGTAATCAGAATCGAAGTCAAATAAGTAACCTCAAATAAGTTATTTCAAAAACAGAACAATTCGCATTATTAAAAAAACCATATTCAAAACATTTTTCGTTTGTTATTTATATAAAAAATTGTTTAAAAAATATTATTGAATTTCCCCTCTTGCTTTATAAATTTATAACTTTCCCATCTGGAAGAAATACTTCAAACGCTTTAAAAATCCAGAAAAAACATTTTCAAATACTGCGCAATATTAAAAAGGAGCACTTATCTTGTTTGTTATTAAACAAAAACAAAACATACTTTGACAAGTTCTGTTGCTTTATAGCGTTAATAAATATACAAAAATCGAATGGAAGTGAACTAAGTAACCTCAAATAAGTTATTTCAAAAACAGAACAATTTGCATTATTAAAAAAACCATATTCAAAACATTTTTCATTTGTTACTAACATAAAAATTTGTTTAAAAAATATTATTTAGTTTCTCCTCCTGCTTTATAAGATTTATAACTTTCCCATCTGGAAGAAATACTTCAAACGCTTTAAAAATCCAGAAAAAACATTTTCAATATGCGCACTATTAAAAAAGGAACACTTATCTTGTGTGTTATTAAATAACAACAATAAACACTTTGACAAGTTCTGTTGCTCTATAGCTTTTATTAGTAATATAAGTAATCAGAATCGAAGTCAAATAAGTAACCTCAAATAAGTTATTTCAAAAACAAAACAATTCGCATTATTAAAAAAACCATATTCAAAACATTTTTCGTTTGTTTGTTTTTTATATAAAAATTTGTTTAAAAAATATTATTGAATTTCCCCTCTTGCTTTATAAAATTTATAACTTTCCCATCTGGAAGAAATACTTCAAACGCTTTAAAAATCCAGAAAAAACATTTTCAAATATTGCGCAATATTAAAAAAGGAGCACTTATCTTGTTTGTTATTAAATAAAAACAATACATACTTTGACAAGTTCTGTTGCTTTATAGCGTTAATAAATTATACAAAAATCGAAATGGAAGTGAACTAAGTAACCTCAAATAAGTTATTTCAAAAACAGAACAATTGCATTATTAAAAAAACCATATTCAAAACATTTTTCATTTGTTACTAACATAAAAAATTTGTTTAAAAAATATTATTGAGTTTCTCCTCCTGCTTTATAAGATTTATAACTTTCCCATCTGGAAGAAATACTTCAAACGCTTTAAAAATCCAGAAATAAACATTTTCAAATTTTGCGCTAAATTAAAAAAGGAACACTTATCTTGTGTGTTATTAAATAAAAACAATAAACACTTTGACAAGTTCTGTTGCTTTATAGCTTTTATGAGTAATATAAGTAATCAGAATCGAAGTCAAATAAGTAACCTCAAATAAGTTATTTCAAAAACAGAACAATTCGCATTATTAAAAAAACCATATTCAAAACATTTTTCGTTTGTTATTTATATAAAAAATTTGTTTAAAAAATATTATTGAATTTCTCCTCTTGCTTTATAAGATTTATAACTTTCCCATCTGGTAGAAATACTTCAAACGCTTTAAAAATCCAGAAAAAACATTTTCAAATATGCGCAATATTAAAAAAGGAACACTTATCTTGTTTGTTATTAAATAAAAACAATAAATACATTGACAAGTTCTGTTGCTTTATAGCTTTTATTAGTAATATAAGTAATCAGAATCGAAGTCAAATAAGTAACCTCAAATAAGTTATTTCAAAAACAGAACAATTCGCATTATTAAAAAAACCATATTCAAAACATTTTTCGTTTGTTATTTATATAAAAAATTTGTTTAAAAAATATTATTGAATTTCTCCTCTTGCTTTATAAGATTTATAGCTTTCCCATCTGGAAGAAATACTTCAAACGCTTTAAAAATCCAGAAAAAAACATTTTCAAATTTTGCCTAAATTAAAAAAGGAACACTTATCTTGTTTGTTATTAAATAAAAAACAATAAATACTTTGACAAGTTCTGTTGCTTTATAGCTTTTATTAGTAATATAAGTAATCAGAATCGAAGTCAAATAAGTAACCTCAAATAAGTTATTTCAAAAACAGAACAATTCGCATTATTAAAAAAACCATATTCAAAACATTTTTCGTTTGTTATTTATATAAAAAATTTGTTTAAAAAATATTATTGAATTTCTCCTCTTGCTTTATAAGATTTATAGCTTTCCCATCTGGTAGAAATACTTCAAACGCTTTAAAAATCCAGAAAAAACATTTTCAAATATTGCGCAATATTAAAAAAGGAGCACTTATCTTGTTTGTTATTAAATAAAAACAATACATACTTTGACAAGTTCTGTTGCTTTATAGCGTTAATAAATTATACAAAAATCGAAATGGAAGTGAACTAAGTAACCTCAAATAAGTTATTTCAAAAACAGAACAATTTGCATTATTAAAAAAACCATATTCAAAACATTTTTCATTTGTTACTAACATAAAAAATTTGTTTAAAAAATATTATTGAGTTTCTCCTCCTGCTTTATAAGATTTATAACTTTCCCATCTGGAAGAAATACTTCAAACGCTTTAAAAATCCAGAAATAAACATTTTCAAATTTTGCCTAAATTAAAAAAGGAACACTTATCTTGTGTGTTATTAAATAAAAACAATAAATACTTTGACAAGTTCTGTTGCTTTATAGCTTTTATTAGTAATATAAGTAATCAGAATCGAAGTCAAATAAGTAACCTCAAATAAGTTATTTCAAAAACAGAACAATTCGCATTATTAAAAAAACCATATTCAAACATTTTTCGTTTGTTATTTATATAAAAAATTTGTTTAAAAAATATTATTGAATTTCTCCTCTTGCTTTATAAGATTTATAACTTTCCCATCTGGTAGAAATACTTCAAACGCTTTAAAAATCCAGAAAAAACATTTTCAAATATTGCGCAATATTAAAAAAGGAACACTTATCTTGTTTGTTATTAAATAACAACAATAAACACTTTGACAAGTTCTGTTGCTTTATAGCTTTTATGAGTAATATAAGTAATCAGAATCGAAGTCAAATAAGTAACCTCAAATAAGTTATTTCAAAAACAGAACAATTCGCATTATTAAAAAAACCATATTCAAAACATTTTTCGTTTGTTATTATATAAAAAATTTGTTTAAAAAATATTATTGAGTTTCTCCTCTTGCTTTATAAGATTTATAGCTTTCCCATCTGGAAGAAATACTTCAAACGCTTTAAAATCCAGAAAAAAACATTTTCAAATTTTGCCTAAATTAAAAAAGGAACACTTATCTTGTTTGTTATTAAATAAAAACAATAAATACTTTGACAAGTTCTGTTGCTTTATAGCTTTTATTAGTAATATAAGTAATCAGAATCGAAGTCAAATAAGTAACCTCAAATAAGTTATTTCAAAAACAGAACAATTCGCATTATTAAAAAAACCATATTCAAACATTTTTCGTTTGTTATTTATATAAAAATTTGTTTAAAAAATATTATTGAATTTCTCCTCTTGCTTTATAAGATTTATAGCTTTCCCATCTGGTAGAAATACTTCAAACGCTTTAAAAATCCAGAAAAAACATTTTCAAATATTGCGCAATATTAAAAAAGGAACACTTATCTTGTTTGTTATTAAATAACAACAATAAACACTTTGACAAGTTCTGTTGCTTTATAGCTTTATTAGTAATATAAGTAATCAGAATCGAAGTCAAATAAGTAACCTCAAATAAGTTATTTCAAAAACAGAACAATTCGCATTATTAAAAAAAACATATTCAAAACATTTTTCGTTTGTTATTTATATAAAAAATTTGTTTAAAAAATATTATTGAATTTCCCCTCTTGCTTTATAAAATTTATAACTTTCCCATCTGGAAGAAATACTTCAAACGCTTTAAAAATCCAGAAAAAACATTTTCAAATATTGCGCAATATTAAAAAAGGAGCACTTATCTTGTTTGTTATTAAATAAAAACAAAACATACTTTGACAAGTTCTGTTGCTTTATAGCGTTTAATAATTATACAAAAATCTAAATGGAAGTGAACTAAGTAACCTCAAATAAGTTATTTCAAAAACAGAACAATTTGCATTATTAAAAAAACCATATTCAAAACATTTTTCATTTGTTACTAACATAAAAAATTTGTTTAAAAAATATTATTGAGTTTCTCCTCCTGCTTTATAAGATTTATAACTTTCCCATCTGGAAGAAATACTTCAAACGCTTTAAAAATCCAGAAAAAACATTTTCAAATATTGCGCACTATTAAAAAAGGAACACTTATCTTGTGTGTTATTAAATAACAACAATAAACACTTTGACAAGTTCTGTTGCTCTATAGCTTTATTAGTAATATAAGTAATCAGAATCGAAGTCAAATAAGTAACCTCAAATAAGTTATTTCAAAACAGAACAATTCGCATTATTAAAAAAAACCATATTCAAAACATTTTTCGTTTGTTATTTATATAAAAAATTTGTTTAAAAATATTATTGATTTCTCCTCTTGCTTTATAAGATTTATAACTTTCCCATCTGGAAGAAATACTTCAAACGCTTTAAAAATCCAGAAAAAACATTTTCAAATATTGCGCAATATTAAAAAAGGAACACTTATCTTGTTTGTTATTAAATAAAACAATAAATACATTGACAAGTTCTGTTGCTTTATAGCTTTTATTAGTAATATAAGTAATCAGAATCGAAGTCAATAAGTAACCTCAAATAAGTTATTTCAAAAACAGAACAATTCGCATTATTAAAAAAACCATATTCAAAACATTTTTCGTTTGTTATTTATATAAAAAATTTGTTTAAAAATATTATTGAATTTCTCCTCTTGCTTTATAAGATTTATAACTTTCCCATCTGGAAGAAATACTTCAAACGCTTTAAAAATCCAGAAAAACATTTTCAAATATTGCGCAATATTAAAAATGGAACACTTATCTTGTTTTTATTAAATAAAAACAATAATACTTTGACAAGTTCTGTTGCTTTATAGCTTTTATTAGTAATATAAGTAATCAGAATCGAAGTCAAATAAGTAACCTCAAATAAGTTATTTCAAAAACAGAACAATTCGCATTATAAAAAAACCATATTCAAAACATTTTTCGTTTGTTATTTATATAAAAATTTGTTTAAAAAATATTATTGAATTTCTCCTCTTGCTTTATAAGATTTATAACTTTCCCATCTGGTAGAAATACTTCAAACGCTTTAAAAATCCAGAAAAAACATTTTCAAATATTGCGCAATATTAAAAAGGAACACTTATCTGTTTGTTATTAAATAACAACAATAACACTTTGACAAGCTCTGTTGCTTTATAGCTTTTATTAGTAATATAAGTAATCAGAATCGAAGTCAAATACGTAACCTCAAATAAGTTATTTCAAAAACAGAACAATTCGCATTATTAAAAAAACATATTCAAAACATTTTTCGTTTGTTATTTATATAAAAAATTTGTTTAAAAAATATTATTGAATTTCTCCTCTTGCTTTATAAGATTTATAACTTTCCCATCTGGAAGAAATACTTCAAACGCTTTAAAAATCCAGAAAAAACATTTTCAAATTTTGCCTAAATTAAAAAGGAACACTTATCTTGTTTGTTATTAAATAAAACAATAAATACTTTGACAAGTTCTGTTGCTTTATAGCTTTTATTAGTAATATAAGTCATCAGAATCGAAGTCAAATAAGTAACCTCAAATAAGTTATTTCAAAAACAGAACAATTCGCATTATTAAAAAACCATATTCAAAACATTTTTCGTTTGTTATTTACATAAAAAATTTGTTTAAAAAATATTATTGAATTTCTCCTCTTGCTTTATAAGATTTATAACTTTCCCATCTGGAAGAAATACTTCAAACGCTTTAAAAATCCAGAAAAAAACATTTTCAAATATTGCGCAATATTAAAAAAGGAACACTTATCTTGTTTGTTATTAAATAACAACAATAAACACTTTGACAAGTTCTGTTGCTTTATAGCTTTTATTAGTAATATAAGTAATCAGAATCGAAGTCAAATAAGTAACCTCAAATAAGTTATTTCAAAAACAGAACAATTCGCATTATTAAAAAAACCATATTCAAAACATTTTTCGGTTGTTATTTATATAAAAAATTTGTTTAAAAAATATTATTGAATTTCTCCTCTTGCTTTATAAGATTTATAGCTTTCCCATCTGGTAGAAATACTTCAAACGCTTTAAAAATCCAGAAAAAACATTTTCAAATATTGCGCAATATTAAAAAAGGAACCATTATCTTGTTTGTTATTAAATAACAACAATAAACACTTTGACAAGTTCTGTTTCTTTATAGCTTTATTAATAATATAAGTAATCAGAATCGAAGTCAAATAAGTAACCTCAAATAAGTTATTTCAAAAACAGAACGATTCGCATTATTAAAAAAACATATTCAAAACATTTTTCATTTGTTACTAACATAAAAAATTTGTTTAAAAAATATTATTGAGTTTCTCCTCCTGCTTTATAAGATTTATAACTTTCTCATTGGAAGAAATACTTCAAACGCTTTAAAAATCCAGAAAAAACATTTTCAAATATTGCGCAATATTAAAAATGGAACACTTATCTTGTTTTTTATTAAATAAAACAATAAATACTTTGACAAGTTCTGTTGCTTTATAGCTTTTATTAGTAATATAAGTAATCAGAATCGAAGTCAAATAAGTAACCTCAAATAAGTTATTTCAAAAACAGAACAATTCGCATTATTAAAAAAAACATATTCAAAACATTTTTCGTTTGTTATTTATATAAAAAATTTGTTTAAAAAATATTATTGAATTTCTCCTCTTTCTTTATAAGATTTATAACTTTCCCATCTGGTAGAAATACTTCAAACGCTTTAAAAATCCAGAAAAAACATTTTCAAATATTGCGCAATATTAAAAAAGGAACACTTATCTTGTTTGTTATTAAATAACAACAATAAACACTTTGACAAGCTCTGTTGCTTTATAGCTTTTATTAGTAATATAAGTAATCAGAATCGAAGTCAAATAAGTAACCTCAAATAAGTTATTTCAAAAACAGAACAATTCGCATTATTAAAAAAAACATATTCAAAACATTTTTCGTTTGTTATTTATATAAAAAATTTGTTTTAAAAAATATTATTGAATTTCTCCTCTTGCTTTATAAGATTTATAACTTTCCCATCTGGAAGAAATACTTCAAACGCTTTAAAAATCCAGAAAAAACATTTTCAAATTTTGCCTAAATTAAAAAGGAACACTTATCTTGTTTGTTATTAAATAAAAACAATAAATACTTTGACAAGTTCTGTTGCTTTATAGCTTTTATTAGTAATATAAGTCATCAGAATCGAAGTCAAATAAGTAACCTCAAATAAGTTATTTCAAAAACAGAACAATTCGCATTATTAAAAAAACCATATTCAAAACATTTTTCGTTTGTTATTTACATAAAAAATTTGTTTAAAAAATATTATTGAATTTCTCCTCTTGCTTTATAAGATTTATAACTTTCCCATCTGGAAGAAATACTTCAAACGCTTTAAAAATCCAGAAAAAACATTTTCAAATATTGCGCAATATTAAAAAAGGAACACTTATCTTGTTTGTTATTAAATAACAACAATAAACACTTTGACAAGTTCTGTTGCTTTATAGCTTTTATTAGTAATATAAGTAATCAGAATCGAAGTCAAATAAGTAACCTCAAATAAGTTATTTCAAAAACAGAACAATTCGCATTATTAAAAAAACCATATTCAAAACATTTTTCGGTTGTTATTTATATAAAAAATTTGTTTAAAAAATATTATTGAATTTCTCCTCTTGCTTTATAAGATTTATAGCTTTCCCATCTGGTAGAAATACTTCAAACGCTTTAAAAATCCAGAAAAACATTTTCAAATATTGCGCAATATTAAAAAAGGAACCATTATCTTGTTTGTTATTAAATAACAACAATAACACTTTGACAAGTTCTGTTCTTTATAGCTTTTATTAATAATATAAGTAATCAGAATCGAAGTCAAATAGTAACCTCAAATAAGTTATTTCAAAAACAGAACGATTCGCATTATTAAAAAAAACATATTCAAAACATTTTTCATTTGTTACTAACATAAAAATTTGTTTAAAAATATTATTGAGTTTCTCCTCCTGCTTTATAAGATTTATAACTTTCCCATTTGGAAGAAATACTTCAAACGCTTTAAAAATCCAGAAAAAATATTTTCAAATATTGCGCAATATTAAAAAAGGAACACTTATCTTGTTTGTTATTAAATAAAACAATAAATACTTTGACAAGTTCTGTTGCTTTATAGCTTTTATTAGTAATATAAGTAATCAGAATCGAAGTCAAATAAGTAACCTCAAATAAGTTATTTCAAAAACAGAACAATTCGCATTATTAAAAAAACCATATTCAAAACATTTTTCGGTTGTTATTTATATAAAAAATTTGTTTAAAAATATTATTGAATTCTCCTCTTGCTTTATAAGATTTATAGCTTTCCCATCTGGTAGAAATACTTCAAACGCTTTAAAAATCCAGAAAAAACATTTTCAAATATTGCGCAATATTAAAAAGGAACCATTATCTTGTTTGTTATTAAATAACAACAATAAACACTTGACAAGTTCTGTTTCTTTATAGCTTTTATTAATAATATAAGTAATCAGAATCGAAGTCAAATAAGTAACCTCAAATAAGTTATTTCAAAAACAGAACGATTCGCATTATTAAAAAAAACATATTCAAAACATTTTCATTTGTTATAACATAAAAAATTTGTTTAAAAAATATTATTGAGTTTCTCCTCCTGCTTTATAAGATTTATAACTTTCTCATTTGGAAGAAATACTTCAAACGCTTTAAAAATCCAGAAAAAACATTTTCAAATATTGCGCAATATTAAAAATGGAACACTTATCTTGTTTTTTATTAAATAAAAACAATAAATACTTTGACAAGTTCTGTTGCTTTATAGCTTTTATTAGTAATATAAGTAATCAGAATCGAAGTCAAATAAGTAACCTCAAATAAGTTATTTCAAAAACAGAACAATTCGCATTATTAAAAAAACCATATTCAAAACATTTTTCGTTTGTTATTTATATAAAAAATTTGTTTAAAAAATATATTGAATTTCTCCTCTTTCTTTATAGATTTATAACTTTCCCATCTGGTAGAAATACTTCAAACGCTTTAAAAATCCAGAAAAAACATTTCAAATATTGCGCAATATTAAAAAGGAACACTTATCTTGTTTGTTATTAAATAACAACAATAAACACTTTGACAAGCTCTGTTGCTTTATAGCTTTTATTAGTAATATAAGTAATCAGAATCGAAGTCAAATAAGTAACCTCAAATAAGTTATTTCAAAAACAGAACAATTCGCATTATTAAAAAAAACATATTCAAAACATTTTTCGTTTGTTATTTATATAAAAAATTTGTTTTAAAAAATATTATTGAATTTCTCCTCTTGCTTTATAAGATTTATAACTTTCCCATCTGGAAGAATACTTCAAACGCTTTAAAAATTCAGAAAAAAACATTTTCAAATTTTGCCTAAATTAAAAAAGGAACACTTATCTTGTTTGTTATTAAATAAAAACAATAAATACTTTGACAAGTTCTGTTGCTTTATAGCTTTTATTAGTAATATAAGTCATCAGAATCGAAGTCAAATAAGTAACCTCAATAAGTTATTTCAAAAACAGAACAATTCGCATTATTAAAAAAACCATATTCAAAACATTTTTCGTTTGTTATTTACATAAAAAATTTGTTTAAAAAATATTATTGAATTTCTCCTCTTGCTTTATAAGATTTATAACTTTCCCATCTGGAAGAAATACTTCAAACGCTTTAAAAATCCAGAAAAAACATTTTCAAATATTGCGCAATATTAAAAAAGGAACACTTATCTTGTTTGTTATTAAATAACAACAATAAACACTTTGACAAGTTCTGTTGCTTTATAGCTTTATTAGTAATATAAGTAATCAGAATCGAAGTCAAATAAGTAACCTCAAATAAGTTATTTCAAAAACAGAACAATTCGCATTATTAAAAAACCATATTCAAAACATTTTTCGGTTGTTATTTATATAAAAAATTTGTTTAAAAATATTATTGAATTTCTCCTCTTGCTTTATAAGATTTATAGCTTTCCCATCTGGTAGAAATACTTCAAACGCTTTAAAAATCCAGAAAAAACATTTTCAAATATTGCGCAATATTAAAAAAGGAACCATTATCTTGTTTGTTATTAAATAACAACAATAAACACTTTGACAAGTTCTGTTTCTTTATAGCTTTTATTAATATATAAGTAATCAGAATCGAAGTCAAATAAGTAACCTCAAATAAGTTATTTCAAAAACAGAACGATTCGCATTATTAAAAAAAACATATTCAAAACATTTTTCATTTGTTACTAACATAAAAAATTTGTTTAAAAAATATTATTGAGTTTCTCCTCCTGCTTTATAAGATTTATAACTTTCCCATTTGGAAGAAATACTTCAAACGCTTTAAAAATCCAGAAAAAATATTTTCAAATATTGCGCAATATTAAAAAAGGAACACTTATCTTGTTTGTTATTAAATAAAAACAATAAATACTTTGACAAGTTCTGTTGCTTTATAGCTTTTATTAGTAATATAAGTAATCAGAATCGAAGTCAAATAAGTAACCTCAAATAAGTTATTTCAAAAACAGAACAATTCGCATTATTAAAAAAACCATATTCAAAACATTTTTCGTTTGTTATTTATATAAAAAATTTGTTTAAAAAATATTATTGAATTTCTCCTCTTGCTTTATAAGATTTATAACTTTCCCATCTGGAAGAAATACTTCAAACGCTTTAAGAATCCAGAAAAAACATTTTCAAATATTGCGCAATATTAAAAAAGGAACACTTATCTTGTTTGTTATTAAATAAAAACAATAAATACTTTGACAAGTTCTGTTGCTTTATAGCTTTTATTAATAATATAAGTAATCAGAATCGAAGTCAAATAAGTAACCTCAAATAAGTTATTTCAAAAACAGAACAATTCGCATTATTAAAAAAACCATATTCAAAACATTTTTCGTTTGTTATTTATATAAAAAATTTTTTTAAGAAATATTATTGAGTTTCTCCTCTTGCTTTATAAGATTTATTACTTTCCCATCTGGAAGAAATACTTCAAACGCTTTAAAAATCCAGAAAAAAATATTTCAAATATTGCGCAATATTAAAAAATGAACACTTATCTTGTTTGTTATTAAATAAAAACAATAAATACTTTGACAAGTTCTGTTGCTTTATAGCTTTTATTAGTAATATAAGTAATCAGAATCGAAGTCAAATAAGTAACCTCAAATAAGTTATTTCAAAAACAGAACAATTCGCATTATTAAAAAAACCATATTCAAAACATTTTTCGTTTGTTATTTATATAAAAATTTGTTTAAAAAATATTATTGAATTTCTCCTCTTGCTTTATAAGATTTATAGCTTTCCCATCTGGTAGAAATACTTCAAACGCTTTAAGAATCCAGAAAAAACATTTTCAAATATTGCGCAATATTAAAAAAGGAACACTTATCTTGTTTGTTATTAAATAACAACAATAAACACTTTGACAAGTTCTGTTGCTTTATAGCTTTTATTAGTAATATAAGTAATCAGAATCGAAGTCAAATAAGTAACCTCAAATAAGTTATTTCAAAAACAGAACAATTCGCATTATTAAAAAAAACATATTCAAAACATTTTTCGTTTGTTATTTATATAAAAAATTTGTTTAAAAAATATTATGAATTTCTCCTCTTGCTTTATAAGATTTATAACTTTCCCATCTGGAAGAAATACTTCAAACGCTTTAAGAATCCAGAAAAAATATTTTCAAATATTGCGCAATATTAAAAAGGAACACTTATCTTGTTTGTTATTAAATAACAACAATAAACACTTTGACAAGTTCTGTTGCTTTATAGCTTTATTAGTAATATAAGTAATCAGAATCGAAGTCAAATAAGTAACCTCAAATAAGTTATTTCAAAAAACAGAACAATTCGCATTATTAAAAAAACCATATTCAAAACATTTTTCGTTTGTTATTTATATAAAAAATTTGTTTAAAAAATATTATTGAATTTCTCCTCTTGCTTTATAAGATTTATAGCTTTCCCATCTGGTAGAAATACTTCAAACGCTTTAAAAATACAGAAAAAACATTTTCAAATATTGCGCAATATTAAAAAAGGAACCATTATCTTGTTTGTTATTAAATAACAACAATAAACACTTTGACAAGTTCTGTTGCTTTATAGCTTTTATTAGTAATATAAGTAATCAGAATCGAAGTCAAATAAGTAACCTCAAATAAGTTATTTCAAAAACAGAACGATTCGCATTATTAAAAAAACCATATTCAAAACATTTTTCGTTTGTTATTTATTTAAAAATTTGTTTAAAAAATATTATTGAATTTCTCCTCTTGCTTTATAAGATTTATAACTTTCCCATCTGGAAGAAATACTTCAAATGCTTTAAAAATCCAGAAAAAACATTTTCAAATATTGCGCAATTTTAAAAAATAAACCATTATCTTGTTTGTTATTAAATAACAACAATAAACACTTTGACAAGTTCTGTTGCTTTATAGCTTTTATTAGTAATATAAGTAATCAGAATCGAAGTCAAATAAGTAACCTCAAATAAGTTATTTCAAAAACAGAACGATTCGCATTATTAAAAAAAACATATTCAAAACATTTTTCGTTAGTTATTTATATAAAAAATTTGTTTAAAAAATATTATTGAATTTCTCCTCTTGCTTTATAAGATTTATAACTTTCCCATCTGGAAGAAATACTTCAAACGCTTTAAAAATCCAGAAAAAATATTTTCAAATATTGCGCAATATGAAAAAAGGAACACTTATCTTGTTTGTTATTAAATAACAACAATAAACACTTTGACAAGTTCTGTTTCTTTATAGCTTTTATTAATAATATAAGTAATCAGAATCGAAGTCAAATAAGTAACCTCAAATAAGTTATTTCAAAAACAGAACAATTCGCATTATTAAAAAAACCATATTCAAAACATTTTTCGTTTGTTATTTATATAAAAAATTTGTTTAAAAAATATTATTGAAGTTCTCCTCTTGCTTTATAAGATTTATAACTTTCCCATCTGGAAGAAATACTTCAAACGCTTTAAAAACCCAGAAAAAACATTTTCAAATATTGCGCAGTATTAAAAAAGGAGCACTTATCTTGTTTGTTATTAAATAACAACATAAACACTTTGACAAGTTCTGTTGCTTTATAGCTTTTATTAGTAATATAAGTAATCAGAATCGAAGTCAAATAAGTAACCTCAAATAAGTTATTTCAAAAACAGAACAATTCGCATTATTAAAAAAACCATATTTAAAACATTTTTCATTTGTTATTATATAAAAAATTTGTTTAAAAAATATTATTGAGTTTCTCCTCTTGCTTTATAAGATTTATAGCTTTCCCATCTGGAAGAAATACTTCAAACGCTTTAAAAATCCAGAAAAATATTTTCAAATATTGCGCAATATGAAAAAAGGAACACTTATCTTGTTTGTTATTAAATAACAACAATAACACTTTGACAAGTTCTGTTTCTTTATAGCTTTTATTAATAATATAAGTAATCAGAATCGAAGTCAAATAAGTAACCTCAAATAAGTTATTTCAAAAACAGAACAATTCGCATTATTAAAAAAACCATATTCAAAACATTTTTCGTTTGTTATTTATATAAAAATTTGTTTAAAAAATATTATTGAAGTTCTCCTCTTGCTTTATAAGATTTATAACTTTCCCATCTGGAAGAAATACTTCAAACGCTTTAAAAATCCAGAAAAAAACATTTTCAAATATTGCGCAGTATTAAAAAAGGAGCACTTATCTTGTTTGTTATTAAATAACAACAATAAACACTTTGACAAGTTCTGTTGCTTTATAGCTTTTATTAGTAATAGAAATAATCAAAATGGAAGTGAACAAAGTAACCTCAAATAAGTTATTTCAAAAACAGAACAATTCGCATTATTAAAAAAGCCATATTCAAAACATTTTTCATTTGTTACTAACATAAAAAATTTGTTTAAAAAATATTATTGAGTTTCTCCTCCTGCTTTATAAGATTTATAACTTTCCCATTTGGAAGAAATACTTCAAACGCTTTAAAAATCCAGAAAAAATATTTTCAAATATTGCGCAATATGAAAAAAGGAACACTTATCTTGTTTGTTATTAAATAACAACAATAAACACTTTGACAAGTTCTGTTTTGTAGAGTACCATTATAATCATATATGTATATATTGTTTTAAGGGAAAAAGAAAATAAAAATTGTTCTTTAACTTAACCTGGCAATTCGAAAATTTGAATTTAAATATACGTTAAGCGCGGCTTACGATATTCAAATTAGCTGAGC
This sequence comes from Scaptomyza flava, assembly GCA_030179655.1. Taxonomy (NCBI): domain Eukaryota; kingdom Metazoa; phylum Arthropoda; class Insecta; order Diptera; family Drosophilidae; genus Scaptomyza; species Scaptomyza flava. The sequence goes on from JARNME010000314.1 coordinate 11,290,954, forward strand.
TCAGAACCATGGTAGCAAGCATCGATCAAGCACAATGCAACTATGAACGTTTGACCTTCGGCATAGCACGAAGTTTGACAGCATAAGCTCGCGAGGTTAATGGGTAAATCCGGTGGCATGGTTTGTTCTTTTCCAACCTGACCACACATCGGAGCAGTCGTGTCTACTTGAACTCAAAAAATCCAATTTGGCGTAAAGTTTCGTCACACCTTCACTCGGGAAAGAAAGTAATCTACTTTTGGTCGGAGCATCATTGCAAATAATTGATCTAGTATTTACTAGTTTTTATTTATCTGCAATCTGCTGTTGGCAGAGGTAAATATTTCGGTAGTGCGATTGGGAAAACTAAATGGTCTAATTTGAATAAAATTTTGTTATTTATGCAGCGAAAATCTGACGTGCGCCTTGAGCAAAAGTACATGTAAATGCAATTGTTTTATTTTTGTTCAATTTGCTTAAGCAAGAACATAGTGCTATACAAGCATAATTGGTACAAACGGCAATTCTTGCATTTCATGAGCAACGAGACGTTTTGGGAGAGTAGATAGCCTGTGGACAATGCTCCATGTTATTCTCGGCTACGAATTCGCCTAAACGACCATCAGTGAATCAGGTACATCATGATCAGCCAGGCAGAAGTGCTCCGAACGTGCGAACGAGCAGCAGCAGCTCAAAGGCCAGAAAAAGTGCATGATTAAAGTTTGTGTTGCTAATTTTTTTATCTAACAAAATAAGAATAACTTAAGAGCTTAAGAAAAGGCTTGAGAGAGAAAGAAAATGTGTAAAATGTGTGTGGAAAAAAAAAATATATATATATATATACTAATATAAATATATATGATATATTAAAGTTGATAAATTTGCGGTGAATCTCCTAAACAAACAGTGACAGTATCAAAAGGAACCAGATTTTAAAGTGTTATCAAATTTTTGCACATACATATACGAGAACAAAAATTCAAAGAATAATAAAGCATAAAAACTTACAAAGAATTCACTACCGGCATGTAACAACAAGGCATGCAAAATCAAATCAATAATAATCCCAAATACATCTTACACAAAATAACCTACGCAGCGAGACCCTCGAGAAGGCCTTCATCGAAATCTTGTTTGGGTAAGTGAAAAGAAAAAAAAAAAAAAAAACAATACAAAATTCAAAATAGTTGCTTAGCCAAGTAAACAAACAAGCATACAGATATACCAGCTCTTTATAGGGTAGGGTATCATCTTATGCGAAGATAAGCTAAAGATAAAGCTTGGGTCAGCAATTATCAGTGTCATGGTTTGAGCAATTGCTTTACACATTATTTGCATTCTCTTTTGTTAAATGCATAATTGATTTAGTTTGTTTTCGCGAAAGCAATTGTTCAAGCGCATGTGGGCACTTACACCTACATATATTTGAGATTGGTTTGATTTGGTTTGCTTTTATCGTAAATCGTAACTTAATCATGAGCCGTCTGCTTTGGTGATCATATTTCTGTTATCATATGTTAACTTTATTCATATTACACCTACTTTTGTATGTTACTTTTTGTTACAGCTGTGTGTTTGCGAGATTCATTAAAATATTGAGCAACAATGCTAACTTCCCGCACATATTTACACATGAGAAAAAATAGACAAGAATAATCTTTTCACCTTATTTAGTTTTTTTTTTTGAATGTTAAGAAGGAAGAAAATGATAAATACACTTGTTAATTTAGTCACATCATACGTTAGATATAAACGATAAAACTGAAATTTATTAGAATTTTAAGAATCATGGTGAAAAATTTTAATAAAAAACGAATGTATTTTCCTGGAAGTGATGTGAAGGTGGGGTAGTAACAGGTGAAACCAATTTTGGGAGTTTTCGGTTTAATTTCTGCGTGCAAGAAAGCTCAACGGTAGGGAGGGTTGTGACACGCTGCTGCTATAACAACCAGCAGCCCACGCATTGCAGTTATACTACTACTTAGTAGGTCAAACTTTGCAGTGCACCTTTGTGTCTTGATTGATTAACTATATTTCTGTCGTGCTGTGTTCTATATTGTGATTTACTTTCTAATAATAAGGCAAGGGACATATATTAAAAAAATTTTATGTAACCTGAGGTTGAAGATTGAAAAGGTCAAGAACCCCCCCACAGGCTGTTTTGCTAGTCGTGTCCCAATCGATCTTCTTCTCTTTCAGCATAACTCAGGTAGTACCACTTTGTGCGAGAACGGGGTATACATTGCTATATTTTCGGTATCCTGGTAGCATACATATGAGGACACCAGAATTCGTGAGGCACGAGTATAGTTTATATTGATCAGCCTAAGTGCGTACATTACATACTTGGCGCCCAACAACGTGTGGCTATTTAGACATTTTTTTCTATGAATTGTTTGAATTCCTCATGTTTCTATATAGTTCCAAGCTGAACCTATTTTCCTTTGTGTTTAAAAACTGTGTGTGTAGCCATAAACGGGTATAAGTAAGTCAAAGATAGTGAAATAGATAGATGGCTGTGTCCAAGATTCTAGCGCTATTTTAATCTACTTGCCTTAAACCTGATTGAAAGCACACAGAACTTATTAAAGCATATTCAGTAAAAGTGGTAATTACGCGTACTGCTATTTTCAACTGATGTGACTTATTTTCGATTGTGGTAATACTACATACAATTCGTTAAACGTTTGTGGATTGGATCCGAAAATAAATGGCGATTTATGAATAGTGATTATGCGAATACACAGAAAACTTTGTTATTGTAAAAAGTGTTAAAATAAATAAAAATAATTTAATCAAAGGGTTGAATAAGAATTGCATTACAGCTAGGTTGAGTCGAATGCAAAACATTTTGAAATAGTTCGAAATTTGTACTCTCAAGTAACGGCATAGTGCAGCTTACAATCCGTTTAAATATTTCTTTTTACTTGTTCTATCATATCAAAAAAAAAAAAAAAAAAAAAAAAAAAAAAAAAAAAAAAATCAATTAAGCACGAACAAATATAGAAGAACTACAGTTACCCCCTTCCAAAGCAATCACGGATAGGAAGTTATAAACATTAATCAAATCTTATTATTCTTGGCATATTTTGTAAACAAGAAATCAAAAAAAAAAAAAAAACTTAAACGAATAAAATACAATTAACAATGACTACCGTTGCACATTCGCCAAAAGAGCCATCGCGCTCAACAGATCAACGTAGAATGATCTTTTCAGCAGAATTTGAATGCAGTATTTGTATGCAAAAAGTAGGATTCAATGAAGATTGCGGTATTGCTCCTTGTGACCACATTTTTCATATGGCTTGCATTTTAGCATATATTGAAGATAACAAGGAATGCTTTACTTGTAAAAAGCTACTTCATCCAAATGATATTAGAAAAGTACAAGTGGGTTCGAGTGACGAAAATTCTGTAGGGGAAACAACAAAAACTACTGGAACAATTCCTAGGGTACATAACACTAGGGCGCAAACACAAGAGCACATTAATAGAACATCAAATAAGAAGCCCAAAGGAAGACCTAAAGCATTGCAATTGGGAAACGCTCAGTCAATTAGTGAACATCGTATAACGTTGGATCTCGAGGCAGAGATATTAATATAGAAGATCTAATGCATCGCTTAGAATCCGTTATAGCCACGAAACTAGCAGCTTTGTCAGTAAATAATCCACAGGCAAGGTTTGTGGCTAGTGAGGCAGTAAACCAAATACCTCAGCAACGTGTTAGGCAAAGAAATGCTGGCAATGGGGCTGATAATGATAATCATTATTCACTGGGGCCTGAGAAAATAACCAACATGATTCAAAGCTGGAATTTAAAGTTTGACGGTTCAGCAAAAGGACTCCCAGTTGATGAATTCTTGTATAGAGTTCGATCGTTCACTCAAGATTTTCTTAATAGCGATTTCAGGTCGATTTGCAAGAACTTACATAGTCTCCTAGCAGGAAAAGCAAGGGAATGGTATTGGCAACATCGCAAGGAGAATGGCGTGAATGATTGGCAAAAATTTTGTACCGCTCTTAAAAGGCAATTTGGTGATTTTAAAACAGATGACGAAATTGAGGAAGAAATGCGAGCTCGAAAGCAAGAAAGCTCAGAGTCTTTTGATGAGTTTTATGATAACGTAATGAGCATAGCAACTAGATTGACCAGGCCGCTCGAAGAATCTCGCTTAATTAAACTTCTTATTCGAAACTTACGTATGGAAATTAGACATAAGATACTGTACGAAGAAATTAATTCTGTAGGGCAATTAAGGAAAATGTGTCGGATGCGAGAAAATTTGTTAGCAGAACAAGCTAACTTAAAGTCGCAGAAAAAAATTATTAACTCTTATGCAGCCAGAAAGCAGGTGGCAGTACTCGAATCAAGTGAGAATATGGAAACCGATGAAGAAATCAGAGTTACGGAAGTTGATGCGGTCCAACATATTAAACGCACCTTAATATGTTGGAATTGTGATCAAGAGGGACACTGTTGGGATATGTGCTTGCAGGCAAGAAATGTGTTTTGCTACGGATGTGGTGCGAAAAACATTTATAAGCCGCAGTGTAACACATGTTTAAACAAAAGTCGAAAAACCTCAGGGAGGGCCCATTCGATCAACCCAATCGAATGGTCCCACAGTAATTACTAAAATAGATTCAACAGTAGTAGGCTCAAAATCAGACTTAACAACTGAACAACCACTACCTACTCAAACAGCTATAACTATTTTAAAACCCGATAGAGATAGAAATTTCCCGGACATGCAAAACAAATTTTAAACAAGTCATATCAAGAACGTGCGGCAAGTTATAAAGCCGCTCGAAAAATAATATTTGGCGAAAAATCTTCTAACAAAGCGAGAAAGCAAAAGAATCGCGGTGTTAATTATTGGCAAGAAGTTAAGAAAAATCGTAAATTATTAATAGCTTCAATTATAATTGTGAAAGGATGGACGCTTTTATGCTACAGTAAACTTTTTAGGGTTCGAAGAACTTGGTCTTCTGGATACGGGAGCTAACATAAGTTGCATAGGGTCAGACCTGGCTCAAATAAATTGGAGTAAATATGGGGAATTCAAAAGCATTTCGTCTAGTGTTAAAACAGCAGACGGCAAAGCGCACTTAGTTAAGGGATATATAAGAGTCAACATCGTGTATAACAATACCAGTAACGCTGTTAAATTATTCATAATTCCGTCATTGGATAAGAGAGTAATTTTGGGCATAGACTTTTGGAAGGCCTTTAATTTAGCACCAGGTTTAGTATCTTGCATAGAATCTACAAAAGTTAACGGTTCGTACAGTGAGGATAATCAAAAATATCATTTGACAAGATTACAGCAGCATCAACTTAGCGAGGTAATTGAATTATTTCCCAGTTTTGAAAAACAAGGGCTAGGACACACTTCCTTGGTGACACATGAAATCGACATAGGAAACGCAAAAGCAGTCAAACAACGATTTTACCCGGTTTCTCCTGCTGTTGAGAAGCTAATATTTCATGAGGTTGATCGTATGCTGGAGTTAGGAGTAATCGAGCCATCATATAGTGCGTGGAGTTCACCCATGCGTATGGTTATCAAACCAGGAAAAATTCGGCTCTGCTTAGATGCTAGAAAGATAAATGAAGTTAGCAAAAAAGATGCATACCCAAATATAATAACTAAGCTAGATTTAAAGGATGCGTACTGGCAGATAAGGTTATCTGAGAATTCTCGTGCTATCACAGCTTTTACGGTCCCCGGACGCCCGTTATATCAATTTAAAGTTATGCCCTTTGGATTATGCAACGCTCCGCAAACCATGTGTAGACTTATGGATGAACTGATACCTGCAGAATTAAAACATTGCGTATTTGGGTACTTAGACGATGTAGTCGTAGTTTCAGATACATTTGACTCCCATTTAAAAGTTCTAAGAATATTAGCAAAACAGTTTAGAAAAGCCAACTTGACCTTAAATATTGCAAAGAGTAAATTTTGCGTTACTCAAACAAAATATTTGGGTTATGTTATTGGGCATGGTGGTATTGCAACAGATACGGAAAAATCGAGTCGATTCTGGCTTGGCCAATTCCAAAAACATTACGGCAATTACGGGGATTTTTGGGATTAGCAGGATGGTACCGAAGATTTATTAAAAACTTCTCTGACACCGCTTACCCTATTACTCAACTGATATCTAATAAGAAAAAGTTTGTCTGGACAGATGATGCTCAAGACGCATTTCACAAATTAAAAGTAATGCTAACATCCGCTCCAATTTACAGAATCCTGATTTTTCACAAAAATTTTATTTGCATTGTGATGCAAGCGATTACGGAATAGGTGCTGTGTTAACACAACGTGACAAAATGGCGATGAAAAACCAATCGCATACATGAGCAAAAAAACTAAATACAGCGCAACGCAACTATAGTGTAACAGAAAGAGAATGTTTAGCTGCTTTAACTGCAATTGAGAAGTTTAGATGTTACCTGGAGTTACAGGAGTTTGAAGTGATTACTGATCATGCAAGCCTCATTTGGCTTATGAAACAGGCAAATTTAAAAGGAAGACTTGCGAGGTGGGCAATGCAATTGCGGGGATATCACTTTTCAATAAGTCATCGTAAGGGAAGAGATCATATCGTTCCAGACGCGTTGTCTCGCGTATACAATGAAGAAATAGCTAGCATAGAGTGCAATGGCCCTCTTGTAAACCTACAGTCACCCAGTTTCCAAGATGCAGAATATAAAGAATTGCAATCACGAATACTAGCAGAGGAAGATAAATATCCAGATGTCAAAATTGTAGATAATTTGGTATACATTCGGACTGAACACGATGATGGAACTGAGGCTGTGCAGTTGGCGATGTGGAAACTATGGTTACCAGCAAGTCTGACGCACGATGTCATCGTTCGCATGCATGATGGTGCAGAATCAGCTCATGGAGGTATGAGTAAAACTGTTGACTTGGTGAGAAGACATTTTTATTGGCCTGGAATGGTTAAACAGATAAGAGACTATGTGAGGGCTTATGAGGTTTGTAAGACAACTAAAGCTCCCAATTATGTTTTGCGACCGCCCATGGGAAAACAATCCGAATCTGATAGACCCTTTCAGCGATTGTACATCGATCTGCTAGGACCATATCCAAGAAGCAGGCAAGGAAATATAGGTTTGCTAATTGTCTTAGATCATTTTTCGTAATTTCATTGGCTTTGTCCATTAAAAAAATTTACTTCTTTAAATATTATCAAAAATCTCCAGAATAATGTGTTTTCTGCGTACGGTGTGCCTGAAATTATTATAAGTGATAATGGAAAGCAATTTAAAGCAAGAGAGTTTAAAAGTTTTCTTGAGTCTTTCGGTATTAAGCACCTTTGCACTGCTTTATACTCGCATCAGTCAAACGCTTCTGAACGCGTTAACAGATCAATAATTTGTGCTATGCGAGCATATCTGACTGTCGATCAAAGGGATTGGGACAAAAATATATCAAGCATTAGCTGTGCGTTGCGAAATACTTGTCACCAAAGTATTGGAATGGCACCTTATTATGCAATTTATGGATTTAACATGATTACGCATGGGTCAACGTATAAATTATTACGAAATTTAAACTTGATACATGAATCCATTGCACCACTCAAGCGAGAAGATAAACTTACCTTAATAAGGGATAAAATTAAACATAAAATAACAGGCGCATACGAGCAACAATCCAAACAATATAATTTGAGATCAAACAAAAGAAGTTTCATAGTAGGCCAAGAGGTATTTCGTAGAAATTTCATTCAAAGTAACTTTGAGAAGAATATTTCTGCAAAATTATGTCCCCTCTTTGTAAAAGCACGCGTGCGAGAGAAGGTTGGAAATTCCACATATGTGTTAGAGGATTTACAAGGACGGCTTGTTGGTACCTTTCACGCCAAAGACATTCGGCAGTAATGGTACTCTTGTCGTTGTTCGGTTTTCAGGCTAATCTGCCCTAGGTAAACACCTGGCTTATTATCCAGGCTTGTAGAGTACCATTATAATCATATATGTATATATTGTTTTAAGGGAAAAAGAAAATAAAATTGTTCTTTAACTTAACCTGGCAATTCGAAAATTTGAATTTAAATATACGTTAAGCGCGGCTTACGATATTCAAATTAGCTGAGCTCAGAACCATGGTAGCAAGCATCGATCAAGCACAATGCAACTATGAACGTTTGACCTTCGGCATAGCACGAAGTTTGACAGCATAAGCTCGCGAGGTTAATGGGTAAATCCGGTGGCATGGTTTGTTCTTTTCCAACCTGACCACACATCGGAGCAGTCGTGTCTACTTGAACTCAAAAAATCCAATTTGGCGTAAAGTTTCGTCACACCTTCACTCGGGAAAGAAAAGTAATCTACTTTTGGTCGGAGCATCATTGCAAATAATTGATCTAGTATTTACTAGTTTTTATTTATCTGCAATCTGCTGTTGGCAGAGGTAAATATTTCGGTAGTGCGATTGGGAAAAACTAAACGGTCTAATTTGAATAAAATTTTGTTATTTATGCAGCGAAAATCTGACGTGCGCCTTGAGCAAAAGTACATGTAAATGCAATTGTTTTATTTTTGTTCAATTTGCTTAAGCAAGAACATAGTGCTATCCAAGCATAATTGGTACAACGGCAATTCTTGCATTTCATGAGCAACGAGACGTTTTGGGAGAGTAGATAGCCTGTGGACAATGCTCCATGTTATTCTCGGCTACGAATTCGCCTAAACGACCATCAGTGAATCAGGTACATCATGATCAGCCAGGCAGAAGTGCTCCGAACGTGCGAACGAGCAGCAGCAGCTCAAAGGCCAGAAAAAGTGCATGATTAAAGTTTGTGTTGCTAATTTTTTTATCTAACAAAATAAGAATAACTTAAGAGCTTAAGAAAAGGCTTGAGAGAGAAAGAAAATGTGTAAAATGTGTGTGGAAAAAAAAATATATATACTAATATAAATATATATGATATATTAAAGTTAATAAATTTGCGGTGAATCTCCTAAACAAACAGTGACAGTATTAAAAGGAACCAGATTTTAAAGTGTTATCAAATTTTTGCACATACATATACGAGAACAAAAATTCAAGAATAATAAGCATAAAAACTTACAAAGAATTCACTAACGCATGTAACAACAAGGCATGCAAAATCAAATCAATAATAATCCCAAATACATCTTACACAAAATAACCTACGCAGCGAGACCCTCGAGAAGGCCTTCATCGAAATCTTGTTTGGGTAAGTGAAAAGAAAAAAAAAAAAAAAACAATACAAAATTCAAAATAGTTGCTTAGCCAAGTAAACAAACAAGCATACAGATATACCAGCTCTTTATAGGGTAGGGTATCATCTTATGCGAAGATAAGCTAAAGATAAAGCTTGGGTCAGCAATTATCAGTGTCATGGTTTGAGCAATTGCTTTACACATTATTTGCATTCTCTTTTGTTAAATGCCTAATTGATTTGGTTTGTTTTCGCGAAAGCAATTGTTCAAGCGCATGTGGGCACTTACACCTACATATATTTGAGATTGGTTTGATTTGGTTTGCTTTTATCGTAAATCGTAACTTAATCATGAGCCGTCTGCTTTGGTGATCATATTTCTGTTATCATATGTTAACTTTATTCATATTACACCTACTTTTGTATGTTACTTTTTGTTACAGCTGTGTGTTTGCGAGATTCATTAAAATATTGAGCAACAATGCTAACTTCCCGCACATATTTACACATGAGAAAAAATAGACAAGAATAATCTTTTCACCTTATTTAGTTTTTTTTTGTGAATGTTAAGAAGGAGAAAATGATAAATACAGTTGTTAATTTAGTCACATCATACGTTAGATATAAACGATAAAACTGAAATTATTAGAATTTTAAGAATCATGGTGAAAAATTTTAATAAAAAACGAATGAATATATTCGATATGGATTGCTAATTGAGTCTGTATTTCCTGGAAGTGATGTGAAGGTGGGGTAGTAACAGGTGAAACCAATTTTGGGAGTTTTCGGTTTAATTTCTGCGTGCAAGAAAGCTCAACGGTAGGGAGGGTTGTGACACGCTGCTGCTATAACAACCAGCAGCCCACGCATTGCAGTTATACTACTACTTAGTAGGTCAAACTTTGCAGTGCACCTTTGTGTCTTGATTGATTAACTATATTTCTGTCGTGCTGTGTTCTATATTGTGATTTACTTTCTAATAATAAGGCAAGGGACATATATTAAAAAATTTTATGTAACCTGAGGTTGAAGATTGAAAAGGTCAAGAACCCCCCCACAGGCTGTTTTGCTAGTCGTGTCCCAATCGATCTTCTTCTCTTTCAGCATAACTCAGGTAGTACCACTTTGTGCGAGAACGGGGTATACATTGCTATATTTCGGTATCCTGGTAGCATACACCAGAATTCGTGAGGCACGAGTATAGTTTATATTGATCAGCCTAAGTGCGTACATTACAGTTTCTTTATAGCTTTTATTATAATATAAGTAATCAGAATCGAAGTCAAATAAGTAACCTCAAATAAGTTATTTCAAAAACAGAACAATTCGCATTATTAAAAAAACCATATTCAAAACATTTTTCGTTTGTTATTTATATAAAAAATTTGTTTAAAAAATATTATTGAAGTTCTCCTCTTGCTTTATAAGATTTATAACTTTCCCATCTGGAAGAAATACTTCAAACGCTTTAAAAATCCAGAAAAAAACATTTTCAAATATTGCGCAAAATTAAAAATAAAGGAACACTTATCTTGTTTGTTATTAAATAACAACAATAAACACTTTCAAAAGTTCTGTTGCTTTATAGCTTTTATTAATAATATAAGTAATCAGAATCGAAGTCAAATAAGTAACCTCCAATAAGTTATTTCAAAAACAGAACAATTCGCATTATTAAAAAAACCATATTCAAAACATTTTTCGTTTGTTATTTATATAAAAAATTTTTTTAAGAAATATTATTGAGTTTCTCCTCTTGCTTTATAAGATTTATTACTTTCCCATCTGGAAGAAATACTTCAAACGCTTTAAAAATCCAGAAAAAATATTTTCAAATATTGCGCAATATTAAAAAAGGAACACTTATCTTGTTTGTTATTAAATAAAAACAATAAATACTTTGACAAGTTCTGTTGCTTTATAGCTTTTATTAGTAATATAAGTAATCAGAATCGAAGTCAAATAAGTAACCTCAAATAAGTTATTTCAAAAACAGAACAATTCGCATTATTAAAAAAACCATATTCAAAACATTTTTCGTTTGTTATTTATATAAAAAATTTGTTTAAAAAATATTATTGAATTTCTCCTCTTGCTTTATAAGATTTATAACTTTCCCATCTGGAAGAAATACTTCAAACGCTTTAAGAATCCAGAAAAAACATTTTCAAATATTGCGCAATATTAAAAAAGGAACACTTATCTTGTTTGTTATTAAATAACAACAATAAACACTTTGACAAGTTCTGTTGCTTTATAGCTTTTATTAGTAATATAAGTAATCAGAATCGAAGTCAAATAAGTAACCTCAAATAAGTTATTTCAAAAACAGAACAATTCGCATTATTAAAAAAACCATATTCAAAACATTTTTCGTTTGTTATTATTTAAAAAATTTGTTTAAAAAATATTATTGAATTTCTCCTCTTGCTTTATAAGATTTATAACTTTCCCATCTGGAAGAAATACTTCAAACGCTTTAAGAATCCAGAAAAAACATTTTCAAATATTGCGCAATATTAAAAAAGGAACACTTATCTTGTTTGTTATTAAATAACAACAATAAACACTTTGACAAGTTCTGTTGCTTTATAGCTTTTATTAGTAATATAAGTAATCAGAATCGAAGTCAAATAAGTAACCTCAAATAAGTTATTTCAAAAACAGAACAATCCGCATTATTAATAAAAAACAGCGAGTAAAAGTCCAAAAGACAATATAAATTGTCTAAAAAAAAAAAACTTGGCTGATTAGAACCTCACGGAACTGTCACAAGCAATTGAAACCAATCCAGGAGGCCCAGTACCATTCTGGCAGAGCTATAACCAGTTGGGAATTTTAAGGCAGATGATGATTGCAGGACTCCTAAGAGTATTTAGTCATTTTTGTGGGTTCCGAAAGCTTATTCCTCCAAAACTCCTTACAATTATGCTCTCTAACATATCAAATCCAAGACCATTATTTATGCCTTATATGACTTTTAAAGATTAACTGAACGACAAAGAGATGGAAAACGTAGTAAATGCGCCTAAAACTGGTCAAAAAGGTGAATACTGAACTTTAGGCAGCAAGCAGTCAACACACTGCAGTTGGCCAAATTGCTGCTGTTGTTGTTAAACATCTAGCTTTTAATTTGATTATCTTTAAAAAAAAAAAATGGAGTCATTTTGATGCATTAATTCAAAGAATGAATAGAAATTTTGTTATTTTATTTCGTTATTAATTTAAAGAATGCAACTAAACGTTATTACAAAATAAATAGCCAACATGAGCCCGATCATACGGGAGATGTTTTAACATCTTAAAATTAAATATTTTGTAAAGTTGCAGGTTCTTATGCTTTCAAGTAGAGCTGCGTGGCTTGACCGTCTCTGAAGTTCAACCGATTACGCAGAGCGTGATTTTCAATATGATTGCAATTATATTCTATTATATATTTCACGCAAACATGAAAGCCAAATACGTACGACCATAAAACACTGTAAGAAGGTCTCTCCATGCCACAAAGTGCCAAATTTCTGTTGCACGCATAATAATACCAAGTCTTAGCTAGACATCAGTAATTCAACAATCCTGGCAATACAATGCCAAAGTGGTCAATGATTATGCACGTTTTCACAAATTGTGAACCTTTTGCAATAGCGCCAATTGCATGTTTCATGCATTGATTAAAACAGTACGCAACTGCAGCACTGTATTTTCCACAACACAATTCTTTGAATATATATCAACATGTAAGCGAAACCCTTCGCGCTAAACTGTGTGTTGCTTTAAGAAGAACTTTGATTTTACCAAGACTGTTCATACAAGTAATTGTTAATAAACGGTTTGGAAAAGGAAAGTATAAGTAACACAGATTTTATGAATGCTAAATCCTATTTTGATATTCATAATAAAATCACAGTACAAATAATATTAAAATCCAACTTTTGGGTGAGAAATGTGGTATGCAATACATTAAAACATTAAAGGCCATTACGACTCTTCAAATGTATACTGAGTGAGTTGTGGACAGGCCTCATTACTTCTTACACCACACGTGCCATTCCCTCTGGAATGCTCGATTACTTCTTGAAACGTATTGTTCATATATTATTAACATATCTCATTTGTTATTAAATAAAAACAATATATACTATGACAAGTTGTGTTGCCTTCTGGCCGATATAAGTAGTGAACACCGAAGTCAAATAAGTAACCTCAAAGAAGTTATTTCAAAAACAGAACAATCCGCATTATTAAAAAAATATATTCAAAACATTTTTCGTTTGTTATTTATATAAAAAATTTGTTTAAAAAATATTATTGAATTTCTCCTCTTGCTTTATAAGATTTATAACTTTCCCATCTGGAAGAAATACTTCAAATGCTTTAAAAATCCAGAAAAAACATTTTCAAATATTGCGCAATATTAAAAAAGGAACACTTATCTTGTTTGTTATTAAATAACAACAATAAACACTTTGACAAGTTCTGTTGCTTTATAGCTTTTATTAGTAATATAAGTAATCAGAATCGAAGTCAAATAAGTAACCTCAAATAAGTTATTTCAAAAACAGAACAATTCGCATTATTAAAAAAAACATATTCAAAACATTTTTCGTTTGTTATTTATATAAAAAATTTGATTAAAAAATATTATTGAATTTCTCCTCTTGCTTTATAAGATTTATAACTTTCCCATCTGGAAGAAATACTTCAAACGCTTTAAAAATCCAGAAAAAACATTTTCAAATATTGCGCAATATTAAAAAAGGAACACTTATCAGGTTTGTTATTAAATAACAACAATAAACACTTTGACAAGTTCTGTTGCTTTATAGCTTTTATTAGTAATATAAGTAATCAGAATCGAAGTCAAATAAGTAACCTCAAATAAGTTATTTCAAAAACAGAACAATTCGCATTATTAAAAAAAAAAAATATTCAAAACATTTTTCGTTTGTTATTTATATAAAAAATTTGTTTAAAAAATATTATTGAATTTCTCCTCCTGCTTTATAAGATTTATAACTTTCCCATCTGGAAGAAATACTTCAAACGCTTTAAGAATCCATAAAAAACATTTTCAAATATTGCGCAATATTAAAAAAGGAACACTTATCTTGTTTGTTATTAAATAACAACAATAAACACTTTGACAAGTTCTGTTGCTTTATAGCTTTTATTAGTAATATAAGTAATCAGAATCGAAGTCAAATAAGTAACCTCAAATAAGTTATTTCAAAAACAGAACAATCCGCATTATTAAAAAAAAAACAGCGAGTAAAAGTCCAAAGGACAATATAAATTGTCAAAAAAAAACTTGGCTGATTAGAACCTCACGGAACTGTCACAAGCAATTGAAACCAATCCAGGAGGCCCAGTACCATTCTGGCAGAGCTATAACCAGTTGGGAATTTTAAGGCAGATGATGATTGCAGGACTCCTAAGAGTATTTAGTCATTTTTGTAGGTTCCGAAAGCTTATTCCTCCAAAACTCCTTACAATTATGCTCTCTAACATATCAAATCCAAGACCATCTTTTATGCCTTATATGACTTTTAAAGATTAACTGAACGACAAAGAGATGGAAAACGTAGTAAATACGCCTAAAGCTGGTCAAAAAGGTGAATACAAAGGTAGATAGATGAATGAATGGATGAATTTAGGTGGATGAATGTTGTACGCTTGGGAAAACGTGTACTGAACTTTAGGCAGAGTAGTTGGCCAAATTGCTGATTTTGTTGACATCTAGCTTTTAATTTGATTATCTTTTAAAAAAAAAATGGAGTCATTTTGATGCATTAATTCAAAAAATGAATACAAATTTTGTTATTTTATTTCGTTATTAATTTAAAGAATGCAACTAAACGTTATTACAAAATAAATAGCCAACATGAGCCCGATCATACGGGAGATGTTTTAACATCTTAAAATTAAATATTTTGTAAAGTTGCAGGTTCTTATGCTTTCAAGTAGAGCTGCGTGGCTTGACCGTCTCTGAAGTTCAACCGATTACGCAGAGCGTGATTTTCAATATGATTGCAATTATATTCTATTATATATTTCACGCAAACATGAAAGCCAAATACGTACGAACATAAAACACTGTAAGAAGGTCTCTCCATGCCACAAAGTGCCAAATTTCTGTTGCACGCAATAATAATACCAAGTCTTAGCTAGACATCAGTAATTCAACAATCCTGGCAATACAATGCCAAAGTGGTCAATGATTATGCACGTTTTCACAAATTGTGAACCTTTTGCAATAGCGCCAATTGCATGTTTCATGCATTGATTAAAAACAGTACGCAACTGCAGCACAGTATTTTCCACAACACAATTCTTTGAATATATATCAACATGTAAGCGAAACCCTTCGCGCTAAACTGTGTGTTGCTTTAAGAAGAACTTTGATTTTACCAAAGACTGTTCATACAAGTAATTGTTAAATAAACGGTTTGGAAAAGGAAAAGTATAAGTAACACAGATTTTATGAATGCTAAATCCTATTTTGATATTCATAATAAAATCACAGTACAAATAATATTAAAATCCAACTTTTGGGTGAGAAATGTGGTATGCAATACATTAAAACATTAAAGGCCATTACGACTCTTCAAATGTATACTGAGTGAGTTGTGGACAGGCCTCATTACTTCTTACACCACACGTGCCATTCCCTCTGGAATGCTCGATTACTTCTTGAAACGTATTGTTCATATATTATTAACATATCTCATTTGTTATTAAATAAAAACAATATATACTATGACAAGTTGTGTTGCCTTCTGGCCGATATAAGTAGTGAACACCGAAGTCAAATAAGTAACCTCAAATAAGTTATTTCAAAAACAGAACAATTCTCATTATTAAAAAAACCATATTCAAACATTTTTCGTTTGTTATTTATTTAAAAAATTTGTTTAAAAAATATTATTGAATTTCTCCTCTTGCTTTATAAGATTTATAACTTTCCCATCTGGAAGAAATACTTCAAATGCTTTAAAAATCCAGAAAAAACATTTTCAAATATTGCGCAATATTAAAAAAGGAACACTTATCTTGTTTGTTATGAAATAACAACAATAAACACTTTGACAAGTTCTGTTGCTTTATAGCTTTTATTAGTAATATAAGTAATCAGAATCGAAGTCAAATAAGTAACCTCAAATAAGTTATTTCAAAAACAGAACAATTCGCATTATTAAAAAAAACATATTCAAAACATTTTTCATTTGTTACTGACATAAAAAATTTGTTTAAAAAATAATTTTGTGTTTCCCATCTAGATGAAATACGAAGTATGCTTCAAAAATCCTGAATAATCATTATGTTGACAAAAATATTAAATTTGTTGAAAAAAAAAAAACAGTGAGTAAAAGTCCAAAAGACAATATAAATAATTTGTTTTAAAAAACAAACATGGCTGCTTAGAACCTCACGGAACTGTCACAAGCATTTGAAACCAATCCAGGAGGCCCAATACCATTCTGGCAGAGCTATAACCAGTTGGGAATTTTAAGGCAAAACGTAGTAAATACGCTAAAAACTGGTCAAAAAGGTGAATACTGAACTTTAGGCAGCAAGCAGTCAACACACTGCAGTTGGCCAAATTGCTGCTGTTGTTGTTAAACATCTAGCTTTTAATTTGATTGTCTTTAAAAAAAAAAAAATGGAGTCATTTTGATGCATTAATTCAAAGAATGAATACAAATTTTGTTATTTTATTTCGTTATTAATTTAAAGAATGCAACTAAACGTTATTACAAAATAAATAGCCAACATGAGCCCGATCATACGGGAGATGTTTTAACATCTTAAAATTAAATATTTTGTAAAGTTGCAAGTTCTTATGCTTTCAAGTAGAGCTGCGTGGCTTGACCGTCTCTGAAGTTCAACCGATTACGCAGAGCGTGATTTTCAATATGATTGCAATTATATATTATTATATTTTTATTATAGAAATTAAACTGCACATAATTTTAATATATGTATCGAAATATCAAGTCAAAGTGATGTGAAATGAGCATGTTCAAGTGGACGTTTTATCGATCCTTCTTTCAGTCTTCTTGAGAGGAGATCAAGTTTGTTACGAAGACGAAATTTATAGATTGGGGAATACATCTGAAATATCGAGATCAACAGAGACATTAAGAAAAAATCCTTACTTCAAGTTATTATCTTTTTTTATAATGTTTCAATTTGAATAATATTATTTTTTGGAAAATACGACAACAATAGGGAAATTAACTAAAACACTGCAACTGCAAGTTGTTATAAAATCAAAATACATTTTTTATTCTAAAAGTTCAGCTTTTTAAATGTATACTGGGTTGTGGACAGGCCTCATACTTCGATATATTCATCATTACTTCTTACACCACACGTGTCATTCGCTTCAATTGTTTTCAGATTGCAATTTATATTGTAAACAGAGATCTAGTTCCATCATGGCAAAATATTCTTTTTTATCTACTACTAACAATTCTTTAATATCATTAAAAATCATATACAAAACATCAAAAATTAAATAAAAATAGATTGCATGTATTAAAAAAATAGAATGAATTGTGCTTTAATAAACCTCAATGTTTTAGTTTGTTTTGATTCGATTAGCCACACATCAAAAATGCACACAAACATAAAACACTGTAAGAAGGTTTCTCCATGCCACAAAGTGCCAAATTTCTGTTGCACGCAATAATAATACCAAGTCTTAGCTAGACATCAGTAATTCAACAATCCTGGCAATACAATGCCAATAATCAAAGTGATCAATGATTATGGACGTTTTCACAAATTGTGAACCTTTTGCAATAGCGCCAATTGCATGTTTCATGCATTGATTAAGAACAGTACGCAACTGCAGCACTGCATTTTCCACAACACAATTCTTTGAATATATATCAACATGTAAGCGAAACCCTTCGCGCTAAACTGTGTGTTGCTTTAAGAAGAACTTTGATTTTACCAAAGACTGTTCATACAAGTAATTGTTAAATAAACGGTTTGGAAAAGGAAAAGTATAAGTAACACAGAGTTTATGAATGCAATATCCTATTTTGATATTCATAATAAAATCACAATACAAAAAATATTAAAATCCAACTTTTGGGTGAGAAATGTGGTATGCAATACATAAAAGGCCATGACGACTCTTCAAATGTAAACTGAGTGAGTTGTGGACAGGCCTCATTACTTCTTACACCACACGTGCCATTCCCTCTGGAATGCTCGATTACTTCTTGAAACGTATTGTTCATATATTATTAACATATCTCATTTGTTATTAAACGAAACCAATACATACTTTGACAAGTTGTGTTGCCTTCTGGCGTTTACAAGTAATAGAAAAATCGAAATGGAAGTGATCTTAGTAACCTCAAATAAGTTATTTCAGAAACAGAACAATTCGCATTATTAAAAAAGCCATATTCAAAACATTTTTCGTTTGTTATTTATATAAAAAATTTGTTTAAGAAATATTATTGAGTTTCTCCTCTTGCTTTATAAGATTTATAACTTTCCCATTTGGAAGAAATACTTCAAACGCTTTAAAAATCCAGAAAGAACATTTTCAAATATTGCGCAATATGAAAAAAGGAACACTTATCTTGTTTGTTATTAAATAACAACAATAAACACTTTGACAAGTTTTTTCTTTATAGCTTTTATTAATAATATAAGTAATCAGAATCGAAGTCAAATAAGTAACCTCAAATAAGTTATTTCAAAAACAGAACAATTCGCATTATTAAAAAAACCATATTCAAAACATTTTTCGTTTGTTATTTATATAAAAAATTTGTTTAAAAAATATTATTGAATTTCTCCTCTTGCTTTATAAGATTTATAACTTTCCCATCTGGAAGAAATACTTCAAACGCTTTAAAAATCCAGAAAAAACATTTTCAAATATTGCGCACTATTAAAAAAGGAACACTTATCTTGTGTGTTATTAAATAACAACAATAAACACTTTGACAAGTTCTGTTGCTTTATAGCTTTTATTAGTAATATAAGTAATCAGAATCGAAGTCAAATAAGTAACCTCAAATAAGTTATTTCAAAAACAGAACAATTCGCATTATTAAAAAAAACATATTCAAAACATTTTTCATTTGTTACTGACATAAAAAATTTGTTTAAAAAATAATTTTGTGTTTCCCATCTAGATGAAATACGAAGTATGCTTCAAAAATCCTGAATAATCATTATGTTGACAAAAATATTAAATTTGTTGAAAAAAAAAACAGCGAGTAAAAGTCCAAAAGACAATATAAATTGTCTAAAAAAAAAAAACTTGGCTGATTAGAACCTCACGGAACTGTCACAAGCAATTGAAACCAATCCAGGAGGCCCAGTACCATTCTGGCAGAGCTATAACCAGTTGGGAATTTTAAGGCAGATGATGATTGCAGGACTCCTAAGAGTATTTAGTCATTTTTGTGGGTTCCGAAAGCTTATTCCTCCAAAACTCCTTACAATTATGCTCTCTAACATATCAAATCCAAGACCATCTTTTATGCCTTATATGACTTTTAAAGATTAACTGAACGACAAAGAGATGGAAAACGTAGTAAATGCGCCTAAAACTGGTCAAAAAGGTGAATACTGAACTTTAGGCAGCAAGCAAGCAGACAACACACTGCAGTTGGCCAAATTGCTGCTGTTGTTGTTAAACATCTAGCTTTTAATTTGATTATCTTTAAAAAAAAAAAATGGAGTCATTTTGATGCATTAATTCAAAGAATGAATACAAATTTTGTTATTTTATTTCGTTATTAATTTAAAGAATGCAACTAAACGTTATTACAAAATAAATAGCCAACATGAGCCCGATCATACGGGAGATGTTTTAACATCTTAAAATTAAATATTTTGTAAAGTTGCAGGTTCTTAAATTTTCAAGTAGAGCTGCGTGGCTTGACCGTCTCTGAAGTTCAACCGATTACGCAGAGCGTGATTTTCAATATGATTGCAATTATATTCTATTATATATTTCACGCAAACATGAAAGCCAAATACGTACGAACATAAAACACTGTAAGAAGGTCTCTCCATGCCACAAAGTGACAAATTTCTGCTGCACGCAATAATAATACCAAGTCTTAACTAGACATCAGTAATTCAACAATCCTGGCAATACAATGCCAATAATCAAAGTGGTCAATGATTATGCACGTTTTCACAAATTGTTAACCTTTTGCAATAGCGCCAATTGCATGTTTCATGCATTGATTAAAAACAGTACGCAACTGCAGCACTGTATTTTCCACAACACAATTCTTTGAATATATATCAACATGTAAGCGAAACCCTTCGCGCTAAACTGTGTGTTGCTTTAAGAAGAACTTTGATTTTACCAAAGACTGTTCATACAAGTAATTGTTAAATAAACGGTTTGGAAAAGGAAAAATATAAGTTTTACAGAGTTTTTAAATGCTAAATCCTATTTTGATATTCATAATAAAATCACAGTACAAATAATATTAAAATCCAACTTTTGGGTGAGAAATGTGGTATGCAATACATTAAAACATTAAAGGCCATTACGACTCTTCAAATGTATACTGAGTGAGTTGTGGACAGGCCTCATTACTTCTTACACCACACGTGCCATTCCCTCTGGAATGCTCGATTACTTCTTGAAACGTATTGTTCATATATTATTAACATATCTCATTTGTTATTAAATAAAAACAATATATACTATGACAAGTTGTGTTGCCTTCTGGCCGATATAAGTAGTGAACACCGAAGTCAAATAAGTAACCTCAAATAAGTTATTTCAAAAACAGAACAATTCGCATTATTAAAAAAAATATTCAAAACATTTTTCGTTTGTTATTTATATAAAAAATTTGTTTAAAAAATATTATTGAATTTCTCCTCCTGCTTTATAAGATTTATAACTTTCCCATCTGGAAGAAATACTTCAAACGCTTTAAGAATCCATAAAAAACATTTTCAAATATTGCGCAATATTAAAAAAGGAACACTTATCTTGTTTGTTATTAAATAACAACAATAAACACTTTGACAAGTTCTGTTGCTTTATAGCTTTTATTAGTAATATAAGTAATCAGAATCGAAGTCAAATAAGTAACCTCAAATAAGTTATTTCAAAAACAGAACAATTCGCATTATTAAAAAAAACATATTCAAAACATTTTTCATTTGTTACTAACATAAAAAATTTGTTTAAAAAATATTATTGAGTTTCTCCTCTTGCTTTATAAGATTTATAACTTTCCCATTTGGAAGAAATACTTCAAACGCTTTAAAAATCCAGAAAAAACATTTTCAAATATTGCGCAATATTAAAAAAGGAACACTTATCTTGTTTGTTATTAAATAAAAACAATATATACTTTGACAAGTTCTGTTGCTTTAAAGCGTTTATAAGTTATACAAAAATCTAAATGGAAGTGATCTTAGTAACCTCAAATAAGTTATTTCAAAAACAGAACAATCAGCATTGTTAAAAAAAAAATTTTCAAAACATATTTTTATTTGTTACAAATATAAGATATTTAAAAAAAATAAAATCATTATATATATAAACACACAAATGTACATTGACATATGTATTTAAAATTCAATCAAAGTAGCGTTTAAACGACACAAACACCAATTGTGCTATACATTTTCATGGTAGCACCTGCTCAGGCATTGGATCTATAGAGAGAGCGAGATAAATGCAAGGGTAACTGTAAATGTGACGGCATTTATTGGCAAGCCCCACAGCTGATGCTGCTCAATATACAGTTATGCAATGCACAAACAATAGAACTACAGCACAGCGCAACTTGAACTTCGGATCAGCGCTCAAAATACACACACATACATACAGTGTGGCACTCATTGGATGAACAACAGATGCAAAGTGTTGCATTTGACAAGAAAAACAAGCATTCGAGTCGGAAATGAGACGGTAAGGCAGACGGAGACGAACGAGGCAGCAACCCAGAAAACAAAATGCAAATATGCAAAAGGCTTTGTGATTGACATTTGAACTGCTAATGAAGCTATCACGTGTTGGTGCTTTGCAATGAACGAACCGAGCTGCCATTCGTTCAGTTATCCTTGTTGTTGTTGTGCTTGTGCTCGTGTGCTATGTGTTTGTATGAATATGTACACATTTCCTTTTTAACAAATGCGAATTCATCAATTCGCAGCGTCAACACTTGAAAGCTTCGCAAACATTCCACCTTTTCTCGTGAGACAGGCATAGTTTTAGACTTCTTTTGCACAAACACAATCAAAAGAATGCAAATTGTTGTAAAGCCGATTAAAACTCAAAATGATTTTGTGTATTTTATGGCATTTGTTCGGAAAAGAATTTTAGTTTTGTGTTGATTTCAATCGAATTTTCCTAACGCCAGCTTATCGAACAACTTAGTTGTGTGGCATTATTGATAGATTTTACGCTGATTTCGCGTTGACATTTTAAATAACAATTGCATTCGTAAGTTGCATTGAAAGATTTTTTTTGTAGTCTTGGCCACAAATCAGACACATCTATTGATTGCGGAAATATGCAAACATTTTGGTTCTAGATTCTATATACGGAAGTGGGCGTACTTTTTGGCAGCGACTTACAAACGTGTGACGCCCACTTTATCAAACCGTTGCCAAATTCACGCAATAAAAATAAAGAGAAGAGACCAAGACCTTTTCTTTATATGCACTTTGCTCGCAATGTGCTTTAGGGAATATAACGCCATTAGCTTGAAAATATTTTCAAATTGGACTACCAGTTTATTGAAATCTTGTTACGTATGTTAATTTTAAACGACAACACTTTTGAAAATGCAATTATTGCTTTAGTTTCTCATGAATAAAGCTAAGGTAGTTTCTTTTTCAATAATCCGGAAAAAATGAGTTTTCAAAAAAAATCGGTTAACAGCATTCAAAAAAAAAAAAAAAAAAATTCGTTTCACATTTTGCATAAATTCGAGTTTTATTTTTAATCCGTTGAGATATTTTAATAAACGGCGCCTCTGATAATTTTTAATACGTTCTCAAGCTAAGTCAGCTGCTTGCTGCAACATTTAAAAATGTTAACAACACTCATAAGTCTCATATACTTAGTATTTGTTTGTGATGGAATTAAGGTATTATGGATGAAAGCTACAAATAATAAGCCAGCAGGCTGCGACCAAGCGGCAAAGCGTAGCATTTTCCCTGCCCTGCCCTTCTCTTTCCACTTTTCTTCTTTTCTCTCCACCCTTTCTTTTTTTTCTTCCATCAAAAGCAAGGCGCTAAAATATTTGCGTTTAATTTACCAACAATTTGTGTATTTGAAAATTTCAAACATGCGGTGCCCTGTGAAGTGGCCGTTGGGTGACGTGTCCACCAACCGACTGGGTTGTGGGAGAGGGGGTTTAGAAAGAATAAAAAAAGGGGAGTGTTGGCAAATATGCGAGCAGCTGCCGCAGCCACTGCCGTAGCCACTGCCGTAGCCACTGCCACTGCCGTCGTCGCCATCGTTGACGTTGTCGTTGTAAGCATTAAAATTCCAGGCAAATTAAATCGATAAGCATGGTGTGATTCCATTTTATCCCTCTCCTTCCCCCTTTTCGTAATTTGGGTAAATTTATGAATTGTTGTTTCTCGTTTATTAATCAATTTTGTTTGTGCGTTGGTTTTTTGTTTTTATAGCATTTGTTAAACACTCTGTGCGGCTGTAATTGTTTTATTCCATCCATTTTGTGGTGCACAGATTGTGGGCACAGTCGCAGGCTTGTCAAATAATAATAACAAAAACCATAACAATAATAATAATGATAATCATCATAATAACGTGAATTTCGTACGCAACAATATGTAAGCTCATGATCGCTATATACACTAGTATTCGCTGTTATTTTTATTCCATCCATTAATAAATACACAGCAGTTTGCAGTAACGGGTTGGTCCAATTTAAAACTTAATCCTGCCACTTGCAATTAAATGTCTAACAGTTCAAATAACGAAATAATTCTGTCATAAACATGTTCAGCTTGATGAGTCACAATTAGAATTACGTACTTGCTAGCACAAAAAATGATTTGATTAACAAGTTTCTAGCAAACTATGCGTGTTAAAAAGGTTCTGTTCAAAATAATAATTATTATTTGGCATTGTGTAAGTTTGTATGTGTGGTCTGCGCACCTGCAAACATAAAATGAACTGCACATATGTATATAAGTATACTTAACATATGATATTTTAATTATTATAATCATAAGTATCACATGAAATATAAGAAGACTTTAAAAAATGATCATTAAGAAATTGTTTTAAGATAGCAATTTATATTGTAAACAGAGATCTAGAACCATCATGGTAAAATATTCTTTTTTATCTACTACTAACAATTCTTTAATATCATTAAAAATCATATACAAAACATGAAAAATTAAAAAAAAATAGATTGCATGTATAAAAAAAAATTAAGAAGATTTCTGCTTTAATAAACCTCAATGTTTTGGTTTTTCAGTTTTGATTCGATTAGCCACACATCAAAAATGCACACAAACATGAAAGCCACATACGTACGAACATAAAACACTGTAAGAAGGTCTCTCCATGCCACAAAGTGACAAATTTCTGCTGCACGCAATAATAATACCAAGTCTTAACTAGACATCAGTAATTCAACAATCCTGGCAATACAATGCCAATAATCAAAGTGGTCAATGATTATGCACGTTTTCACAAATTGTGAACCTTTTGCAATAGCGCCAATTGCATGTTTCATGCATTGATTAAAAACAGTACGCAACTGCAGCACTGTATTTTCCACAACACAATTCTTTGAATATATATCAACATGTAAGCGAAACCCTTCGCGCTAAACTGTGTGTTGCTTTAAGAAGAACTTTGATTTTACCAAAGACTGTTCATACAAGTAATTGTTAAATAAACGGTTTGGAAAAGGAAAAGTATAAGCAACACAGATTTTATGAATGCTAAATCCTATTTTGATATTCATAATAAAATCACAGTACAAATAATATTAAAATCCAACTTTTGGGTGAGAAATGTGGTATATAATACATTAAAAACATTAAAGGCCATTACGACTCTTCAAATGTATACTGAGTGAGTTGTGGACAGGCCTCATTACTTCTTACACCACACGTGCCATTCCCTCTGGAATGCTCGATTACTTCTTGAAACGTATTGTTCATATATTATTAACATATCTCATTTGTTATTAAATAAAAACAATATATACTATGACAAGTTGTGTTGCCTTCTGGCCGATATAAGTAGTGAACACCGAAGTCAAATAAGTAACCTCAAAGAAGTTATTTCAAAAACAGAACAATCCGCATTATTAAAAAAAACATATTCAAAACATTTTTCATTTGTTATTTATATAAAAAATTTGTTTAAAAAATATTTTTGTGTTTCCCATCTAGATGAAATACGAAGTATGCTTCAAAAATCCTGAATAATCATTATGTTGACAAAAATATTAAATTTGTTTAAAAAAAACAGTGAGTAAAAGTCCAAAAGACAATATAAAAAATTTGTTTTAAAAAAAAAAACATGGCTGCTTAGAACCTCACGGAACTGTCACAAGCAATTGAAACCAATCCAGGAGGCCCAATACCATTCTGGCAGAGCTATAACCAGTTGGGAATTTTAAGGCAGATGATGATTGCAGGACTCCTAAGAGTATTTAGTCATTTTTGTAGGTTCCGAAAGCTTATTCCTCCAAAACTCCTCACAATTATGCTCTCTAACATATCAAATCCAAGACCATCTTTTATGCCTTATATGACTTTTAAAGATTAACTGAACGACAAAGAGATGGAAAACGTAGTAAATGCGCCTAAAACTGGTCAAAAAGGTGAATACTGAACTTTAGGCAGCAAGCAAGCAGACAACACACTGCAGTTGGCCAAATTGCTGCTGTTGTTGTTAAACATCTAGCTTTTAATTTGATTATCTTAAAAAAAAAAAATGGAGTCATTTTGATGCATTAATTCAAAGAATGAATACAAATTTTGTTATTTTATTTCGTTATTAATTTAAAGAATGCAACTAAACGTTATTACAAAATAAATAGCCAACATGAGCCCGATCATACGGGAGATGTTTTAACATCTTAAAATTAAATATTTTGTAAAGTTGCAGGTTCTTAAATTTTCAAGTAGAGCTGCGTGGCTTGACCGTCTCTGAAGTTCAA
Source organism: Scaptomyza flava (assembly GCA_030179655.1). Taxonomy (NCBI): domain Eukaryota; kingdom Metazoa; phylum Arthropoda; class Insecta; order Diptera; family Drosophilidae; genus Scaptomyza; species Scaptomyza flava. The sequence goes on from JARNME010000314.1 coordinate 11,317,338, forward strand.
CCGATTACGCAGAGCGTGATTTTCAATATGATTGCAATTATATTCTATTATATATTTCACGCAAACATGAAAGCCAAATACGTACGAACATAAAACACTGTAAGAAGGTCTCTCCATGCCACAAAGTGACAAATTTCTGCTGCACGCAATAATAATACCAAGTCTTAACTAGACATCAGTAATTCAACAATCCTGGCAATACAATGCCAATAATCAAAGTGGTCAATGATTATGCACGTTTTCACAAATTGTGAACCTTTTGCAATAGCGCCAATTGCATGTTTCATGCATTGATTAAAAACAGTACGCAACTGCAGCACTGTATTTTCCACAACACAATTCTTTGAATATATATCAACATGTAAGCGAAACCCTTCGCGCTAAACTGTGTGTTGCTTTAAGAAGAACTTTGATTTTACCAAAGACTGTTCATACAAGTAATTGTTAAATAAACGGTTTGGAAAAGGAAAAGTATAAGTAACACAGATTTTATGAATGCTAAATCCTATTTTGATATTCATAATAAAATCACAGTACAAATAATATTAAAATCCAACTTTTGGGTGAGAAATGTGGTATGCAATACATTAAAACATTAAAGGCCATTACGACTCTTCAAATGTATACTGAGTGAGTTGTGGACAGGCCTCATTACTTCTTACACCACACGTGCCATTCCCTCTGGAATGCTCGATTACTTCTTGAAACGTATTGTTCATATATTATTAACATATCTCATTTGTTATTAAATAAAAACAATATATACTATGACAAGTTGTGTTGCCTTCTGGCCGATATAAGTAGTGAACACCGAAGTCAAATAAGTAACCTCAAAGAAGTTATTTCAAAAACAGAACAATCCGCATTATTAAAAAAAACATATTCAAAACATTTTTCATTTGTTATTTATATAAAAAATTTGTTTAAAAAATAATTTTGTGTTTCCTATCTAGATGAAATACGAAGTATGCTTCAAAAATCCGGAATAATCATTATGTTGACAAAAATATTAAATTTGTTAAAAAAAAAACAGCGAGTAATAGTCCAAAAGACAATATAAAAAATTTGTTTTAAAAAAAAAAACATGGCTGCTTAGAACCTCACGGAACTGTCACAAGCAATTGAAACCAATCCAGGAGGCCCAATACCATTCTGGCAGAGCTATAACCAGTTGGGAATTTTAAGGCAGATGATGATTGCAGGACTCCTAAGAGTATTTAGTCATTTTTGTAGGTTCCGAAAGCTTATTCCTCCAAAACTCCTCACAATTATGCTCTCTAACATATCAAATCCAAGACCATCTTTTATGCCTTATATGACTTTTAAAGATTAACTGAACGACAAAGAGATGGAAAACGTAGTAAATGCGCCTAAAACTGGTCAAAAAGGTGAATACTGAACTTTAGGCAGCAAGCAAGCAGTCAACACACTGCAGTTGGCCAAATTGCTTCTGTTGTTGTTAAACACTAGCTTTTAATTTGATTATCTTTAAAAAAAAAAATGGAGTCATTTGATGCATTAATTCAAAGAATGAATACAAATTTTGTTATTTTATTTCGTTATTAATTTAAAGAATGCAACTAAACGTTATTACAAAATAAATAGCCAACATGAGCCCGATCATACGGGAGATGTTTTAACATCTTAAAATTAAATATTTTGTAAAGTTGCAGGTTCTTATGCTTTCAAGTAGAGCTGCGTGGCTTGACCGTCTCTGAAGTTCAACCGATTACGCAGAGCGTGATTTTCAATATGATTGCAATTATATTCTATTATATATTTCACGCAAACATGAAAGCCAAATACGTACGAACATAAAACACTGTAAGAAGGTCTCTCCATGCCACAAAGTGCCAAATTTCTGTTGCACGCAATAATAATACCAAGTCTTAGCTAGACATCAGTAATTCAACAATCCTGGCAATACAATGCCAATAATCAAAGTGGTCAATGATTATGCACGTTTTCACAAATTGTGAACCTTTTGCAATAGCGCCAATTGCATGTTTCATGCATTGATTAAAAACAGTACGCAACTGCAGCACTGTATTTTCCACAACACAATTCTTTGAATATTTATCAACATGTAAGCGAAACCCTTCGCGCTAAACTGTGTGTTGCTTTAAGAAGAACTTTGATTTTACCAAAGACTGTTCATACAAGTAATTGTTAAATAAACGGTTTGGAAAAGGAAAAGTATAAGTAACACAGATTTTATGAATGCTAAATCCTATTTTGATATTCATAATAAAATCACAGTACAAATAATATTAAAATCCAACTTTGGGTGAGAAATGTGGTATGCAATACATTAAAACATTAAAGGCCATTACGACTCTTCAAATGTATACTGAGTGAGTTGTGGACAGGCCTCATTACTTCTTACACCACACGTGCCATTCCCTCTGGAATGCTCGATTACTTCTTGAAACGTATTGTTCATATATTATTAACATATCTCATTTGTTATTAAATAAAAACAATATATACTATGACAAGTTGTGTTGCCTTCTGGCCGATATAAGTAGTGAACACCGAAGTCAAATAAGTAACCTCAAAGAAGTTATTTCAAAAACAGAACAATCCGCATTATTAAAAAAAACATATTCAAAACATTTTTCATTTGTTATTTATATAAAAAATTTGTTTAAAAAATATTTTTGTGTTTCCCATCTAGATGAAATACGAAGTATGCTTCAAAAATCCTGAATAATCATTATGTTGACAAAAATATTAAATTTGTTGAAAAAAAAAAAACAGTGAGTAAAAGTCCAAAAGACAATATAAAAAATTTGTTTTAAAAAACAAACATGGCTGCTTAGAACCTCACGGAACTGTCACAAGCATTTGAAACCAATCCAGGAGGCCCAATACCATTCTGGCAGAGCTATAACCAGTTGGGAATTTTAAGGCAAAACGTAGTAAATACGCTAAAAACTGGTCAAAAAGGTGAATACTGAACTTTAGGCAGCAAGCAGTCAACACACTGCAGTTGGCCAAATTGCTGCTGTTGTTGTTAAACATCTAGCTTTTAATTTGATTGTCTTTAAAAAAAAAATGGAGTCATTTTGATGCATTAATTCAAAGAATGAATACAAATTTTGTTATTTTATTTCGTTAGAAATTTTAAGAATGCAACTAAACGTTATTACAAAATAAATAGCCAACATGAGCCCGATCATACGGGAGATGTTTTAACATCTTAAAATTAAATATTTTGTATAGTTGCAAGTTCTTAAGCTTTCACGTAGAGCTGCGTGGCTTGACCGTCTCTGAAGTTCAACCGATTACGCAGAGCGTGATTTTCAATATGATTGCAATTATATATTATAATATTTTTATTATAGAAATTCAACTGCACATAATTTTAATATATGTATCGAAATATCAAGTCAAAGTGATGTGAAATGAGCATGTTCAAGTGGACGTTTTATTGATCCTTCTTTCAGTCTTCTTGAGAGGAGATCAAGTTTGTTACGAAGACGAAATTTATAGATTGGGGAATACATCTGAAATATCGAGATCAACAGAGACATTAAGAAAAAATCCTTATTTCAAGTTATTATCTTTTTTTATAATGTTTAAATTTGAATAATATTATTTTTTGGAAAATAAGACAACAATAGGGAAATTAACTAAAACACTGCAACTGCAAGTTGTTATAAAATCAAAATACATTTTTTATTCTAAAAGTTCAGCTTTTAAAATGTATACTGGGTTGTGGACAGGCCTCATACTTCGATATATCATCATTACTTCTTACACCACACGTGTCATTCGCTTCAATTGTTTTCAGATTGCAATTTATATTGTAAACAGAGATCTAGTTCCATCATGGTAAAATATTCTTTTTTATCTACTACTAACAATTCTTCAATATCATTAAAAATCATATACAAAACATCAAAAATTAAATAAACATAGATTACATGTATAAAAAAATAGAATGAATTGTGCTTTAATAAACCTCAATGTTTTAGTTTGTTTTGATTCGATTAGCCACACATCAAAAATGCACACAAACATAAAACACTGTAAGAAGGTTTCTCCATGCCACAAAGTGCCAAATTTCTGTTGCACGCAATAATAATACCAAGTCTTAGCTAGACATCAGTAATTCAACAATCCTGGCAATACAATGCCAATAATCAAAGTGATCAATGAATATGCACGTTTTCACAAATTGTTAACCTTTTGCAATAGCGCCAATTGCATGTTTCATGCATTTAAAAAGAACAGTACGCAACTGCAGCACTGTATTTTCCTCAACACAATTCTTTGAATATATATCAACATGTAAGCGAAACCCTTCGCGCTAAACTGTGTGTTGCTTTAAGAAGAACTTTGATTTTACCAAAGACTGTTCATACAAGTAATTGTTAAATAAACGGTTTGGAAAAGGAAAAGTATAAGCAACACAGATTTTATGAATGCTAAATCCTATTTTGATATTCATAATAAAATCACAGTACAAATAATATTAAAATCCAACTTTTGGGTGAGAAATGTGGTATATAATACATTAAAACATTAAAGGCCATTACGACTCTTCAAATGTATACTGAGTGAGTTGTGGACAGGCCTCATTACTTCTTACACCACACGTGCCATTCCCTCTGGAATGCTCGATTACTTCTTGAAACGTATTGTTCATATATTATTAACATATCTCATTTGTTATTAAATAAAAACAATATATACTATGACAAGTTGTGTTGCCTTCTGGCCGATATAAGTAGTGAACACCGAAGTCAAATAAGTAACCTCAAAGAAGTTATTTCAAAAACAGAACAATTCGCATTATTAAAAAAACCATATTCAAAACATTTTTCGTTTGTTACTTATATAAAAAAATTTGTTTAAAAAATATTATTGTGTTTCTCCTCTTGCCTTATAACTTTCCCATCTAGATGAAATACGAAGTATGCTTCAAAAATCCTGAATAATCATTATGTTGACAAAAATATTAAATTTGTTAAAAAAAAAAACAGCGAGTAATAGTCCAAAAGACAATATAAAAAATTTGTTTTAAAAAAAAAAACATGGCTGCTTAGAACCTCACGGAACTGTCACAAGCAATTGAAACCAATCCAGGAGGCCCAATACCATTCTGGCAGAGCTATAACCAGTTGGGAATTTTAAGGCAGATGATGATTGCAGGACTCCTAAGAGTATTTAGTCATTTTTGTAGGTTCCGAAAGCTTATTCCTCCAAAACTCCTCACAATTATGCTCTCTAACATATCAAATCCAAGACCATCTTTATGCCTTATATGACTTTTAAAGATTAACTGAACGACAAAGAGATGGAAAACGTAGTAAATGCGCCTAAAACTGGTCAAAAAGGTGAATACTGAACTTTAGGCAGCAAGCAAGCAGTCAACACACTGCAGTTGGCCAAATTGCTGCTGTTGTTGTTAAACACTAGCTTTTAATTTGATTATCTTAAAAAAAAAAAAATGGAGTCATTTTGATGCATTAATTCAAAGAATGAATACAAATTTTGTTATTTTATTTCGTTATTAATTTAAAGAATGCAACTAAACGTTATTACAAAATAAATAGCCAACATGAGCCCGATCATACGGGAGATGTTTTAACATCTTAAAATTAAATATTTTGTAAAGTTGCAGGTTCTTATGCTTTCAAGTAGAGCTGCGTGGCTTGACCGTCTCTGAAGTTCAACCGATTACGCAGAGCGTGATTTTCAATATGATTGCAATTATATTCTATTATATATTTCACGCAAACATGAAAGCCAAATACGTACGAACATAAAACACTGTAAGAAGGTCTCTCCATGCCACAAAGTGACAAATTTCTGCTGCACGCAATAATAATACCAAGTCTTAACTAGACATCAGTAATTCAACAATCCTGGCAATACAATGCCAATAATCAAAGTAGTCAATGATTATGGACGTTTTCACAAATTGTGAACCTTTTGCAATAGCGCCAATTGCATGTTTCATGCATTGATTAAAAACAGTACGCAACTGCAGCACTGTATTTTCCACAACACAATTCTTTGAATATATATCAACATGTAAGCGAAACCCTTCGCGCTAAACTGTGTGTTGCTTTAAGAAGAACTTTGATTTTACCAAAGACTGTTCATACAAGTAATTGTTAAATAAACGGTTTGGAAAAGGAAAAGTATAAGCAACACAGATTTTATGAATGCTAAATCCTATTTTGATATTCATAATAAAATCACAGTACAAATAATATTAAAATCCAACTTTTGGGTGAGAAATGTGGTATATAATACATTAAAACATTAAAGGCCATTACGACTCTTCAAATGTATACTGAGTGAGTTGTGGACAGGCCTCATTACTTCTTACACCACACGTGCCATTCCCTCTGGAATGCTCGATTACTTCTTGAAACGTATTGTTCATATATTATTAACATATCTCATTTGTTATTAAATAAAAACAATATATACTATGACAAGTTGTGTTGCCTTCTGGCCGATATAAGTAGTGAACACCGAAGTCAAATAAGTAACCTCAAAGAAGTTATTTCAAAAACAGAACAATCCGCATTATTAAAAAAAACATATTCAAAACATTTTTCATTTGTTATTTATATAAAAAATTTGTTTAAAAAATATTTTTGTGTTTCCCATCTAGATGAAATACGAAGTATGCTTCAAAAATCCTGAATACTCATTACGTTGACAAAAATATTAAATTTGTTGAAAAAAAAAAAACAGTGAGTAAAAGTCCAAAAGACAATATAAAAAATTTGTTTTAAAAAACAAACATGGCTGCTTAGAACCTCACGGAACTGTCACAATACCATTCTGGCAGAGCTATAGCCAGTTGGGAATTTTAAGGCAAAACGTAGTAAATACGCTAAAAACTGGTCAAAAAGGTGAATACTGAACTTTAGGCAGCAAGCAGTCAACACACTGCAGTTGGCCAAATTGCTGCTGTTGTTGTTAAACATCTAGCTTTTAATTTGATTGTCTTAAAAAAAAAAAAAATGAGTCATTATGATGCATTAATTCAAAGAATGAATACAAATTTTGTTATTTTATTTCGTTATTAATTTAATGAATGCAACTAAACGTTATTACAAAATAAATAGCCAACATGAGCCCGATCATACGGGAGATGTTTTAACATCTTAAAATTAAATATTTTTATAGTTGCAAGTTCTTAAGCTTTCACGTAGAGCTGCGTGGCTTGACCGTCTCTGAAGTTCAACCGATTACGCAGAGCGTGATTTTCAATATGATTGCAATTATATATTATAATATTTTTATTATAGAAATTCAACTGCACATAATTTTAATATATGTATCGAAATATCAAGTCAAAGTGATGTGAAATGAGCATGTTCAAGTGGACGTTTTATTGATCCTTCTTTCAGTCTTCTTGAGAGGAGATCAAGTTTGTTACGAAGACGAAATTTATAGATTGGGGAATACATCTGAAATATCGAGATCAACAGAGACATTAAGAAAAAATCCTTATTTCAAGTTATTATCTTTTTTTATAATGTTTAAATTTGAATAATATTATTTTTTGGAAAATAAGACAACAATAGGGAAATTAACTAAAACACTGCAACTGCAAGTTGTTATAAAATCAAAATACATTTTTTATTCTAAAAGTTCAGCTTTTTAAATGTATACTGGGTTGTGGACAGGCCTCATACTTCGATATATTCATCATTACTTCTTACACCACACGTGTCATTCGCTTCAATTGTTTTCAGATTGCAATTTATATTGTAAACAGAGATCTAGTTCCATCATGGTAAAATATTCTTTTTTATCTACTACTAACAATTCTTCAATATCATTAAAAATCATATACAAAACATCAAAAATTAAATAAACATAGATTACATGTATAAAAAAATAGAATGAATTGTGCTTTAATAAACCTCAATGTTTTAGTTTGTTTTGATTCGATTAGCCACACATCAAAAATGCACACAAACATAAAACACTGTAAGAAGGTTTCTCCATGCCACAAAGTGCCAAATTTCTGTTGCACGCAATAATAATACCAAGTCTTAGCTAGACATCAGTAATTCAACAATCCTGGCAATACAATGCCAATAATCAAAGTGATCAATGAATATGCACGTTTTCACAAATTGTTAACCTTTTGCAATAGCGCCAATTGCATGTTTCATGCATTTAAAAAGAACAGTACGCAACTGCAGCACTGTATTTTCCTCAACACAATTCTTTGAATATATATCAACCTGTAAGCGAAACCCTTCGCGCTAAACTGTGTGTTGCTTTAAGAAGAACTTTGATTTTACCAAAGACTGTTCATACAAGTAATTGTTAAATAAACGGTTTGGAAAAGGAAAAGTATAAGCAACACAGATTTTATGAATGCTAAATCCTATTTTGATATTCATAATAAAATCACAGTACAAATAATAATAAAATCCAACTTTTGGTTGAGAAATGTGGTATATAATACATTAAAACATTAAAGGCCATTACGACTCTTCAAATGTATACTGAGTGAGTTGTGGACAGGCCTCATTACTTCTTACACCACACGTGCCATTCCCTCTGGAATGCTCGATTACTTCTTGAAACGTATTGTTCATATATTATTAACATATCTCATTTGTTATTAAATAAAAACAATATATACTATGACAAGTTGTGTTGCCTTCTGGCCGATATAAGTAGTGAACACCGAAGTCAAATAAGTAACCTCAAAGAAGTTATTTCAAAAACAGAACAATTCGCATTATTAAAAAACCATATTCAAAACATTTTCGTTTGTTACTTATATAAAAAAATTTGTTTATAAAATATTATTGTGTTTCTCCTCTTGCCTTATAACTTTCCCATCTAGATGAAATACGAAGTATGCTTCAAAAATCCTGAATAATCATTATGTTGACAAAAATATTAAATTTGTTAAAAAAAAAAACAGCGAGTAATAGTCCAAAAGACAATATAAAAAATTTGTTTTAAAAAAAAAAACATGGCTGCTTAGAACCTCACGGAACTGTCACAAGCAATTGAAACCAATCCAGGAGGCCCAATACCATTCTGGCAGAGCTATAACCAGTTGGGAATTTAAGGCAGATGATGATTGCAGGACTCCTAAGAGTATTTAGTCATTTTTGTAGGTTCCGAAAGCTTATTCCTCCAAAACTCCTCACAATTATGCTCTCTAACATATCAAATCCAAGACCATCTTTTATGCCTTATATGACTTTTAAAGATTAACTGAACGACAAAGAGATGGAAAACGTAGTAAATGCGCCTAAAACTGGTCAAAAAGGTGAATACTGAACTTTAGGCAGCAAGCAAGCAGTCAACACACTGCAGTTGGCCAAATTGCTGCTGTTGTTGTTAAACACTAGCTTTTAATTTGATTATCTTTAAAAAAAAAAAAATGGAGTCATTTTGATGCATTAATTCAAAGAATGAATACAAATTTTGTTATTTTATTTCGTTATTAATTTAAAGAATGCAACTAAACGTTATTACAAAATAAATAGCCAACATGAGCCCGATCATACGGGAGATGTTTTAACATCTTAAAATTAAATATTTTGTAAAGTTGCAGGTTCTTATGCTTTCTGCTGCACGCAATAATAATACCAAGTCTTAACTAGACATCAGTAATTCAACAATCCTGGCAATACAATGCCAATAATCAAAGTGGTCAATGATTATGCACGTTTTCACAAATTGTGAACCTTTTGCAATAGCGCCAATTGCATGTTTCATGCATTGATTAAAAACAGTACGCAACTGCAGCACTGTATTTTCCACAACATGTAAGCGAAACCCTTCGCGCTAAACTGTGTGTTGCTTTAAGAAGAACTTTGATTTTACCAAAGACTGTTCATACAAGTAATTGTTAAATAAACGGTTTGGAAAAGGAAAAGTATAAGCAACACAGATTTTATGAATGCTAAATCCTATTTTGATATTCATAATAAAATCACAGTACAAATAATATTAAAATCCAACTTTTGGGTGAGAAATGTGGTATATAATACATTAAAACATTAAAGGCCATTACGACTCTTCAAATGTATACTGAGTGAGTTGTGGACAGGCCTCATTACTTCTTACACCACACGTGCCATTCCCTCTGGAATGCTCGATTACTTCTTGAAACGTATTGTTCATATATTATTAACATATCTCATTTGTTATTAAACAAAACCAATATATACTATGACAAGTTCTGTTGCCTTCTGGCCGATATAAGTAGTGAACACCGAAGTCAAATAAGTAACCTCAAAGAAGTTATTTCAAAAACAGAACAATCCGCATTATTAAAAAAAAACTGCGAGTAGAAGTCCAAAAGACAATATAAATTGTCTTCAAAAAAATAACATGGCTGCTTAGAACCTCACGGAACTGTCACAAGCAATTGAAACCAATCTAGGAGGCCCAATACCATTCTTGCAAAGCTATAACCAGTTGGGAATTTTAAGGCAGAGCATGATTGACTCCTATGAGTATGCAGTAATTTTTGTAGGTTCACAATTATGCTCTCTAACATATCAAATCCAAGACCATTATATATGCCTTGTATGACTTTTAAAGATTAACTGAACGACAGGGGTTAGGCTTAGAACTGGTTATATAGAATTTTCTTTGAAACGAAGTTAATTCTTGACCTTTTGAGATTCCTTTAATGGAATTTCGACTGTATTAGATTCATAAATAATTGCATAATTGAGCTAGTTTCGCCCATTTGATACAAATTCGGCATTAAAAAAACCATTTACCAATGCGATTAATTGTTTTTCGAATGCATGTATTGCAGCCCGGTTCGGGATGTCTCCAGTCGTGCTCTTTTTGCTAAACAAAGGATTGCTAACAAGGCACGTAGATATGTGTAATCCATGTTGTAAACAAATAACATTCAACATTATTTAACATGTTAAACTTATCGTTTTTCATGACATGCATTGCCATGCTAATATTTTAATTTCAATTTACAAACATTAAATACACCAGAACCAATCCCGGTAAAAGGAACAAACAAAAATAAAATATTCAAAATACACATACACATACATATTCTGTCAAACTCCCCAACTTAATTTTTCCGTATTTATTCCTTGATGATGTTCAATGAAAACGTTTCTCTTCTTTCGCCTGCTCTAAAAGAGATTTTCTCTGGCAATAGCACTCCCATTAAATTGACGCTCTCCTCTTTCGGGCATAAACTGTGTTCAATTTATTTAATTTGACTTGCAATAGTTTTTTACTTTTATTGTTTTTTTATTGTATGTTATCTTGTAGGTTTTCATTTGGTCAACTTTATTGACAATAAGCGAAACAATTACTGCCAGCAAGCAAGTTCTTAACTAAAAGTTTGGCATGCTTTTGTTTTATATTCGCCAAGTTAAGGCAAATTCAAGTACATAATAAATGTGTCCATTGATTGATGCTTGAAGTGTGACAAATTGCCAATTTACCATTGACCACGTTTACACCCACACTCACATCATCTATGTAAAGATCTATTTATACCTGAACGCTGCATCAGCGTGATGACCGCGTTCTTATTATGTTAATTTCTATTTGGCTTTCAGCTCACGACACCGAGAAGCCGTCAAATTGTCCATTGAAGCCATCAATTTGCCAACATTGAGCTCAGCCAAGTAGACAGCAACATTGAACAGCCTGGCAAAATCTTGTGCACAATATACTGCTATTGGTCAAATTTTATATTGCTCTTCAATATGTTTAACCTTGCAAAGAAAGCTAGTACAAGTCTCTCTCTCTCTCTCTCTCTCTCTTTGTCGCACATAATTAAAAATGCAGTCACGCTGCGAGAGAATGAGTGAAAGTGAAAGCCTTATCATGTTGTTATTTGTTCCAAGGCAGCAAAGTGCCTAGGAAAAACTTTATTTTCTGCAGCACAGTTATAAATAACAAACAGAGGGAGAGAAAACAGAATTCTCTTTTTAATTGCATTCATTGCAGTGTCTCTTAACCGAAAAATATGAAAAAATAAATAAACTTTTGCACAAGCAGCAAGCGCGAGAGCAATTAAAGTGCATTTGTCTGCCAGTCAAATTTCAATAAACAGTCTGTCAAAAAGTATAAACAAAACAAACCATGTTCAAGGATAAATATCCCGCATTGCTTTACTCTCTCTCCCTGTCTCTACCAGTCTCTCGCTTTTGGTTTTTTTTTTTTTTTTTTCTTAGCTAGCACAGCAAAAACAAACTGAATCGCAAATTAGCCCTCGTTTCACAGCATGCTAATGCTGCTGATTCTTCTTCTACTTCTAGTTGTTCCACTTCTTCTTTTGAGGATAGCCAAGCGCAAGTGATCTGAAATGTGGCGTATGCAACAAGGCCTTGCCACCACCACCACCAACATTAGCAACAACAATAACAAATAGACAGCAGTAGCGGGATGCAACATACAACGTAGAGAATGCAGCATGCAGCACGCAGCGTGCGGTCGGCATCCAAACGTCGCTCTGGCAGCAAACTAATTAAGTGCATCAGCTAAGGACAGCGAGAAGCACAGAACAGGATGAGTGCGAAGATACGCATTGAAGAAGAAGTGTTGCCAGCCAGCCTTTGTTGGCCTTTGGCACGTTGCGCGCTCGAAAGCAACGCCAACGCCAACGTTCGGTCTTTCTAGTCAGTTGCCAACGTTCACAACTAAATTAGACACACAAACTTGAATTTATTATTTAGTTGATGTCTTGCTGAAAAATGAGAGAAACGAGTAAAGCCATTGGGAAATACTATTTTCACTTACATACTTTGTTAGCTGAAAGATGCTTAACCCTCATCCTGTAAAAAAAATAGCAACGAATATTGTATTTGGGCCAATTTTGCCCAATATAATTTTTTTTAGTTATATTACATTTTGTTGCAGGCATTGCATATAATTTCTGTAATAGAATGATTTTTGCACACGAAAAAGTTACAGCTCTTGCATTTTGTGTTGTATTTAGTGCTGTTAGACTTGTTTTCGCAGAAATGACAACGGGCTCTCTTTGTTTTTTTCTCTTCTTTCGGGTGAGTAAGCTTTCTGGCGACAGTGCCATATGGCTGTGTCTTACGCTCCTGCTTTTCCTCCTTCAAAAGCTTTAATCCCAGTTCTTCCAAAAAGAGTCGGCGACGAAAATGCTTTGATTTGTTCCACTCTGGATTTATTGCTGCCCAAATCACAAAAGCATTGCATGCAGAAACATCTATCATATTTGCGAAAAGAGCTACAGGCCATCTATTAGTCTTCCGCTTGCAAGTATATGTGGCAACCAGTTGGTCGAGTGTATCCACGCCAGCCTTTGTATGGTTATAATACTCTATTATTTCTGGTTTCTTTGACTGGTTATCGTGTATTCTTGCGTCTTGGTGCAATGTGCTTATTAGATATACGCACCGATATTTTTTGGAACATAAGCTACTAACGTTACATTATATTTATGTTCAAAAAGGAATTCTGAGTAAAAGACAGGATTTTTTCTCATGTCCAAAATACGTGGAGGTAGAAATAACTTATTTTTACGCACAGTCCCAACTATTGTCATTTTCTTTTTCAGCAGTTCAACAGCAAGATCGTATGAGGTGAAAAAGTTATCGCAAGTTATATTCCGGCCTTTGAGTCCTTCTGCAAGTTCTAGTACAACTCGCATGCCTTGGTTCTTTTCAGGAGCGCAATTACGATTTCGTCCGATATACACTTGCATAGACCAGGCATAGTTGGTGTTAGAGTCGCACAGTGTCCAAATTTTAATTCCATATTTCGCTGGCTTCGAAGGAATATATTGCCTAAATGGACATTTTCCACGATATGCCACTAGCTGCTCATCAACTGTCACGCATTCGTTTGGATTATACATAATCTTCAAATTATGAGCCCATTTGTCCCACAAAACTCTTATAGGTGCCAGCTTATCACGAGCTCGCCGATCCGCTCTATCTGATTTATCGTCAAATCGAAGAGCTCTGCTTATATTTTGGAATCTACGCAGCGACATTGTTGCTTTGAATATGGGTCTTCCTTTCAGATCGTCCCATAAACATTCCAATGCTTCACCACAAGAGCGATACACGCCAGCTAATAGCAGCAATCCAAAATATGCATTCAAGGAAGCATGGTTTATTTCCTCCCAAGCTTCTCCAAACACTTTTATACCTATTTAGTAATGTATAAATAAGTTTGTAATGTGCAAAGTTTTCGAAAATATGGTGAATACCTTCAATATTTGTCATCTTTATAATAATAATTTGCATCTCCTTTGTCATAAACAACTCAAATGTAGATTTGATATCACTAACACGTGCAATGGCATATTGAGTTGGTCCTGGAGCAGTAGTAATTATGTTTTCTTTCCTTTTCCTACCAACCAATGAGCTGCCACATTTTTCGTACCACATTGTTTTTTTGTCCTTAGAAATAAAACCAGAAGGTGGGTCTTGCTCTGGAACAGAAAATTGTTGTTCATCGGAGTAAATACTTTCTCCCTCGGAAATGGAAACACATGTCACTGATCGTTCATCTGATGAGATTTCGAAATCGTCAAGAGAGCTTTCATGGTCAGGGATACGCCCTTCAGCCTCACTGTCTGATTCGCTCAGCAGCTCTTCTATTTGGCATCGAGTAAGCGCCGCTGACTAATTGAAATTTATTTATAATGGCACTTTATTGAAATGTATAAACATATTTTTATACATACCCTTTTGGGCATTGTTTTTTCTTTTCCTGAGTAAACTTAGGGTAAAACAAAACTATTTATTTTGACTTTGAAAAACAAAACACACAGTCTAAATCGGTAATCATCAACGCCTTATGAACATTTGCACAGTTGCCTCATTTGTTTTCACTCGTTCACGAAAATTACTGTTATGTAAGGCGAGCAGTTTATGTATACATGAACTGCTCTACCCATAAGCAATGCAATATACACAAACAATTTTTCGTATTTTTTTTTGTCGTCTAATCGCAACCAAGAATGTAACGGACCTCTGATATTTTTGTTGTTGGGCAAAGAAATTTGTAGGTATTATGTTGTTTTTTTTTTTTTGCAGACGAGACTGCACTAAAAAAAATTCTGGGTATGTCAATCAGTTTATTTGTATGATAGTATGAGACTTGACGAACATTGGTATATACTTTGCTTGCGGAAACACCGGAAAATTAGATTGGGCAAAAATTGCCCAAAATACAAGATTTGTCACTTTCTCCGTGGGAGAGTCCTTAATGGATCCACAATATTAATTTTCACAACACTGCTAAATATACCAAAATAAATAATTGTCAAGAAGTTTCATGCCGATATCGCTAAATATACGTCAGATACGTACAGCTAAAAACGCGTTTGGGCAAAATTTGCCCAAAATACAGGATAAGGGTTAAGTGAAACTGCTTAGAAATTCTACTAAGAGATGTGTCAGCTTAATTTATTGCAAAACGGCTACTTAATTATATTTTGATTAATTTTTCTGCTCCTTTACCAATAATGCGCGGTGAGGGATAGCAAAGATTCTTTTGCCAAAAACCAATGCAATTGGAATTAATAATTATGTAAGCACTAAAATTTAATGTACACGCACATTTATTTCTAAATGTCTCTCTTGGGCATTGAATGCAACACTAATATGTTGCAACGTTAGTGGTGACAGGCCAGATAACATATCAATTACAGTCGAACTTCCATATAACGAAGCTCAAGGGAACAAGAGAAATCTTCGTTATAGAGAAATTTCGTTACATAGAATGGGTTTTTGGCTGAATCAAATTGCAAGGCTCTGATTTTTGATTTCGTTGCACAGAAAATTCTTTATACTGAAGTTCGTTATATCGAAGTTCGATTGTATAATATGCAAACCAGCACGCATATATTAATGCAAATAAACATTTATTATTCAACTTTCAACAGTTTATATTTTTGGCAATTTGTTAACAATTGTTAAATATTGAATAGCAAAAATTGCATCGGGTCTAGTTTTTTTGAAGGTATAAAATTAAATTTTTAGTTGCACTTTCTGCAAATGTGAGTAAGAGAATACCAACGCAATAAGCTCATTACGCATGACCTGGAAAAGTCGCACCATTCGAACGATGTTTAATAAAAGTATTATTCAAATATCCATTTTTTAGCATAACATTTTAGCCTTTTTTACGTTTAAAGTAATGGTTTGATGACGCATGTGTGATTTTTGTAGAGCATATTTCATCACTAATCCCATGTGTTCGAGTTGACTTCGTTGACATATTGGTTTATGAGTTGAAAGAAATGGCCTTACACTTTTGATGTTGGTTAAATTGTTGTTGCTATTGCTAGTGGTTTTTATTTTTTATTTTTGTATGTAGAAAAATGCTTAATTTAATTGAGTTTGTGGCTGTGCGAATTCTTATGGGAATAGGAAATGCATGGTGGTGTGTGTTGTGGGCGAAAGGGAGGGGAAGGTATGGTGCGTGCCTGTGGTTTTTTGTGCGTGCCACGCGAATAATTCAAAGCCAAAATCTGCTGCTGACACTGGCTGACAACGACAGACTGTAAAAGCAGCAGCAGCAGCAGCAGAAAAATGTATGTTGCAATAGTTTAACAACAAACTTTCCATACATGTGTGTGTGTGACTGTGTATGTACGTGTGAATGTACGTGTGAGTGTGCAGATGCGCGCTTTCATCGGTGTATGTGTGTGTGTGTTCTGTAAGTCATTCAGATTGCAACAGTGTTAACCACAAACTTCCGATTGCATTTTCACACAAAACAACCCAGCGACAACAACGACGGAAGCTAATGGCAGTTGCAACAACAATTTTGCCGGTACCGTTGTTTTCAACACACACACAATACACACAATACACACATACACACACACAACATGTCTATATCTTACGCAAAGGGTATAATAACTTAGTCATGTTATTCTAAAAGTTAAGTCGAACAAGTCGAACAATATTAATTTAGGTTATAATACCTGCAAATAGTTGATTAAAAGAAAGCAATTGAAGCTTAACTAATAAGTTATTATAATCGTAGTATCAACTGATGTAGCCAACCGAGATAAAGTAGTGTATGCAAGCTTCTGACTTGCACTATAAGAAAAAATAAGTCAAAAACTTACTACACCAAATTGTTACTGTTGCTGAAGCTGACAGCGCCATTTTTGGTAGCACATGCACCTTAACCAGCCTCTTGGGCTTGGAAACACGCTGCTAAAGTCAAAGTAGAAGGAGTTTTTGGGTTCAAAAGAAACAGGAAGTTTATCCTACATACCACATTTCATATATATATATGTGCAAGTGGCTTTCATAGATGGTAAAAATGTAATCAGATAAAACTGTCAACTGTGCAAAAGATAACCATGCCAATAAACGACAACCATGACGAAAACTTAGAGCAATCAAAGATGACATATATTTTTGATATATTTGTTTATCGTCCAATTAAAATAAACTACAGTCGAACTTCTCTCTTCATTAACGAACAATACAATTTGGACCAATCAAAAAAGCCATTCTATATTACGAATTTTTATTGTCCCCTTGAGATTCGCTATATGGAAGTTCGTGGTCCTAACGAAGTGAAAAAATAACAATTAAATCCGTTTTGGCTGACAACAGTTGACGAAAAATATTTAAATCAATGTGTAAACATTAAGATAAACAAGGTTTTTTTATTTTTAGCTGGCTGTGCTGGCGTAATAAGTTTCGTCAATATTGCATTTAAATTGAGAGAGAAACGCTAACCCATTTCAGCAAATGGTCGAGTGGGATACAAAAAATTGCACCATTAATTAAATTGAACAATATTGTACATAGGGAAAGTGCTTAAAAGTAGTTTCTCCAAATGATATCAATATTTAAAATATTTTGCAAACCTAACGTTAAACATCTTTTAAGTCAACAGCCTCAGCTTGTCATTTGCGGATATTGGCAATAACAATTGGCAATGACTGCTAGACAAGTGTAAAGTATGTTTAAAGCAACACGCGACAAGAGACTAATACTTGAATAAACATCGTGTAAAAAGTATATATTAGAAGAAAAAGACCGACCTTCTTCTGTGATGGAGACGATGTTTCCACCACATTTACAACATTTACACAACCAGCTCGAGCAGCAGCAGCAGCCGTGGATGCCGAATCACGGAAATTGTTTTGACGGCACAATTACATATGCATGTGTGTGTGTGTTTGTGACCCACGTTTTAACGTTGTGTGTGGTCTTGGTCCGCATTTTATGCTGCTGCTGCTGCTGCTGCTGGCCGTGCCACCAGGCTGTGAAAGCGTCATCTTAGAAGACGTGCATTGCATTTTGGCAACAATTCTGTGCAGAAAACGATTTGGCATTGTGTGTGTGTGTGTAAAAGGTATACTTACATATGTATGCATGCAGTTGGGCTCCACCGGTGCGCCACTAACGATTTAGCTGAATGTCATTAGAGGGTACGAGATGCCTATGGCCACCTAACCACCACTCAAGGCATTTGCCTAACGATTTTAGGGACCAAGCATACTGCACACAACCATTCAACGTGCAATGCAGAGCAGCAAGGGGGAGGACCCACTGTTTGCCCTGTTACCACTATGTACATACATATGCATGCATGTACATACATACATACATACATAAATGTTGGCCATTTGGCTATGGTGTGTGAACTAAGTAAAAGCTGTCTCAGGCATGCAATGCCATACAATGCATAGCCTTGAAGACCGACCAGAAAGCATTTGCTTGGATTTAAACATATAAAAATTACACTAAGGTTCTTGTAAACATAACTTAATGGCCATTATTTCTCTCTCTTTTTTTAAGGATAACTGTAAAGTTATAAAAGATTTTTATAAAATAACTCTTTTTTTTCAGTTTCGATAGGGCAGACGGACAGTGATATCGATCAAGAATTGAGTATTTAGAATATATATGAGACACTGAAAAAAGAATACGATTCATATTTAAGAAGTATTATAATGAGAACTAATTAAAAAACTTGATCCAATTCTAAATGCACTTGAGTTAAAAAAAAAAAAAAACATTATCCTTATAAGTGATCCAATCCTAAAAAGCCTTAAAATAATACTAAAAATAACTTGTTAACTTATAAAGAAGAAAACGTTCTTACTTCAATTCTTAGTACAGAGTATAAAGAGGAAGAAAAATTACAGTAATGATATATGAGTTTAAAGCCTTAAATCAACAATTTATTTTCAAAAACATTTCCTATTAAAAACATATGTTGATCACCTCAAAGACAATCGATAAATCACTCGAAGATCAATAACCCATATTTTTCAGCTTAATTTCAACTCTACAAAAACTAATAACAATGTTAGCTTTGCTCTTGAATTCTTTTGAAAATACTTTCAAATTGGTAACACAACTATTTTCATTAAATTTACCGTGAAGCGCCCTTGAATTAATAGAGTTAGTACAAACACGCTCGCTCAACTTCCTGTCGTTAAATGAAATTTGATTTTTCATTACAATAAAAAAAAAGAAAGAAGAATAACACCCAACGCTTGGGTATTTTGTTATTATTTGCTCTTGTCGATGTCGATGTTGCTGTTGTGATTTTAACTACTATATTGTCGCGTATGCTTTTTTTAAAATCAATATATACACTATATAATATCTGTGAGCGAACTAAAGTTTTGATTTATGCGCGTAGAATACATGGATTTTCTTTATGTCTCTCTTGCAACAGCATCAGCGGCAACAGCACAAATATATTACCTTTAATTAAAAACACCATTTATCAATGCGCAAGGCACAAATGAAACCTATATAGAGACTGTGTGTAAGAGAGAGAGAGAGAGAGAGAGTAGTATGTATGTGCTCCTTTGCATACAAACTCGTATGCAAATACACCTATGTAGTATGTGAGTATTAACAGTAAGTAGTGTGCATGGCGGAGGTGTTGCCATGCATCCAGCATCAATATTATTAATTGCTTTCAATTAAAACAAAATGTGCCAGCAGCCACGTACAAGCAAGCTGAACTGAACCCAACCACACCGCACCACACCGCATCGCACAAGGCCAAGCCGATGCAAAGCGTGTTGTATGGATACAGTAGGTGGTCCCTGGTCGGTCACTGGCTTTAAAATGCAACACAAAACCCAAACAGTGCGGCACGCGCTCCAAACAACAACTATGACAAAAGAACAATAGAAAAAGTAATCCTATTTGGCTGCAACATCAAGAATTGTGCGCTTCTCCCTTACAATTGGTCTTCAACTAACAGGGGTAAACCATCATGCTTTCAAACTAATGGACATTCAATCGATCAATTCATCGAAATTCAATTACACTAAAAGCTGTAAACAAACGAAAAAAAAAAAAAAAACTTTTACCCC
The DNA here is from genome assembly GCA_030179655.1 of Scaptomyza flava. Taxonomy (NCBI): domain Eukaryota; kingdom Metazoa; phylum Arthropoda; class Insecta; order Diptera; family Drosophilidae; genus Scaptomyza; species Scaptomyza flava. Next base: position 11,337,640 of record JARNME010000314.1, read on the forward strand.
AGCAACAACTAGTGTAGAATTGGCTCGATCTTTGAAGGAGATCTTCAATGGTCTGTGCTTTTGCCTTGACCCAAGCTTTTACACTGCTACAAAAGTTTGAAGCGTTTTCGGAATATTTCACTTTGACACTGTCACACGAAGAAGCTTTGCACAAGCCATGTAATTAGTGTACAGTACGACCTCGCTCAACTCAACCCTTCATGCACGCAGCACCCGAAATCTTAACCTTGTTAACGCAACTTAAAAAATATTACTTTATTTAACACAACTTCCAACTTTAGAAAACCCAAACATAAATCGATGTTTGTACCTATAGACTGTAATTTGAAGTGACTGTGGACGTGTGGGTTCAAGATGAGATAAGGTCGGCGGTCGAAATCCGGATCGGAAACTGAGGTGCCTTGCCCGTTGGCAGCAGGCAGCTGGCAACCAGTGTGTTTACTTGCTCTAAAACAGTTGCTGCCAGGGGCGAACGTTTGTTTTTCAAGCGACGGCAATCAATCAATCAGGTAGGCAACAAATAGCATGCACGCTTCAATTTTAGATGTAAGAATAACCTAAACTATATACATACAGTGACTCACAGCTTAAATGATGCAGAGTCAAATAAAAAGTTTAAGGTGCTATATATTATAAACTAGAGGAAATACAAAAAAATGTTTAAACGCCAATTTGTTTTATGCTGTATCGCATTTAAAAAATGAACTTTATTTGTTTCTGAAATATTGTTTTATATATAAACTAAAAACTAAAAATATATCTTAAATATAGGTCACCGCTTAAAAGATGCAGACACAAACTAGTTATGTTTTTGCCGAATAAAAGGTTAAATAAGGATTTTAGTACTTAGTATGTAATCCCTTAACCTTTAACCTTTACAACAGCCCTTTACCTATTATTCATCCAAGTGGTTTCCGCGCTTATTTTGCTCCATTCCTCAAGCAGAGCATTTTTAAGGTCATGTTTGCTGAAAATCCGAGGATTTCGGATCTTGTTCTCAAGCATAGCCGACAATATTTCAACAACTTTTAAATCTGAAGACTGGGCCGGAGTAATCATAACGTGGGGGCAGTTCCAAGTAAGCCAGAACTGCACTATTTCGGACGTAAGTTTGGGGTCGTTGTCGTGGTAGAACCGGAAACAACGTCGGATTCCTAACTTTTCGGCGCTTCGGAGCAAATTTTTTTTTAAGAATATTGAAGTACATAGTCTAATCCATCGTCAACTCAAAAAACGCCAAATTTCCGAAGCCGAAGCTGCCGACATACATGCCCATACCATCACACTTCCTCCGAATTGCTTACCTGTCGCTTTTACGTTTTTTGGATCCAGTTCGGTATTGGGCACAGTAATTTTTGCAGACGAGTCCAAATTCAACCTTTTTGGGTCGGACGGCAGAAATAATGTGTATGTATTTAGTAAGTGCTTATGTATTTCTTTTTTTTATGCTTAAGCAACTATTGAATCAGGGGAGTAAAAGTCTTTTTTCAATATATACTTACATATAATCTAACTTAAGAGTAAAATCGAATTTGTCATTGTTTTAGTTTTGTCGTAATAGCTGCTCGTAAGCTAAAGAACATAAAACGATGTTTGTACCAACACGAAATTTTGGCATGTAACTTTAACATGCATTCTGACCAAAAATCGAAGTTCACTTAAATGTATTTATGTAAATGCAGTTTTATTCTAGTGATTAAAACATGACTTTTAAGACATTGCATTTGAAAATCGGGTCAGTTTTGCCCAAGTTATGGAAGTCGAAAGATTTAACCTGTTCCCAAGTTGATTTTATGTCATAAACTTGTAACATGCATATTGACCAAAAATCGAAGTTTACTTAAATGTATTTATGTAAATCCAGTTTTATTCTTGTAGCCAAACCATGACTTTGAAGACATTGCATTTGAAAATTGGGTCAGTTTTGATGAAGTTATGGAAGTCGAAAGATTTAACCATTGCCCAAGTTGATTTCATGTCATTAACTTGTAACATGCATATTGACCAAAAATCTAAGTTCACTTAAATGTATCTATGTAAATGCAGTTTTATTCTTGTGGTCAAACCATGACTTTTAAGACATTGCATTTGAAAATCGGGTCAGTTTTGCCGAAGTTATGGAAGTCGAAAGATTTAACCAATAGCCAAGTTGATTTCATGTCATAAAATTTTAGCATGCATAATGACCAAAAATCGAAGTTCTCTTAAATGTATTTATGTAAATGCAGTTTTATTCTAGTGGTCAAACCATGACTTTTAAGACATTGCATTTGAAAATCGGGTCAGTTTTGCCGAAGTTATGGAAGTCGAAAGATTTAACCATTGCCCAACTTGACTTTATGTCATAAAATTTTAGCATGCATAATGACCAAAAATCGAAGTTCACTCAAATGTATTTATGTAAATGCAGTTTTATTCTTGTGGTCAAACCATGACTTTTAAGACATTGCATTTGAAAATCGGGTCAGTTTTGCCGAAGTTATGGAAGTCGAAAGATTTAACCAATAGCCAAGTTGATTTCATGTCATAAAATTTTAGCATGCATAATGACCAAAAATCGAAGTTCACTTAAATGAAGTTATTTAAATGCAGTTTTATTCTAGTGGTCAAAACATGACTTTTAAGACATTGCATTTGAAAATCGGGTCAGTTTTGCCGAAGTTATGGAAGTCGAAAGATTTAACCAATAGCCAAGTTGATTTCATGTCATAAAATTTTAGCATGCATAATGACCAAAAATCGAAGTTCTCTTAAATGTATTTATGTAAATGCAGTTTTATTCTAGTGGTCAAACCATGACTTTTAAGACATTGCATTTGAAAATCGGGTCAGTTTTGCCGAAGTTATGGAAGTCGAAAGATTTAACCATTGCCCAACTTGACTTTATGTCATAAAATTTTAGCATGCATAATGACCAAAAATCTAAGTTCACTTAAATGTATCTATGTAAAAGCAGTTTTATTCTTGTGGTCAAACCATGACTTTTAAGACATTGCATTTGAAAATCGGGTCAGTTTTGCCGAAGTTATGGAAGTCGAAAGATTTAACCAATAGCCAAGTTGATTTCATGTCATAAAATTTTAGCATGCATAATGACCAAAAATCGAAGTTCACTTAAATGAAGTTATTTAAATGCAGTTTTATTCTAGTGGTCAAAACATGACTTTTAAGACATTGCATTTGAAAATCGGGTCAGTTTTGCCGAAGTTATGGAAGTCGAAAGATTTAACCAATGCCCAAGTTGATTTCATGTCATAAAATTTTAGCATGCATAATGACCAAAAATCGAAGTTCACTTAAATGTATCTATGTAAATGCAGTTTTATTCTTGTGGTCAAACCATGACTTTTAAGACATTGCATTTGAAAATCGGGTCAGTTTTGCCGAAGTTATGGAAGTCGAAAGATTTAACCAATAGCCAAGTTGATTTCATGTCATAAAATTTTAGCATGCATAATGACCAAAAATCGAAGTTCACTCAAATGTATTTATGTAAATCCAGTTTTATTCTATTAGCCAAACCATGACTTTTAAGGCATTGCATTTGAAAATCGGGTCAGTTTTGCCGAAGTTATGGAAGTCGAAAGATTTAACCATTGCCCAACTTGACTTTATGTCATAAAATTTTAGCATGCATAATGACCAAAAATCGAAGTTCACTCAAATGTATTTATGTAAATGCAGTTTTATTCTAGTAGCCAAACCATGACTTTTAAGGCATTGCATTTGAAAATCGGGTCAGTTTTGCCGAAGTTATGGAAGTCGAAAGATTTAACCTTTGCCCAAGTTGATTTTATGTCATAAAATTTAGCATGCATAATGACCAAAAATCGAAGTTCACTCAAATGTATTTATGTAAATGCAGTTTTATTCTTGTAGCCAAACCATGACTTTTAAGACATTGCATTTGAAAATCGGGTCAGTTTTGCCGAAGTTATGGAAGTCGAAAGATTTAACCAATGCCCAAGTTGATTTTATGTCATAAAATTTTAGCATGCATAATGACCAAAAATCGAAGTTCACTCAAATGTATTTATGTAAATGCAGTTTTATTCTAGTGGTCAAACCATGACTTTATAGACATTGCATTTGAAAATTGGGTCAATTTTGCCGAAGTTATGGAAGTCGAAAGATTTAACCAATGCCCAAGTAGATTTTATGTCATAAAATTTTAGCATGCATCATGACCAAAAATCGAAGTTCACTTAAATGTATTATGTAAATGCAGTTTTATTCTTGTGGTCAAACCATGACTTTTAAGACATTGCATTTGAAAATCGGGTCAGTTTTGCCGAAGTTATGGAAGTCGAAAGATTTAACCAATGCCCAAGTTGACTTTATGTCATAAACTTGTAACATGCATAATGTCCAAAAATCGAATTTTATTTAAATGTAGTTATTTAAATGCAGTTTTATTCTAGTCGTCAAACCATGACTTTTAAGTCATTGCATTTGAAAATCGGGCCAGTTTTGCCGAAGTTATGGAAGTCGAAAGATTTAACCAATGCCCAACTTGAATTTATGTCATAAAATTTTAGCATGCATATGACCAAAAATCGAAGTTCACTCAAATGTATTTATGTAAATGCAGTTTTATTCTTGTGGTCAAACCATGACTTTTAAGACATTGCATTTGAAAATCGGGTCAGTTTTGCCGAAGTTATGGAAGTCGAAAGATTTAACCAATGCCCAAGTTGACTTTATGTCATAAACCTGTAACATGCATAATGTCCAAAAATCGAATTTTATTTAAATGTAGTTATTTAAATGCAGTTTTATTCTAGTCGTCAAAACATGACTTTTAAGACATTGCATTTGAAAATCGGGTCAGTTTTGCCGAAGTTATGGAAGTCGAAAGATTTAACCAATGCCCAAGTTGACTTTATGTCATAAACTTGTAACATGCATAATGACCAAAAATCGAAGTTCACTTAAATGTATTTATGTAAATGCAGTTTTATTCTTGTGGTCAAACCATGACTTTTAAGTCATTGCATTTGAAAATCGGGTCAGTTTTGCCGAAGTTATGGAAGTCGAAAGATTTAATCAATGCCCAACTTGACTTTATGTCATAAAATTTTAGCATGCATATTGACCAAAAATCGAAGTTCACTCAAATGTATTTATGTAAATCCAGTTTATTCTATTAGCCAAACCATGACTTTTAAGACATTGCATTTGAAAATCGGGTCAGTTTTGCCGAAGTTATGGAAGTCGAAAGATTTAACCATTGCCCAACTTGACTTTATGTCATAAAATTTTAGCATGCATAATGACCAAAAATCGAAGTTCACTTAAATGTATTTATGTAAATGCAGTTTTATTCTATTAGCCAAACCATGACTTTTAGGCATTGCATTTGAAAATCGGGTCAGTTTTGCCGAAGTTATGGAAGTCGAAAGATTTAACCAATGCCCAACTTGACTTTATGTCATAAAATTTTAGCATGCATAATGACCAAAAATCGAAGTTCACTTAAATGTATTTATGTAAATGCAGTTTTATTCTTGTGGTCAAACCATGACTTTTAAGACATTGCATTTGAAAATCGGGTCAGTTTTGCCGAAGTTATGGAAGTCGAAAGATTTAACCAATAGCCAAGTTGATTTCATGTCATAAAATTTTAGCATGCATAATGACCAAAAATCGAATTTCACTCAAATGTATTTATGTAAATCCAGTTTTATTCTATTAGCCAAACCATGACTTTTAAGACATTGCATTTGAAAATCGGGTCAGTTTTGCCGAAGTTATGGAAGTCGAAAGATTTAACCATTGCCCAACTTGACTTTATGTCATAAAATTTTAGCATGCATAATGACCAAAAATCGAAGTTCACTTAAATGTATTTATGTAAATCCAGTTTTATTCTATTAGCCAAACCATGACTTTTAAGGCATTGCATTTGAAAATCGGGTCAGTTTTGCCGAAGTTATGGAAGTCGAAAGATTTAACCAATGCCCAAGTTGATTTCATGTCATAAAATTTTAGCATGCATAATGTCCAAAAATCGAATTTTAATTAAATGTAGTTATATAAATGCAGTTTTATTCTAGTCGTCAAAACATGACTTTTAAGACATTGCATTTGAAAATCGGGTCAGTTTTGCCGAAGTTATGGAAGTCGAAAGATTTAACCAATGCCCAAGTTGATTTCATGTCATAAAATTTTAGCATGCATATTGACCAAAAATCGAAGTTCACTCAAATGTATTTATGTAAATGCAGTTTTATTCTTGTGGTCAAACCATGACTTTTAAGACATTGCATTTGAAAATCGGGTCAGTTTTGCCGAAGTTATGGAAGTCGAAAGATTTAACCAATGCCCAACTTGAGTTTATGTCATAAAATTTTAGCATGCATATTGACCAAAAATCGAAGTTCACTCAAATGTATTTATGTAAATGCAGTTTTATTCTTGTGGTCAAACCATGACTTTTAAGGCATTGCATTTGAAAATCGGGTCAGTTTTGCCGAAGTTATGGAAGTCGAAAGATTTAACCAATGCCCAAGTTGACTTTATGTCATAAACTTGTAACATGCATAATGTCCAAAAATCGAATTTTATTAAATGTAGTTATTTAAATGCAGTTTTATTCTAGTCGTCAAACCATGACTTTTAAGTCATTGCATTTGAAAATCGGGTCAGTTTTGCCGAAGTTATGGAAGTCGAAAGATTTAACCAATGCCCAAGTTGATTTTATGTCATAAAATTTTAGCATGCATATTGACCAAAAATCCAAGTTCACTTAAATGTATTTATGTAAATGCAGTTTTATTCTTGTGGTCAAACCATGACTTTTAAGTCATTGCATTTGAAAATCGGGTCAGTTTTGCCGAAGTTATGGAAGTCGAAAGATTTAACCAATGCCCAAGTTGATTTTATGTCATAAAATTTTAGCATGCATATTGACCAAAAATCCAAGTTCACTTAAATGTATTTATGTAAATGCAGTTTTATTCTTGTGGTCAAACCATGACTTTTAAGGCATTGCATTTGAAAATCGGGTCAGTTTTGCCGAAGTTATGGAAGTCGAAAGATTTAACCAATGCCCAACTTGAATTTATGTCATAAAATTTTAGCATGCATATTGACCAAAAATCGAAGTTCACTCAAATGTATTTATGTAAATGCAGTTTTATTCTTGTGGTCAAACCATGACTTTTAAGACATTGCATTTGAAAATCGGGTCAGTTTTGCCGAAGTTATGGAAGTCGAAAGATTTAACCAATGCCCAAGTTGACTTTATGTCATAAACTTGTAACATGCATAATGTCCAAAAATCGAATTTTAATTAAATGTAGTTATTTAAATGCAGTTTTATTCTAGTCGTCAAAACATGACTTTTAAGACATTGCATTTGAAAATCGGGTCAGTTTTGCCGAAGTTATGGAAGTCGAAAGATTTAACCAATGCCCAAGTTGATTTTATGTCATAAAATTTTAGCATGCATAATGACCAAAAATCGAAGTTCACTTAAATGTATTTATGTAAATGCAGTTTTATTCTTGTAGCCAAACCATGACTTTTAAGTCATTGCATTTGAAAATCGGGTCAGTTTTGCCGAAGTTATGGAAGTCGAAAGATTTAACCAATGCCCAAGTTGATTTTATGTCATAAAATTTTAGCATGCATAATGACCAAAAATCGAAGTTCACTCAAATGTATTTATGTAAATGCAGTTTTATTCTAGTGGTCAAAACATGACTTTATAGACATTGCATTTGAAAATTGGGTCAATTTTGCCGAAGTTATGGAAGTCGAAAGATTTAACCATTGCCCAGCTTGACTTTATGTCATAAAATTTTAGCATGCATAATGACCAAAAATCGAAGTTCACTTAAATGTATTTATGTAAATGCAGTTTTATTCTTGTGGTCAAACCATGACTTTTAAGACATTGCATTTGAAAATCGGGTCAGTTTTGCCGAAGTTATGGAAGTCGAAAGATTTAACCAATGCCCAAGTTGACTTTATGTCATAAAATTTTAGCATGCATAATGACCAAAAATCGAAGTTCACTTAAATGTATTTATGTAAATGCAGTTTTATTCTTGTGGTCAAACCATGACTTTTAAGACATTGCATTTGAAAATCGGGTCAGTTTTGCCGAAGTTATGGAAGTCGAAAGATTTAACCAATGCCCAAGTTGATTTCATGTCATAAAATTTTAGCATGCATAATGACCAAAAATCGAAGTTCACTTAAATGTATTTATGTAAATCCAGTTTTATTCTATTAGCCAAACCATGACTTTTAAGACATTGCATTTGAAAATCGGGTCAGTTTTGCCGAAGTTATGGAAGTCGAAAGATTTAACCATTGCCCAACTTGACTTTATGTCATAAAATTTTAGCATGCATAATGACCAAAAATCGAAGTTCACTCAAATGTATTTATGTAAATGCAGTTTTATTCTATTAGCCAAACCATGACTTTTAAGACATTGCATTTGAAAATCGGGTCAGTTTTGCCGAAGTTATGGAAGTCGAAAGATTTAACCATTGCCCAACTTGACTTTATGTCATAAAATTTTAGCATGCATAATGACCAAAAATCGAAGTTCACTTAAATGAAGTTATTTAAATGCAGTTTTATTCTAGTGGTCAAAACATGACTTTTAAGACATTGCATTTGAAAATCGGGTCAGTTTTGCCGAAGTTATGGATGTCGAAAGATTTAACCAACGCCCAAGTTGAATTTATGTCTTAAACTTGTAACATGCATATTGACCAAAAATCGAAGTTCACTTAAATGTATTTATGTAAATCCAGTTTTATTCTTGTAGCCAAACCATGACTTTGAAGACATTGCATTTGAAAATCGGGTCAGTTTTGCCGAAGTTATGGAAGTCGAAAGATTTAACCAATGCCCAAGTTGATTTCATGTCATAAAATTTAGCATGCATAATGACCAAAATCGAAGTTCACTTAAATGTATCTATGTAAATGCAGTTTTATTCTTGTGGTCAAACCATGACTTTTAAGACATTGCATTTGAAAATCGGGTCAGTTTTGCCGAAGTTATGGAAGTCGAAAGATTTAACCAATAGCCAAGTTGATTTCATGTCATAAAATTTTAGCATGCATAATGACCAAAAATCGAAGTTCACTTAAATGTATTTATGTAAATCCAGTTTTATTCTATTAGCCAAACCATGACTTTTAAGGCATTGCATTTGAAAATCGGGTCAGTTTTGCCGAAGTTATGGAAGTCGAAAGATTTAACCATTGCCCAACTTGACTTTATGTCATAAAATTTTAGCATGCATAATGACCAAAAATCGAAGTTCACTCAAATGTATTTATGTAAATGCAGTTTTATTCTTGTAGCCAAACCATGACTTTTAAGACATTGCATTTGAAAATCGGGTCAGTTTTGCCGAAGTTATGGAAGTCGAAAGATTTAACCAATGCCCAAGTTGATTTTATGTCATAAAATTTTAGCATGCATAATGACCAAAAATCGAAGTTCACTTAAATGTATTTATGTAAATGCAGTTTTATTCTTGTAGCCAAACCATGACTTTTAAGACATTGCATTTGAAAATCGGGTCAGTTTTGCCGAAGTTATGGAAGTCGAAAGATTTAATCAATGCCCAAGTTGACTTTATGTCATAAACCTGTAACATGCATAATGTCCAAAAATCGAATTTTATTTAAATGTAGTTATTTAAATGCAGTTTTATTCTAGTCGTCAAACCATGACTTTTAAGTCATTGCATTTGAAAATCGGGTCAGTTTTGCCGAAGTTATGGAAGTCGAAAGATTTAACCAATGCCCAAGTTGACTTTATGTCATAAACCTGTAACATGCATAATGTCCAAAAATCGAATTTTATTTAAATGTAGTTATTTAAATGCAGTTTTATTCTTGTAGTCAAACCATGACTTTTAAGACATTGCATTTGAAAATCGGGTCAGTTTTGCCGAAGTTATGGAAGTCGAAAGATTTAACCAATGCCCAAGTTGACTTTATGTCATAAAATTTTAGCATGCATAATGACCAAAAATCGAAGTTCACTCAAATGTATTTATGTAAATGCAGTTTTATTCTTGTGGTCAAACCATGACTTTTAAGACATTGCATTTGAAAATCGGGTCAGTTTTGCCGAAGTTATGGAAGTCGAAAGATTTAACCAATGCCCAAGTTGACTTTATGTCATAAACCTGTAACATGCATATTGACCAAAAATCGAAGTTCACTCAAATGTATTTATGTAAATTTTTTATTCTTGTAGCCAAACCATGACTTTTAAGACATTGCATTTGAAAATCGGGTCAGTTTTGCCGAAGTTATGGAAGTCGAAAGATTTAACCAATGCCCAAGTTGACTTTATGTCATAAACCTGTAACATGCATAATGACCAAAAATCGAATTTTATTTAAATGTAGTTATTTAAATGCAGTTTTATTCTTGTAGCCAAACCATGACTTTAAGACATTGCATTTGAAAATCGGGTCAGTTTTGCCGAAGTTATGGAAGTCGAAAGATTTAATCAATGCCCAAGTTGACTTTATGTCATAAAATTTTAGCATGCATAATGACCAAAAATCGAATTTTATTTAAATGTAGTTATTTAAATGCAGTTTTATTCTTGTAGCCAAACCATGACTTTTAAGACATTGCATTTGAAAATCGGGTCAGTTTTGCCGAAGTTATGGAAGTCGAAAGATTTAACCAATGCCCAAGTTGATTTTATGTCATAAAATTTTAGCATGCATAATGACCAAAATCGAAGTTCACTCAAATGTATTTATGTAAATGCAGTTTTATTCTTGTAGCCAAACCATGACTTTTAAGTCATTGCATTTGAAAATCGGGTCAGTTTTGCCGAAGTTATGGAAGTCGAAAGATTTAACCAATGCCCAAGTTGATTTTATGTCATAAAATTTTAGCATGCATAATGACCAAAAATCGAAGTTCACTCAAATGTATTATGTAAATGCAGTTTTATTCTTGTAGCCAAACCATGACTTTTAAGACATTGCATTTGAAAATCGGGTCAGTTTTGCCGAAGTTATAGAGGTCGAAAGATTTAACCAATGCCCAAGTTGACTTATGTCATAAACTTGTAACATGCATAATGTCCAAAAATCGAATTTTATTTAAATGTAGTTATTTAAATGCAGTTTTATTCTAGTCGTCAAACCATGACTTTTAAGTCATTGCATTTGATAATCGGGTCAGTTTTGCCGAAGTTATGGAAGTCGAAAGATTTAACCAATGCCCAGTTGACTTTATGTCATAAACTTGTAACATGCATAATGTCCAAAAATCGAATTTTATTTAAATGTAGTTATTTAAATGCAGTTTTATTCTAGTCGTCAAAACATGACTTTTAAGTCATTGCATTTGAAAATCGGGTCAGTTTTGCCGAAGTTATGGAAGTCGAAAGATTTAACCAATGCCCAAGTTGACTTTATGTCATAAACTTGTAACATGCATAATGTCCAAAAATCGAATTTTATTTAAATGTAGTTATTTAAATGCAGTTTTATTCTTGTAGCCAAACCATGACTTTTAAGACATTGCATTTGAAAATCGGGTCAGTTTTGCCGAAGTTATGGAAGTCGAAAGATTTAACCAATGCCCAAGTTGACTTTATGTCATAAAATTTTAGCATGCATAATGACCAAAAATCGAAGTTCACTTAAATGTATTTATGTAAATGCAGTTTTATTCTTGTGGTCAAACCATGACTTTTAAGGCATTGCATTTGAAATCGGGTCAGTTTTGCCGAAGTTATGGAAGTCGAAAGATTTAACCAATGCCCAAGTTGACTTTATGTCATAAACCTGTAACATGCATAATGACCAAAAATCGAATTTATTTAAATGTAGTTATTTAAATGCAGTTTTATTCTAGTCGTCAAACCATGACTTTTAAGTCATTGCATTTGAAAATCGGGTCAGTTTTGCCGAAGTTATGGAAGTCGAAAGATTTAACCAATGCCCAACTTGAATTTATGTCATAAACTTGTAACATGCATATTGACCAAAAATCGAAGTTCACTTAAATGTATTTATGTAAATGCAGTTTTATTCTTGTGGTCAAACCATGACTTTTAAGACATTGCATTTGAAAATCGGGTCAGTTTTGCCGAAGTTATGGAAGTCGAAAGATTTAACCATTGCCCAACTTGACTTTATGTCATAAAATTTTAGCATGCATAATGACCAAAAATCGAAGTTCACTCAAATGTATTTATGTAAATCCAGTTTTATTCTATTAGCCAAACCATGACTTTTAAGACATTGCATTTGAAAATCGGGTCAGTTTTGCCGAAGTTATGGAAGTCGAAAGATTTAACCATTGCCCAACTTGACTTTATGTCATAAAATTTTAGCATGCGTAATGACAAAAATCGAAGTTCACTCAAATGTATTTATGTAAATCCAGTTTTATTCTATTAGCCAAACCATGACTTTTAAGGCATTGCATTTGAAAATCGGGTCAGTTTTGCCGAAGTTATGGAAGTCGAAAGATTTAACCAATGCCCAAGTTGATTTCATGTCATAAAATTTTAGCATGCATACTGACCAAAAATCGAAGTTCACTCAAATGTATTTATGTAAATGCAGTTTTATTCTTGTAGCCAAACCATGACTTTTAAGGCATTGCATTTGAAAATCGGGTCAGTTTTGCCGAAGTTATGGAAGTCGAAAGATTTAACCAATAGCCAAGTTGATTTCATGTCATAAAATTTTAGCATGCATAATGACCAAAAATCGAATTTCACTCAAATGTATTTATGTAAATCCAGTTTTATTCTATTAGCCAAACCATGACTTTTAAGACATTGCATTTGAAAATCGGGTCAGTTTTGCCGAAGTTATGGAAGTCGAAAGATTTAACCAATAGCCAAGTTGATTTCATGTCATAAAATTTTAGCATGCATAATGAAAAAAAATCGAAGTTCACTCAAATGTATTTATGTAAATCCAGTTTTATTCTATTAGCCAAACCATGACTTTTAAGGCATTGCATTTGAAAATCGGGTCAGTTTTGCCGAAGTTATGGAAGTCGAAAGATTTAACCTTTGCCCAAGTTGATTTTATGTCATAAAATTTTAGCATGCATAATGACCAAAAATCGAAGTTCACTCAAATGTATTTATGTAAATGCAGTTTTATTCTTGTAGCCAAACCATGACTTTTAAGGCATTGCATTTGAAAATCGGGTCAGTTTTGCCGAAGTTATGGAAGTCGAAAGATTTAACCATTGCCCAACTTGACTTTATGTCATAAAATTTTAGCATGCATAATGACCAAAAATCGAAGTTCACTTAAATGAAGTTATTTAAATGCAGTTTTATTCTAGTGGTCAAAACATGACTTTTAAGACATTGCATTTGAAAATCGGGTCAGTTTTGCCGAAGTTATGGAAGTCGAAAGATTTAACCAATGCCCAAGTTGATTTCATGTCATAAAATTTTAGCATGCATAATGACCAAAAATCGAAGTTCACTTAAATGTATCTATGTAAATGCAGTTTTATTCTTGTGGTCAAACCATGACTTTTAAGACATTGCATTTGAAAATCGGGTCAGTTTTGCCGAAGTTATGGAAGTCGAAAGATTTAACCAATAGCCAAGTTGATTTCATGTCATAAAATTTTAGCATGCATAATGACCAAAAATCGAAGTTCACTTAAATGTATTTATGTAAATGCAGTTTATTCTTGTAGCCAAACCATGACTTTTAAGACATTGCATTTGAAAATCGGGTCAGTTTTGCCGAAGTTATGGAAGTCGAAAGATTTAACCAATGCCCAAGTTGACTTTATGTCATAAACCTGTAACATGCATATTGACCAAAAATCGAAGTTCACTCAAATGTATTTATGTAAATGCAGTTTTATTCTTGTAGCCAAACCATGACTTTTAAGACATTGCATTTGAAAATCGGGTCAGTTTTGCCGAAGTTATGGAAGTCGAAAGATTTAACCAATGCCCAAGTTGATTTTATGTCATAAAATTTTAGCATGCATAATGACCAAAAATCGAAGTTCACTCAAATGTATTTATGTAAATGCAGTTTTATTCTTGTAGCCATACCATGACTTTTAAGACATTGCATTTGAAAATCGGGTCAGTTTTGCCGAAGTTATAGAGGTCGAAAGATTTAACCAATGCCCAAGTTGACTTTATGTCATAAACTTGTAACATGCATAATGTCCAAAAATCGAATTTTATTTAAATGTAGTTATTTAAATGCAGTTTTATTCTAGTCGTCAAACCATGACTTTTAAGTCATTGCATTTGAAAATCGGGTCAGTTTTGCCGAAGTTATGGAAGTCGAAAGATTTAACCAATGCCCAAGTTGACTTTATGTCATAAACTTGTAACATGCATAATGTCCAAAATCGAATTTTATTTAAATGTAGTTATTTAAATGCAGTTTTATTCTAGTCGTCAAACCATGACTTTTAAGTCATTGCATTTGAAAATCGGGTCAGTTTTGCCGAAGTTATGGAAGTCGAAAGATTTAACCAATGCCCAAGTTGACTTTATGTCATAAACTTGTAACATGCATAATGACCAAAAATCGAATTTTATTTAAATGTAGTTATTTAAATGCAGTTTTATTCTTGTATCCAAACTATGACTTTTAAGTCATTGCATTTGAAAATCGGGTCAGTTTTGCTGAAGTTATAGAGGTCGAAAGATTTAACCAATGCCCAAGTTGACTTTATGTCATAAACTTGTAACATGCATAATGTCCAAAATCGAATTTTATTTAAATGTAGTTATTTAAATGCAGTTTTATTCTAGTCGTCAAAACATGACTTTTAAGACATTGCATTTGAAAATCGGGTCAGTTTTGCCGAAGTTATGGAAGTCGAAAGATTTAACCAATGCCCAACTTGACTTTATGTCATAAAATTTTAGCATGCATAATGACCAAAAATCGAAGTTCACTCAAATGTATTTATGTAAATCCAGTTTTATTCTATTAGCCAAACCATGACTTTTAAGGCATTGCATTTGAAAATCGGGTCAGTTTTGCCGAAGTTATGGAAGTCGAAAGATTTAACCATTGCCCAACTTGACTTTATGTCATAAAATTTTAGCATGCATAATGACCAAAAATCGAAGTTCACTTAAATGTATCTATGTAAATGCAGTTTTATTCTTGTGGTCAAACCATGACTTTTAAGACATTGCATTTGAAAATCGGGTCAGTTTTGCCGAAGTTATGGAAGTCGAAAGATTTAACCAATAGCCAAGTTGATTTCATGTCATAAAATTTTAGCATGCATAATGACCAAAAATCGAAGTTCACTCAAATGGTTTTATGTAAATCCAGTTTTATTCTATTAGCCAAACCATGACTTTTAAGACATTGCATTTGAAAATCGGGTCAGTTTTGCCGAAGTTATGGAAGTCGAAAGATTTAACCAATGCCCAAGTTGACTTTATGTCATAAACTTGTAACATGCATAATGTCCAAAAATCGAATTTTATTTAAATGTAGTTATTTAAATGCAGTTTTATTCTAGTAGCCAAACCATGACTTTTAAGACATTGCATTTGAAAATCGGGTCAGTTTTGCCGAAGTTATGGAAGTCGAAAGATTTAACCAATGCCCAAGTTGATTTTATGTCATAAAATTTTAGCATGCATAATGACCAAAAATCGAAGTTCACTTAAATGTATTTATGTAAATGCAGTTTTATTCTTGTAGCCAAACCATGACTTTTAAGACATTGCATTTGAAAATCGGGTCAGTTTTGCCGAAGTTATAGAGGTCGAAAGATTTAACCAATGCCCAAGTTGACTTTATGTCATAAACTTGTAACATGCATAATGTCCAAAAATCGAATTTTATTTAAATGTAGTTATTTAAATGCAGTTTTATTCTAGTCGTCAAACCATGACTTTTAAGTCATTGCATTTGAAAATCGGGTCAGTTTTGCCGAAGTTATAGAGGTCGAAAGATTTAACCAATGCCCAAGTTGACTTTATGTCATAAACTTGTAACATGCATAATGTCCAAAAATCGAATTTTATTTAAATGTAGTTATTTAAATGCAGTTTTATTCTAGTCGTCAAACCATGACTTTTAAGTCATTGCATTTGAAAATCGGGTCAGTTTTGCCGAAGTTATGGAAGTCGAAAGATTTAACCAATGCCCAAGTTGACTTTATGTCATAAACTTGTAACATGCATAATGTCCAAAAATCGAATTTTATTAAATGTAGTTATGTAAATGCAGTTTTATTCTAGTCGTCAAACCATGACTTTTAAGACATTGCATTTGAAAATCGGGTCAGTTTTGCCGAAGTTATGGAAGTCGAAAGATTTAACCAATGCCCAAGTTGACTTTATGTCATAAACCTGTAACATGCATAATGTCCAAAAATCGAATTTTATTTAAATGTAGTTATTTAAATGCAGTTTTATTCTAGTCGTCAAAACATGACTTTTAAGACATTGCATTTGAAAATCGGGTCAGTTTTGCCGAAGTTATGGAAGTCGAAAGATTTAACCAATGCCCAACTTGACTTTATGTCATAAAATTTTAGCATGCATAATGACCAAAAATCGAAGTTCACTCAAATGTATTTATGTAAATCCAGTTTTATTCTATTAGCCAAACCATGACTTTTAAGGCATTGCATTTGAAAATCGGGTCAGTTTTGCCGAAGTTATGGAAGTCGAAAGATTTAACCAATGCCCAACTTGACTTTATGTCATAAAATTTTAGCATGCATAATGACCAAAAATCGAAGTTCACTTAAATGTATCTATGTAAATGCAGTTTTATTCTTGTGGTCAAACCATGACTTTTAAGACATTGCATTTGAAAATCGGGTCAGTTTTGCCGAAGTTATGGAAGTCGAAAGATTTAACCAATAGCCAAGTTGATTTCATGTCATAAAATTTTAGCATGCATAATGACCAAAAATCGAAGTTCACTCAAATGGTTTTATGTAAATCCAGTTTTATTCTATTAGCCAAACCATGACTTTTAAGACATTGCATTTGAAAATCGGGTCAGTTTTGCCGAAGTTATGGAAGTCGAAAGATTTAACCAATGCCCAAGTTGACTTTATGTCATAAACTTGTAACATGCATAATGTCCAAAAATCGAAGTTTCATTCAAATGTAGTTTATGTAAATGCAGTTTTATTCTTGTAGCCAAACCATGACTTTTAAGACATTGCATTTGAAAATCGGGTCAGTTTTGCCGAAGTTATGGAAGTCGAAAGATTTAACCAATGCCCAGCTTGACTTTATGTCATAAAATTTTAGCATGCATAATGACCAAAAATCGAAGTTCACTCAAATGTATTTATGTAAATCCAGTTTTATTCTATTAGCCAAACCATGACTTTTAAGGCATTGCATTTGAAAATCGGGTCAGTTTTGCCGAAGTTATGGAAGTCGAAAGATTTAACCATTGCCCAAGTTGATTTATGTCATAAAATTTTAGCATGCATAATGACCAAAAATCGAAGTTCACTCAAATGTATTTATGTAAATCCAGTTTTATTCTATTAGCCAAACCATGACTTTTAAGGCATTGCATTTGAAAATCGGGTCAGTTTTGCCGAAGTTATGGAAGTCGAAAGATTTAACCAATGCCACAACTTGACTTTATGTCATAAAATTTAGCATGCATAATGTCCAAAAATCGAATTTTATTTAATGTAGTTATTTAAATGCAGTTTTATTCTTGTAGCCAAACCATGACTTTTAAGACATTGCATTTGAAAATCGGGTCAGTTTTGCCGAAGTTATGGAAGTCGAAAGATTTAACCAATGCCCAGCTTGACTTTATGTCATAAATTTTAGCATGCATAATGACCAAAAATCGAAGTTCACTCAATGTATTTATGTAAATCCAGTTTTATTCTATTAGCCAAACCATGACTTTTAAGGCATTGCATTTGAAAATCGGGTCAGTTTTGCCGAAGTTATGGAAGTCGAAAGATTTAACCAATGCCCAGTTGATTTCATGTCATAAAATTTAGCATGCAGTATGACCAAAAATCGAAGTTCACTCAAATGTATTTATGTAAATCCAGTTTTATTCTATTAGCCAAACCATGACTTTTAAGGCATTGCATTTGAAAATCGGGTCAGTTTTGCCGAAGTTATGGAAGTCGAAAGATTTAACCATTGCCCAACTTGACTTTATGTCATAAAATTTTAGCATGCATAATGACCAAAAATCGAAGTTCACTTAAATGTATTTATGTAAATCCAGTTTTATTCTATTAGCCAAACCATGACTTTTAAGGCATTGCATTTGAAAATCGGGTCAGTTTTGCCGAAGTTATGGAAGTCGAAAGATTTAACCAATGCCCAAGTTGATTTCATGTCATAAAATTTTAGCATGCATAATGACCAAAATCGAAGTTCACTCAAATGTATTTATGTAAATGCAGTTTTATTCTTGTGGTCAAACCATGACTTTTAAGACATTGCATTTGAAAATCGGGTCAGTTTTGCCGAAGTTATGGAAGTCGAAAGATTTAACCAATGCCCAAGTTGATTTCATGTCATAAAATTTTAGCATGCATAATGACCAAAAATCGAAGTTCACTCAAATGTATTTATGTAAATCCAGTTTTATTCTTGTGGTCAAACCATGACTTTTAAGACATTGCATTTGAAAATCGGGTCAGTTTTGCCGAAGTTATGGAAGTCGAAAGATTTAACCAATGCCCAAGTTGATTTCATGTCATAAAATTTTAGCATGCATAATGACCAAAAATCGAAGTTCACTTAAATGTATTTATGTAAATCCAGTTTTATTCTTGTGGTCAAACCATGACTTTTAAGACATTGCATTTGAAAATCGGGTCAGTTTTGCCGAAGTTATGGAAGTCGAAAGATTTAACCAATGCCCAACTTGACTTTATGTCATAAAATTTTAGCATGCATAATGACCAAAAATCGAAGTTCACTTAAATGTATTTATGTAAATGCAGTTTTATTCTTGTGGTCAAACCATGACTTTTAAGACATTGCATTTGAAAATCGGGTCAGTTTTGCCGAAGTTATGGAAGTCGAAAGATTTAACCAATGCCCAAGTTGATTTCATGTCATAAAATTTAAGCATGCATAATGACCAAAAATCGAAGTTCACTTAAATGTAGTTATTTAAATGCAGTTTTATTCTAGTGGTCAAAACATGACTTTTAAGACATTGCATTTGAAAATCGGGTCAGTTTTGCCGAAGTTATGGAAGTCGAAAGATTTAACCAATGCCCAAGTTGATTTCATGTCATAAATTTTAGCATGCATAATGACCAAAAATCGAAGTTCACTCAAATGTATTTATGTAAATGCAGTTTTATTCTTGTGGTCAAACCATGACTTTTAAGACATTGCATTTGAAAATCGGGTCAGTTTTGCCGAAGTTATGGAAGTCGAAAGATTTAACCAACGCCCAACTTGACTTTATGTCATAAAATTGTAGCATGCATAATGACCAAAAATCGAAGTTCACTTAAATGTATCTATGTAAATGCAGTTTTATTCTTGTGGTCAAACCATGACTTTTAAGACATTGCATTTGAAAATCGGGTCAGTTTTGCCGAAGTTATGGAAGTCGAAAGATTTAACCAATGCCCAAGTTGATTTCATGTCATAAACTTGTAACATGCATAATGACCAAAAATCGAAGTTCACTTAAATGTATCTATGTAAATGCAGTTTTATTCTTGTGGTCAAACCATGACTTTTAAGTCATTGCATTTGAAAATCGGGTCAGTTTTGCCGAAGTTATGGAAGTCGAAAGATTTAACCAATGCCCAAGTTGACTTTATGTCATAAACTTGTAACATGCATAATGACCAAAAATCGAAGTTCACTCAAATGTATTTATGTAAATGCAGTTTTATTCTTGTGGTCAAACCATGACTTTTAAGACATTGCATTTGAAAATCGGGTCAGTTTTGCCGAAGTTATGGAAGTCGAAAGATTTAACCAATGCCCAACTTGACTTTATGTCATAAAATTTTAGCATGCATAATGACCAAAAATCGAAGTTCACTTAAATGTATTTATGTAAATCCAGTTTTATTCTTGTGGTCAAACCATGACTTTTAAGACATTGCATTTGAAAATCGGGTCAGTTTTGCCGAAGTTATGGAAGTCGAAAGATTTAACCAATAGCCAAGTTGATTTCATGTCATAAACTTGTAACATGCATAATGACCAAAAATCGAAGTTCACTTAAATGTATTTATGTAAATGCAGTTTTATTCTTGTGGTCAAACCATGACTTTTAAGACATTGCATTTGAAAATCGGGTCAGTTTTGCCGAAGTTATGGAAGTCGAAAGATTTAACCAACGCCCAACTTGAATTTATGTCATAAACTTGTAACATGCATATTGACCAAAAATCGAAGTTCACTCAAATGTATTTATGTAAATGCAGTTTTATTCTTGTGGTCAAACCATGACTTTTAAGACATTGCATTTGAAAATCGGGTCAGTTTTGCCGAAGTTATGGAAGTCGAAAGATTTAACCAACGCCCAACTTGAATTTATGTCATAAACTTGTAACATGCATATTGACCAAAAATCGAAGTTCACTTAAATGTATTTATGTAAATGCAGTTTTATTCTTGTGGTCAAACCATGACTTTTAAGACATTGCATTTGAAAATCGGGTCAGTTTTGCCGAAGTTATGGAAGTCGAAAGATTTAACCAATAGCCAAGTTGATTTCATGTCATAAACTTGTAACATGCATAATGACCAAAAATCGAAGTTCACTTAAATGTATTTATGTAAATGCAGTTTTATTCTTGTGGTCAAACCATGACTTTTAAGACATTGCATTTGAAAATCGGGTCAGTTTTGCCGAAGTTATGGAAGTCGAAAGATTTAACCAATGCCCAACTTGAATTTATGTCATAAACTTGTAACATGCATATTGACCAAAATCGAAGTTCACTCAAATGTATTTATGTAAATGCAGTTTTATTCTTGTGGTCAAACCATGACTTTTAAGACATTGCATTTGAAAATCGGGTCAGTTTTGCCGAAGTTATGGAAGTCGAAAGATTTAACCAACGCCCAACTTGAATTTATGTCATAAACTTGTAACATGCATATTGACCAAAAATCGAAGTTCACTCAAATGTATTTATGTAAATGCAGTTTTATTCTTGTGGTCAAACCATGACTTTTAAGACATTGCATTTGAAAATCGGGTCAGTTTTGCCGAAGTTATGGAAGTCGAAAGATTTAACCAATAGCCAAGTTGATTTCATGTCATAAAATTTTAGCATGCATAATGACCAAAAATCGAAGTTCACTTAAATGTATTTATGTAAATCCAGTTTTATTCTTGTGGTCAAACCATGACTTTTAAGACATTGCATTTGAAAATCGGGTCAGTTTTGCCGAAGTTATGGAAGTCGAAAGATTTAACCAATGCCCAAGTTGATTTCATGTCATAAACTTGTAACATGCATAATGACCAAAAATCGAAGTTCACTTAAATGTATCTATGTAAATGCAGTTTTATTCTTGTGGTCAAACCATGACTTTTAAGTCATTGCATTTGAAAATCGGGTCAGTTTTGCCGAAGTTATGGAAGTCGAAAGATTTAACCAATGCCCAACTTGAATTTATGTCATAAACTTGTAACATGCATATGACCAAAAATCGAAGTTCACTCAAATGTATTATGTAAATGCAGTTTTATTCTTGTGGTCAAACCATGACTTTTAAGACATTGCATTTGAAAATCGGGTCAGTTTTGCCGAAGTTATGGAAGTCGAAAGATTTAACCAACGCCCAACTTGAATTTATGTCATAAAATTTAGCATGCATAATGACCAAAAATCGAAGTTCACTTAAATGTATTTATGTAAATCCAGTTTTATTCTTGTGGTCAAACCATGACTTTTAAGACATTGCATTTGAAAATCGGGTCAGTTTTGCCGAAGTTATGGAAGTCGAAAGATTTAACCAATGCCCAAGTTGATTTCATGTCATAAAATTTTAGCATGCATAATGACCAAAAATCGAAGTTCACTTAAATGTATTTATGTAAATCCAGTTTTATTCTTGTGGTCAAACCATGACTTTTAAGACATTGCATTTGAAAATCGGGTCAGTTTTGCCGAAGTTATGGAAGTCGAAAGATTTAACCAACGCCCAACTTGAATTTATGTCATAAAATTTTAGCATGCATAATGACCAAAAATCGAAGTTCACTTAAATGAAGTTATTTAAATGCAGTTTTATTCTTGTGGTCAAACCATGACTTTTAAGACATTGCATTTGAAAATCGGGTCAGTTTTGCCGAAGTTATGGAAGTCGAAAGATTTAACCAATAGCCAAGTTGATTTTATGTCATAAAATTTTAGCATGCATATTGACCAAAAATCGAAGTTCACTTAAATGTATTTATGTAAATGCAGTTTTATTCTTGTGGTCAAACCATGACTTTTAAGTCATTGCATTTGAAAATCGGGTCAGTTTTGCCGAAGTTATGGAAGTCGAAAGATTTAACCAACGCCCAACTTGAATTTATGTCATAAACTTGTAACATGCATATTGACCAAAAATCGAAGTTCACTTAAATGTATCTATGTAAATGCAGTTTTATTCTTGTGGTCAAACCATGACTTTTAAGTCATTGCATTTGAAAATCGGGTCAGTTTTGCCGAAGTTATGGAAGTCGAAAGATTTAACCAATGCCCAACTTGAATTTATGTCTTAAACTTGTAACATGCATATTGACCAAAAATCGAAGTTCACTCAAATGTATTTATGTAAATGCAGTTTATTCTTGTGGTCAAACCATGACTTTTAAGACATTGCATTTGAAAATCGGGTCAGTTTTGCCGAAGTTATGGAAGTCGAAAGATTTAACCAACGCCCAACTTGAATTTATGTCATAAACTTGTAACATGCATATTGACCAAAAATCGAAGTTCACTTAAATGTATCTATGTAAATGCAGTTTTATTCTTGTGGTCAAACCATGACTTTTAAGTCATTGCATTTGAAAATCGGGTCAGTTTTGCCGAAGTTATGGAAGTCGAAAGATTTAACCAACGCCCAAGTTGATTTTATGTCATAAACTTGTAACATGCATATTGACCAAAAATCGAAGTTCACTTAAATGTATCTATGTAAATGCAGTTTTATTCTTGTGGTCAAACCATGACTTTTAAGACATTGCATTTGAAAATCGGGTCAGTTTTGCCGAAGTTATGGAAGTCGAAAGATTTAACCAACGCCCAACTTGAATTTATGTCATAAAATTTTAGCATGCATAATGACCAAAAATCGAAGTTCACTTAAATGTATTTATGTAAATGCAGTTTTATTCTTGTGGTCAAACCATGACTTTTAAGACATTGCATTTGAAAATCGGGTCAGTTTTGCCGAAGTTATGGAAGTCGAAAGATTTAACCAACGCCCAATTTGAATTTATGTCATAAAATTTTAGCATGCATAATGACCAAAAATCGAAGTTCACTCAAATGTATTTATGTAAATGCAGTTTTATTCTTGTGGTCAAACCATGACTTTTAAGACATTGCATTTGAAAATCGGGTCAGTTTTGCCGAAGTTATGGAAGTCGAAAGATTTAACCAACGCCCAACTTGAATTTATGTCATAAACTTGTAACATGCATATTGACCAAAAATCGAAGTTCACTTAAATGTATCTATGTAAATGCAGTTTTATTCTTGTGGTCAAACCATGACTTTTAAGACATTGCATTTGAAAATCGGGTCAGTTTTGCCGAAGTTATGGAAGTCGAAAGATTTAACCAACGCCCAACTTGAATTTATGTCATAAAATTTTAGCATGCATAATGACCAAAAATCGAAGTTCACTCAAATGTATTTATGTAAATGCAGTTTTATTCTTGTGGTCAAACCATGACTTTTAAGACATTGCATTTGAAAATCGGGTCAGTTTTGCCGAAGTTATGGAAGTCGAAAGATTTAACCAACGCCCAACTTGAATTTATGTCATAAACTTGTAACATGCATATTGACCAAAAATCGAAGTTCACTTAAATGTATCTATGTAAATGCAGTTTTATTCTTGTGGTCAAACCATGACTTTTAAGTCATTGCATTTGAAAATCGGGTCAGTTTTGCCGAAGTTATGGAAGTCGAAAGATTTAACCAACGCCCAAGTTGATTTTATGTCATAAAATTTTAGCATGCATAATGACCAAAAATCGAAGTTCACTTAAATGTATTTATGTAAATCCAGTTTTATTCTTGTAGCCAAACCATGACTTTGAAGACATTGCATTTGAAAATCGGGTCAGTTTTGCCGAAGTTATGGAAGTCGAAAGATTTAACCTGTTCCCAAGTTGATTTTATGTCTTAAACTTGTAACATGCATAATGTCCAAAAATCGAATTTATTTAAATGTAGTTATTTAAATGCAGTTTTATTCTAGTCGTCAAACATGACTTTTAAGACATTGCATTTGAAAATCGGGTCAGTTTTGCTGAAGTTATGGAAGTCGAAAGATTTAACCATTGCCCAACTTGACTTTATGTCATGAACTTGTAACATGCATAATGACCAAAAATCGAAGTTCACTTAAATGTATTTATGTAAATCCAGTTTTATTCTTGTAGCCAAACCATGACTTTGAAGACATTGCATTTGAAAATCGGGTCAGTTTTGCCGAAGTTACGGAAGTCGAAAGATTTAATCAATGCCCAAGTTGACTTTATGTCATAAAATTTTAGCATGCATAATGACCAAAAATCGAAGTTCACTCAAATGTATTTATGTAAATGCAGTTTTATTCTTGTGGTCAAACCATGACTTTTAAGACATTGCATTTGAAAATCGGGTCAGTTTTGCCGAAGTTATGGAAGTCGAAAGATTTAACCAACGCCCAACTTGAATTTATGTCATAAACTTGTAACATGCATATTGACCAAAAATCGAAGTTCACTTAAATGTATCTATGTAAATGCAGTTTTATTCTTGTGGTCAAACCATGACTTTTAAGACATTGCATTTGAAAATCGGGTCAGTTTTGCCGAAGTTATGGAAGTCGAAAGATTTAACCAACGCCCAACTTGAATTTATGTCATAAACTTGTAACATGCATATTGACCAAAAATCGAAGTTCACTTAAATGTATTTATGTAAATCCAGTTTTATTCTTGTAGCCAAACCATGACTTTGAAGACATTGCATTTGAAAATCGGGTCAGTTTTGCCGAAGTTATGGAAGTCGAAAGATTAACCAATGCCCAAGTTGATTTAATGTCATAAAATTTTAGCATGCATAATGACCAAAAATCAAAGTTCACTTAAATGTATTTATGTAAATCCAGTTTTATTCTTGTAGCCAAACCATGACTTTGAAGACATTGCATTTGAAAATCGGGTCAGTTTTGCCGAAGTTATGGAAGTCGAAAGATTTAACCTGTTCCCAAGTTGATTTTATGTCTTAAACTTGTAACATGCATAATGTCCAAAAATCGAATTTTATTTAAATGTAGTTATTTAAATGCAGTTTTATTCTAGTCGTCAAAACATGACTTTTAAGACATTGCATTTGAAAATCGGGTCAGTTTTGCTGAAGTTATGGAAGTCGAAAGATTTAACCATTGCCCAACTTGACTTTATGTCATGAACTTGTAACATGCATAATGACCAAAAATCGAAGTTCTCTTAAATGTATTTATGTAAATGCAGTTTTATTCTTGTGGTCAAACCATGACTTTTAAGACATTGCATTTGAAAATCGGGTCAGTTTTGCCGAAGTTATGGAAGTCGAAAGATTTAACCAACGCCCAACTTGAATTTATGTCATAAACTTGTAACATGCATATTGACCAAAAATCGAAGTTCACTTAAATGTATTTATGTAAATCCAGTTTTATTCTTGTAGCCAAACCATGACTTTGAAGACATTGCATTTGAAAATCGGGTCAGTTTTGCTGAAGTTATGGAAGTCGAAAGAATTAACCAACGCCCAAGTTGATTTATGTCTTAAACTTGTAACATGCATATTGACCAAAAATCGAAGTTCACTTAAATGTATTTATGTAAATCCAGTTTTATTCTTGTAGCCAAACCATGACTTTGAAGACATTGCATTTGAAAATCGGGTCAGTTTTGCCGAAGTTATGGAAGTCGAAAGATTTAACCATTGCCCAACTTGACTTTATGTCATAAAATTTTAGCATGCATAATGACCAAAAATCGAAGTTCACTTAAATGTATCTATGTAAATGCAGTTTTATTCTTGTGGTCAAACCATGACTTTTAAGTCATTGCATTTGAAAATCGGGTCAGTTTTGCTGAAGTTATGGAAGTCGAAAGATTTAACCATGCCCAACTTGACTTTATGTCATAAAATTTTAGCATGCATAATGACCAAAAATCGAAGTTCACTTAAATGTATCTATGTAAATGCAGTTTTATTCTTGTGGTCAAACCATGACTTTTAAGACATTGCATTTGAAAATCGGGTCAGTTTTGCCGAAGTTATGGAAGTCGAAAGATTTAACCTGTTCCCAAGTTGATTTTATGTCTTAAACTTGTAACATGCATAATGTCCAAAAATCGAATTTTATTTAAATGTTGTTATTTAATGCAGTTTTATTCTAGTCGTCAAAACATGACTTTTAAGACATTGCATTTGAAAATCGGGTCAGTTTTGCCGAAGTTATGGAAGTCGAAAGATTTAACCTGTTCCCAAGTTGATTTTATGTCTAAACTTGTAACATGCATAATGTCCAAAAATCGAATTTTATTTAAATGTAGTTATTTAAATGCAGTTTTATTCTAGTCGTCAAAACATGACTTTTAAGACATTGCATTTGAAAATCGGGTCAGTTTTGCCGAAGTTATGGAAGTCGAAAGATTTAACCTGTTCCCAAGTTGATTTTATGTCTTAAACTTGTAACATGCATAATGTCCAAAAATCGAATTTTATTTAAATGTAGTTATTTAAATGCAGTTTTATTCTAGTCGTCAAAACATGACTTTTAAGACATTGCATTTGAAAATCGGGTCAGTTTTGCCGAAGTTATGGAAGTCGAAAGATTTAACCAATAGCCAAGTTGACTTTATGTCATAAAATTTTAGCATGCATAATGACCAAAAATCGAAGTTCACTTAAATGAAGTTATTTAAATGCAGTTTTATTCTAGTGGTCAAAACATGACTTTTAAGACATTGCATTTGAAAATCGGGTCAGTTTTGCCGAAGTTATGGAAGTCGAAAGATTTAACCAATAGCCAAGTTGATTTCATGTCATAAAATTTTAGCATGCATAATGACCAAAAATCGAAGTTCACTCAAATGTATTTATGTAAATGCAGTTTTATTCTTGTAGCCAAACTATGACTTTTAAGACATTGCATTTGAAAATCGGGTCAGTTTTGCCGAAGTTATGGAAGTCGAAAGATTTAACCAATAGCCAACTTGACTTTATGTCATAAAATTTTAGTATGCATAATGACCAAAAATCGAAGTTCACTCAAATGTATTTATGTAAATGCAGTTTTATTCTAGTGGTCAAAACATGACTTTTAAGACATTGCATTTGAAAATCGGGTCAGTTTTGCCGAAGTTATGGAAGTCGAAAGATTTAACCTGTTCCCAAGTTGATTTTATGTCTTAAACTTGTAACATGCATAATGTCCAAAAATCGAATTTATTTAAATGTAGTTATTTAAATGCAGTTTTATTCTAGTCGTCAAAACATGACTTTTAAGACATTGCATTTGAAAATCGGGTCAGTTTTGCCGAAGTTATGGAAGTCGAAAGATTTAACCAATGCCCAACTTGACTTTATGTCATAAAATTTTAGCATGCATAATGACCAAAAATCGAAGTTCACTCAAATGTATTTATGTAAATGCAGTTTTATTCTTGTAGCCAAACCATGACTTTTAAGACATTGCATTTGAAAATCGGGTCAGTTTTGCCGAAGTTATGGAAGTCGAAAGATTTAACCATTGCCCAACTTGACTTTATGTCATGAACTTGTAACATGCATATTGACCAAAAATCGAAGTTCACTCAAATGTATTTATGTAAATGCAGTTTTATTCTAGTGGTCAAAACATGACTTTTAAGACATTGCATTTGAAAATCGGGTCAGTTTTGCCGAAGTTATGGAAGTCGAAAGATTTAACCATTGCCCAACTTGACTTTATGTCATAAACTTTTAACATGCATAATGACCAAAAATCGAAGTTCACTTAAATGTATTTATGTAAATGCAGTTTTATTCTAGTGGTCAAAACATGACTTTTAAGACATTGCATTTGAAAATCGGGTCAGTTTTGCCGAAGTTATGGAAGTCGAAAGATTTAACCAATAGCCAACTTGACTTTATGTCATAAAATTTTAATATGCATATAGACCAAAAATCGAAGTTCACTTAAATGTATTTATGTAAATGCAGTTTTATTCTTGTAGCCATACCATGACTTTAAAGACATTGCATTTGAAAATCGGGTCAGTTTTGCCGAAGTTATGGAAGTCGAAAGATTTAACCATTGCCCAACTTGACTTTATGTCATGAACTTGTAACATGCATATTGACCAAAAATCGAAGTTCACTCAAATGTATTTATGTAAATGCAGTTTTATTCTAGTGGTCAAAACATGACTTTTAAGACATTGCATTTGAAAATCGGGTCAGTTTTGCCGAAGTTATGGAAGTCGAAAGATTTAACCATTGCCCAACTTGACTTTATGTCATAAACTTTTAACATGCATAATGACCAAAAATCGAAGTTCACTCAAATGTATTTATGTAAATGCAGTTTTATTCTAGTGGTCAAAACATGACTTTTAAGACATTGCATTTGAAAATCGGGTCAGTTTTGCCGAAGTTATGGAAGTCGAAAGATTTGACCTGTTCCCAAGTTGATTTTATGTCTTAAACTTGTAACATGCATAATGTCCAAAAATCGAATTTTAATTAAATGTAGTTATTTTAATGCAGTTTTATTCTAGTCGTCAAAACATGACTTTTAAGACATTGCATTTGAAAATCGGGTCAGTTTTGCCGAAGTTATGGAAGTCGAAAGATTTAACCAATAGCCAAGTTGATTTCATGTCATAAAATTTTAGCATGCATAATGACCAAAAATCGAAGTTCTCTTAAATGTATTTATGTAAATGCAGTTTTATTCTAGTGGTCAAAACATGACTTTTAAGACATTGCATTTGAAAATCGGGTCAGTTTTGCCGAAGTTATGGAAGTCGAAAGATTTAACCTGTTCCCAAGTTGATTTTATGTCTTAAACTTGTAACATGCATAATGTCCAAAAATCGAATTTTAATTAAATGTAGTAATTTAAATGCAGTTTTATTCTAGTCGTCAAAACATGACTTTTAAGACATTGCATTTGAAATCGGGTCAGTTTTGCCGAAGTTATGGAAGTCGAAAGATTTAACCAATAGCCAAGTTGATTTCATGTCATAAAATTTTAGCATGCATAATGACCAAAAATCGAAGTTCACTTAAATGTATTTATGTAAATGCAGTTTTATTCTAGTGGTCAAAACATGACTTTTAAGACATTGCATTTGAAAATCGGGTCAGTTTTGCCGAAGTTATGGAAGTGGAAAGATTTAACCTGTTCCCAAGTTGATTTTATGTCATAAACTTGTAACATGCATATTGACCAAAAATCGAAGTTCACTTAAATGTAGTAATTTAAATGCAGTTTTATTCTAGTCGTCAAAACATGACTTTTAAGACATTGCATTTGAAAATCGGGTCAGTTTTGCCGAAGTTATGGAAGTCGAAAGATTTAACCAATGCCAAGTTGATTTCATGTCATAAAATTTTAGCATGCATAATGACCAAAAATCGATGTTCTCTTAAATGTATTTATGTAAATGCAGTTTTATTCTAGTGGTCAAACATGACTTTTAAGACATTGCATTTGAAAATCGGGTCAGTTTTGCCGAAGTTATGGAAGTCGAAAGATTTAACCAATAGCCAAGTTGATTTCATGTCATAAAATTTTAGCATGCATAATGACCAAAAATCGAAGTTCACTTAAATGAAGTTATTTAAATGCAGTTTTATTCTAGTGGTCAAAACATGACTTTTAAGACATTGCATTTGAAAATCGGGTCAGTTTTGCCGAAGTTATGGAAGTCGAAAGATTTAACCATTGCCCAACTTGACTTTATGTCATAAAATTTTAGCATGCATAATGACCAAAAATCGAAGTTCACTTAAATGTATCTATGTAAATGCAGTTTTATTCTTGTGGTCAAACCATGACTTTTAAGTCATTGCATTTGAAAATCGGGTCAGTTTTGCCGAAGTTATGGAAGTCGAAAGATTTAACCAATGCCCAAGTTGATTTCATGTCATAAAATTTAGCATGCATAATGACCAAAATCGAAGTTCACTTAAATGAAGTTATTTAAATGCAGTTTTATTCTAGTCGTCAAAACATGACTTTTAAGACATTGCATTTGAAAATCGGGTCAGTTTTGCCGAAGTTATGGAAGTCGAAAGATTTAACCAATGCCAAGTTGATTTCATGTCATAAAATTCTAGCATGCATTATGACCAAAAATCGATGTTCTCTTAAATGTATTTATGTAAATGCAGTTTTATTCTAGTGGTCAAAACATGACTTTTAAGACATTGCATTTGAAAATCGGGTCAGTTTTGCCGAAGTTATGGAAGTCGAAAGATTTATCCAATAGCCAAGTTGATTTCATGTCATAAAATTTTAGCATGCATAATGACCAAAATCGAAGTTCACTTAAATGTATTTATGTAAATGCAGTTTTATTCTAGTGGTCAAACATGACTTTTAAGACATTGCATTTGAAAATCGGGTCAGTTTTGCCGAAGTTATGGAAGTCGAAAGATTTAACCATTGCCCAACTTGACTTTATGTCATAAAATTTTAGCATGCATAATGACCAAAAATCGAAGTTCTCTTAAATGTATTTATGTAAATGCAGTTTTATTCTAGTGGTCAAAACATGACTTTTAAGACATTGCATTTGAAAATCGGGTCAGTTTTGCCGAAGTTATGGAAGTCGAAAGATTTAACCAATAGCCAAGTTGATTTCATGTCATAAAATTTTAGCATGCATAATGACCAAAAATCGAAGTTCACTTAAATGTATTTATGTAAATGCAGTTTTATTCTAGTGGTCAAAACATGACTTTTAAGACATTGCATTTGAAAATCGGGTCAGTTTTGCCGAAGTTATGGAAGTCGAAAGATTTAACCATTGCCCAACTTGACTTTATGTCATAAAATTTTAGCATGCATAATGACCAAAAATCGAAGTTCACTTAAATGTATCTATGTAAATGCAGTTTTATTCTTGTGGTCAAACCATGACTTTTAAGTCATTGCATTTGAAAATCGGGTCAGTTTTGCCGAAGTTATGGAAGTCGAAAGATTTAACCAATAGCCAAGTTGATTTCATGTCATAAAATTTTAGCATGCATAATGACCAAAAATCGAAGTTCACTTAAATGAAGTTATTTAAATGCAGTTTTATTCTAGTGGTCAAAACATGACTTTTAAGACATTGCATTTGAAAATCGGGTCAGTTTTGCCGAAGTTATGGAAGTCGAAAGATTTAACCATTGCCCAACTTGATTTTATGTCATAAAATTTTAGCATGCATAATGACCAAAAATCGAAGTTCACTTAAATGAAGTTATTTAAATGCAGTTTTATTCTAGTGGTCAAAACATGACTTTTAAGACATTGCATTTGAAAATCGGGTCAGTTTTGCCGAAGTTATGGAAGTCGAAAGATTTAACCTGTTCCCAAGTTGATTTTATGTCTTAAACTTGTAACATGCATAATGTCCAAAAATCGAATTTTATTTAAATGTAGTTATTTAAATGCAGTTTTATTCTAGTCGTCAAAACATGACTTTTAAGACATTGCATTTGAAAATCGGGTCAGTTTTGCTGAAGTTATGGAAGTCGAAAGATTTAACCATTGCCCAACTTGACTTTATGTCATGAACTTGTAACATGCATATTGACCAAAAATCGAAGTTCTCTTAAATGTATTTATGTAAATGCAGTTTTATTCTAGTGGTCAAAACATGACTTTTAAGACATTGCATTTGAAAATCGGGTCAGTTTTGCCGAAGTTATGGAAGTCGAAAGATTTAACCTGTTCCCAAGTTGATTTTATGTCTTAAACTTGTAACATGCATAATGTCCAAAAATCGAATTTTATTTAAATGTAGTTATTTAAATGCAGTTTTATTCTAGTCGTCAAAACATGACTTTTAAGACATTGCATTTGAAAATCGGGTCAGTTTTGCTGAAGTTATGGAAGTCGAAAGATTTAACCATTGCCCAACTTGACTTTATGTCATGAACTTGTAACATGCATATTGACCAAAAATCGAAGTTCTCTTAAATGTATTTATGTAAATGCAGTTTTATTCTAGTGGTCAAAACATGACTTTTAAGACATTGCATTTGAAAATCGGGTCAGTTTTGCCGAAGTTATGGAAGTCGAAAGATTTAACCTGTTCCCAAGTTGATTTTATGTCTTAAACTTGTAACATGCATAATGTCCAAAAATCGAATTTTAATTAAATGTAGTTATTTAAATGCAGTTTTATTCTAGTCGTCAAAACATGACTTTTAAGACATTGCATTTGAAAATCGGGTCAGTTTTGCCGAAGTTATGGAAGTCGAAAGATTTAACCAATAGCCAAGTTGATTTTATGTCATAAAATTTTAGCATGCATAATGACCAAAAATCGAAGTTCACTTAAATGAAGTTATTTAAATGCAGTTTTATTCTAGTGGTCAAAACATGACTTTTAAGACATTGCATTTGAAAATCGGGTCAGTTTTGCCAAAGTTATGGAAGTCGAAAGATTTAACCTGTTCCCAAGTTGATTTTATGTCTTAAACTTGTAACATGCATAATGTCCAAAAATCGAATTTTATTTAAATGTAGTTATTTAAATGCAGTTTTATTCTAGTCGTCAAAACATGACTTTTAAGACATTGCATTTGAAAATCGGGTCAGTTTTGCCGAAGTTATGGAAGTCGAAAGATTTAATCAATGCCCAAATTGATTTCATAACATAAAATTTTAGCATGCATAATGACCAAAAATCGAAGTTCACTTAAATGAAGTTATTTAAATGCAGTTTTATTCTAGTGGTCAAAACATGACTTTTAAGACATTGCATTTGAAAATCGGGTCAGTTTTGCCGAAGTTATGGAAGTCGAAAGATTTAATCAATGCCCAAATTGATTTCATAACATAAAATTTTAGCATGCATAATGACCAAAAATCTAAGTTCACTTAAATGAAGTTATTTAAATGCAGATTTATTCTAGTGGTCAAAACATGACTTTTAAGACATTGCTTTTGAAAATCGGGTCAGTTTTGCCAAAGTTATGGAAGTCGAAAGATTTAACCTGTTCCCAAGTTGATTTTATGTCTTAAACTTGTAACATGCATAATGTCCAAAAATCGAATTTTATTTAAATGTAGTTATTTAAATGCAGTTTTATTCTAGTCGTCAAAACATGACTTTTAAGACATTGCATTTGAAAATCGGGTCAGTTTTGCTGAAGTTATGGAAGTCGAAAGAATTAACCAATGCCCAAATTGATTTCATAACATAAAATTTAGCATGCATAATGACCAAAAATCTAAGTTCACTTAAATGAAGTTATTTAAATGCAGTTTTATTCTAGTGGTCAAAACATGACTTTTAAGACATTGCATTTGAAAATCGGGTCAGTTTTGCCGAAATTATGGAAGTCGAAAGATTTAATCAATGCCCAAATTGATTTCATAACATAAAATTTTAGCATGCATAATGACCAAAAATCTAAGTTCACTTAAATGTAGTTATTTAAATGCAGTTTTATTCTAGTCGTCAAAACATGACTTTTAAGACATTGCATTTGAAAATCGGGTCAGTTTTGCTGAAGTTATGGAAGTCGAAAGATTTAATCAATGCCCAAATTGATTTCATAACATAAAATTTTAGCATGCATAATGACCAAAAATCTAAGTTCACTTAAATGAAGTTATTAAATGCAGTTTTATTCTAGTGGTCAAAACATGACTTTTAAGACATTGCATTTGAAAATCGGGTCAGTTTTGCCGAAATTATGGAAGTCGAAAGATTTAATCAATGCCCAAATTGATTTCATAACATAAAATTTTAGCATGCATAATGACCAAAAATCGAAGTTCACTTAAATGAAGTTATTTAAATGCAGTTTTATTCTAGTGGTCAAAACATGACTTTTAAGACATTGCATTTGAAAATCGGGTCAGTTTTGCTGAAGTTATGGAAGTCGAAAGATTTAATCAATGCCCAAATTGATTTCATAACATAAAATTTTAGCATGCATAATGACCAAAAATCTAAGTTCACTTAAATGAAGTTATTTAAATGCAGTTTTATTCTAGTGGTCAAACATGACTTTTAAGACATTGCATTTGAAAATCGGGTCAGTTTTGCCGAAATTATGGAAGTCGAAAGATTTAACCAATGCCCAAATTGATTTCATAACATAAACTTTTAACATGCATAATGACCAAAAATCGAAGTTCACTTAAATGTATTTATGTAAATGCAGTTTTATTCTTGTAGCCAAACTATGACTTTTAAGACATTGCATTTGAAAATCGGGCCAGTTTGCCGAAGTTATGGAAGTCGAAAGATTTAACCATTGCCCAAATTGATTTCATGTCATAAAATTTTAGCATGCATGATGACTAGGGATACCATCCGTCCTGGAATTCCGGGACTTATCCCGCTTTTGCAGGTAATGTCCCGGTGTCCCGACCCGACACGAAATTGTCCCGGTTTTCTATTGTTTCGATCAAAAAAATAGGCATTTTGACATAAAGCTATAAAAATCAACTCAGAACAAGTTCGAAATTTTGAGCCAATTGGTGAACTGATTTACTAGTGAACTTTCCCGCTATTTTGTCAGCAGTGAAAAAGAGAAAAAACTTCTAAAAATTTGTCCGATTGCTTAAAAGTCACCAGACGAGTACCGGATTTTTAAATTGCTTATTGCTAAATTGTGATACCAACAACAACACGCGATTGCCAGATTTTGACGAATTTACATTCAGAAAACCATAAAAATTACATTTCTCAATTAAAAATATTTTATTCTTAAACACACAACCGAAAGTAAAGGAAGAATAAAACTAATATTCGCCAACAAAAATTTTTAAATTCAAAATGCTTCATTGCTGCCCTACGTGCTGGATATGCTTAGTCGTGAGCCTGATTTGTGCACGTCAATGGATGAGATGTGTGAAAGGGTGCAAGTCGATGCCATATACCCGTTCAGTTGTATTAAAAGTGCCGTACAGTTTGCAGTTTACTTGGGCACCAATTTAGGACTTCTTACAGTCAACAATGAGCGCGTCAAGGTTCCATTTGAATTTCGTTTCAAGTGTAAAATATTCAGGTCCTTCCGCCTTCAGTAAAAGAGTATAATTGTTAGTTGACAGCCAAATCGAAACAGTTAAACTATAAATTTCATAGCCAAAAACAATATTAAGTTTTATTATTGGTCCCCTTTGCTAATGCTGTCACAGTTTTATTCTGTTTCATTCTGATCAGTGTGAAAAGTCGTATATTTATACCCTTAACCCATAAAATGGGTAAAAAGGGGTATAATTGTTTTGTGCAAAAGTATGTAACAGGCAGAAGGAAGCATCTCCGACCCCATAAAGTATATGTATTCTTGATCAGCTTCAACAGCCGAGACGATATAGCCATGTCCGTCTGTCCGTCTGTATGAACGCGTGGATCTCAGAGACTACAAGAGCTAGTGGTCGACCGTCCCGGAATGGACCATGGTAACCCTCATTATGACCAAAAATCGAAGTTCACTTAAATGTATTTATGTAAATGCAGTTTTATTCTAGTGGTCAAAACATGACTTTTAAGACATTGCATTTGAAATTCGGGTCAGTTTTGCC
Source organism: Scaptomyza flava (assembly GCA_030179655.1). Taxonomy (NCBI): domain Eukaryota; kingdom Metazoa; phylum Arthropoda; class Insecta; order Diptera; family Drosophilidae; genus Scaptomyza; species Scaptomyza flava. The sequence continues at coordinate 11,373,577 of JARNME010000314.1, forward strand.
GAAGTTATGGAAGTCGAAAGATTTAACCTGTGCCCAAGTCGAAGCTTTTGGCATAAAACTTTAACATGCACCTTGACCAAAAATTTAATTTTATTTAAATGTAGTTACAGTACGACCTGGGTTAACGCAACCTATTAAAATTTGACCAGTTGCGAAAACTGAGGTGAAATTTTCTGGTGGCCTCGAGACCTTTTTAATAAAAGATGCTTTCGCTTACATTTAAATTAAATTAAATCGAATAAGACTGTGTTTGAGGCAAAAATTTCATATTGTGTTAATTATTTTTTGAAAAATTTTGAAATATGTTTCTGTACTTTTTTACAATTTCTTAAGAAATAGGAATATTACGCTCTCTTTGTTTTAGAAACACGGCGTTCAATGATTTCTCCATGTTATCATTTTCGCAAGCATGTAAAAAAAAAACAAAAAGAAAACGAAAGAAAAATGGTAAAAACGAACCTAAACATACGATTTCCTTACAAAGTTGCATTAAATGAAGTAATTTTTTTTTTAAAGTTGCGTTAACAGAGTCAACAATGTTAAGAATTCGGGTGTTGCAATAATCGAGGAGTTGCGTGTAACGAGGGTTGCGTTAACCGAGGTCGTACTGTATTTAAATGCAGTTTCATTCGCCGCAACAGCTAAATCTACAAAAAAAATGTTTCTGGGTATGATTTGTTCCATTCCATCATTACTTAAGACCTTTTTTGTACGAGGAGCATTGCTTTTAACTGCAGTGCTAATTCTGTTGGATCCTTATTATCCAACTTAACTATCGGCTGCAATTTTTTTGCTCTTCTCGTTAGACGGACGTTGGTTAAGCTTTCGCTTGGGTCGAGGACTGTGCCATTTCATTATTATCTGCATTTATACACCATCTTTTGATGTTGAAGGAATTGCATCAGTTACATTAATTTTCTTGTGACTTATTGCTAAAGGTGTTGAGATAACAGATCCACATAAAAATTTTTTAGCTGTACAAGTCGACAAATGAGCTGTGGTGGTGGAGGTCAAAGTACCATATATGGAGTGCTGCAGTCAGTTGCAGCTCTTTGGTTAACATTGCACCCTGCAGTGGTCATTTTGCTGTAGAATCCTGAAGATGTCATTAAGGCAAAATCATTTAGTATTAGTTGAGTCCTAAGGTCTTTTGGATTTATGTCAACTACCTACATCATCGCTTGTCTAGACAGACTAGATTTCGAGTGTGAATGTGATTTGTCATCCACAGCTTGATACTTCCAGTCATTGCACTGTCGATAAATGTGGTGATAGGGTGATGAATCTGTCGATTGCCCCTCTTGTGCTGAAATGGCATTAGAGTATATTTATATATACCGTTTTAACACTCTTTTCCTAATGTTTGTGGTTGCTTAAATTTTTCCGGCACTGCGCAAAGCATCGTCCAATGTCCTTGACAGTAAAAAGCACTAACTTATATCGATGAATTTTAATTATATTTATTATAAAAAACATGTGTATGTAATGTGGACGTAGGAGTCTGTGCCTGGAGCTAGTTGCTAACAGAAGCAGCTGCTCATGTGGCTAATAATGTTAAGTCAAATGGCAGTCATGGCTTGGACAAGAAGCCAAATAGCAACTCAACTTAGCTCAGCTTAACTCTAGCACTTTGCGTAGCATTCTTTGAAGCGCAGATGTAGCTGATAGCCAAAAGCTAAATGATAAAAGATACCCTCCGAGCAAATTCGACAGCCAACCAACCAACCAACCAATGACTAAGAGCATGTTGTACAACAATATTGGCTCGACTAATATTAACACGTTTTTACTCCTCTAGTTGTGCTGCCAGACAAACTGAAAGCGACCAAAAACAACATAAACGGAAAAACAAGTAGAAAACTTCGAGTCGAGGCAACTCGACTGGCTGATACCGTAAACCCTTGACACAAAGCGCAGAGTCGCGAAGCTTCTTTTTCTTACACCTAAAAAACAAACTTCAAGCTTTATAATATTTTTTATGAGAGTATTTTTGCCCGATGTTTAGAGTTTTTCCTTAATGTAGAGAATACGGTTTTAATGTTATAAAAATTGGAACAGTTATTTTCGAGTTTTCGGAAATGTTCTAAAAACATTCGAAAGAAATAATAACTAAACTTGTTTTATAAGCTTTCCTTCTTATATCTCTTTTTTTCACAGCTTTGTCTATACTTTCTAACAAACGTTTCACAACTGAAAAACTCAAGGATTTACCGATATTATGACAACTTTTATTCCAAATTATAAGAGTCTATCATATATATAGTCTCTGCGATCGTGACAGAGGGACAGGTGAAATCTCGACTATTGATGCTGATCAGTAATATATATATATATACTTTTTGAGGCTAGAGATGTTTCCTTCTGTACTTAACATACCTTAGCACTAAAGCATTTTACCCCTTTTTTCCCATTACATGGATTCAGGGTATTAAAATTGGCTGCTATGTAAGTATTTCTGTTTTCCTTTATTTGTGTTGGTGTTTGCTCCGTCACACGCATAACAATGCTCCACAAATGCTATTCACATCAGGCACCATTAAGCTCACACGTGAGTGAGTGACATTGTGACTAACGATATCATTGCCTTTCGATGCCATTTCTTCTGCACAAGATACTTCAATTTGCTGCTGCAGCGCACAAGTTAGTGAAATAAGCCAGTTGCTATTGAGAGCCGTTAGCCATTGACTACTACTCGACCTCAACAGTCAAATGCCAGTTGTCATAGTGTCTTGTACTCAAACAAAACATTGGCCAAGAACTCTAAAAACAACACAACTAACAAAATCGCTTAAAATGCAAATACTTCGTATGTGAAAATCTTCACGTTATTAGTTTGAAATATAAAATAAAACTTATGAACATTTAAGAAACTGTTTTTTTTTTTAGTTTTATTAAGCTATTGAGTTGAAAAGTGCATAAAAAGACGTTAAATAAAATTCCAGCTTAAGCCAAATCTAATCGTTTTTACTGAACTTATTTAATGAGTTACTTTAAAGCTGGATTATGGTATGAGTGCTTTTTTTGCTGACTGTACGACGGTGACAGTGCATTTCGGTTGGAACATACCAATTAGTATTGAAAGCCGATCGGCTACAAAAGCTTGATGAAGGCATCCAAAGGGCTTTTCAGTGTATCAAACTCGACTAGAAACTAGAAAGAAAAAAAACAACATTAAATTTGTATTCATTTCGTGTTTAGGCAACCCGCCGCAACCAGTTAGTAAGCCAAATTAATTCGTACATATGACAGCATACTGAGCCCGTCTAGCGAATGATAATGTTTTGTTTGTGTGTGTTTGGAAGCGCTGTGCTTGTTGGCCCTCATCATGACACAACTGACCCATTAAAATAGTAACGGCCAAATTTGTGCCCGTTTACTCGTCTGTCCCGTCTTTGATCCATCCAGACCAGTAAGCCATAACCACGATACATGCTACTTTGGGGCAGTTGCAGTACTCTGAGCATGTACTACTATATGGATGGACATTGGCCTTACTGCAGTGCAACAGCCACAAGGAGGTGTCAGTGTTGATGCGAAAAGAGCCCGGACGAAATGAGGCTGGTCAGGCCACAAAGTTCAGACTTAAGCGGCTCCGAAAACTTGCAAATGCTTTTGCCCCGCCGCCAGTTTGGGTGGTTCTACTGATGGTTGGTTGGTTGGTTGGTTGGACGACTGCTGTTGCTGTAGCTGCTGCTTCGGTTAAGCTGCTTAGCGGCAACTGGTCGTTGTCATTTCCGTTATACGGAGGCAGGACAAAAACGAGCACGAAAACGGTTGCGACAGTTGCGACTGTTGCCTGCAATGCCACGATTTCTCAATTATATTGCAAACTCATACGCACAGTGCGAAAAACCCAAAAAGCCTAGCAAAAAAAAAAAGAGAGAATTCAAGTTGTAAGCCAGTGTAGAGTACCATTATAATCATATATGTATATTGTTTTAAGGGAAAAAGAAAATAAAAATTGTTCTTTAACTTAACCTGGCAATTCGAAAATTTGAATTTAAATATACGTTAAGCGCGGCTTACGATATTCAAATTAGCTGAGCTCAGAACCATGGTAGCAAGCATCGATCAAGCACAATGCAACTATGAACGTTTGACCTTCGGCATAGCACGAAGTTTGACAGCATAAGCTCGCGAGGTTAATGGGTAAATCCGGTGGCATGGTTTGTTCTTTTCCAACCTGACCACACATCGGAGCAGTCGTGTCTACTTGAACTCAAAAAATCCAATTTGGCGTAAAGTTTCGTCACACCTTCACTCGGGAAAGAAAAGTAATCTACTTTTGGTCGGAGCATCATTGCAAATAATTGATCTAGTATTTACTAGTTTTTATTTATCTGCAATCTGCTGTTGGCAGAGGTAAATATTTCGGTAGTGCGATTGGGAAAAACTAAATGGTCTAATTTGAATAAAATTTGTTATTTATGCAGCGAAAATCTGACGTGCGCCTTGAGCAAAAGTACATGTAAATGCAATTGTTTTATTTTTGTTCAATTTGCTTAAGCAAGAACATAGTGCTATCCAAGCATAATTGGTACAAACGGCAATTCTTGCATTTCATGAGCAACGAGACGTTTTGGGAGAGTAGATAGCCTGTGGACAATGCTCCATGTTATTCTCGGCTACGAATTCGCCTAGACGACCATCAGTGAATCAGGTACATCATGATCAGCCAGGCAGAAGTGCTCCGAACGTGCGAACGAGCAGCAGCAGCTCAAAGGCCAGAAAAAGTGCATGATTAAAGTTTGTGTTGCTAATTTTTTTTATCTAACAAAATAAGAATAACTTAAGAGCTTAAGAAAAGGCTTGAGAGAGAAAGAAAATGTGTAAAATGTGTGTGGAAAAAAAAAATATATATATATATATACTAATATAAATATATATGATATATTAAAGTTAATAAATTTGCGGTGAATCTCCTAAACAAACAGTGACAGTATCAAAAGGAACCAGATTTTAAAGTGTTATCAAATTTTTGCACATACATATACGAGAACAAAAATTCAAAGAATAATAAGCATAAAAACTTACAAAGAATTCATTAACGGCATGTAACAACAAGGCATGCAAAATCAAATCAATAATAATCCCAAATACATCTTACACAAAATAACCTACGCAGCGAGACCCTCGAGAAGGCCTTCATCGAAATCTTGTTTGGGTAAGTGAAAGAAAAAAAAAAAAAAAAACAATACAAAATTCAAAATAGTTGCTTAGCCAAGTAAACAAACAAGCATACAGATATACCAGCTCTTTATAGGGTAGGGTATCATCTTATGCGAAGATAAGCTAAAGATAAAGCTTGGGTCAGCAATTATCAGTGTCATGGTTTGAGCAATTGCTTTACACATTATTTGCATTCTCTTTTGTTAAATGCCTAATTGATTTGGTTTGTTTTCGCGAAAGCAATTGTTCAAGCGCATGTGGGCACTTACACCTACATATATTTGAGATTGGTTTGATTTGGTTTGCTTTTATCGTAAATCGTAACTTAATCATGAGCCGTCTGCTTTGGTGATCATATTTCTGTTATCATATGTTAACTTTATTCATATTACACCTACTTTTGTATGTTACTTTTTGTTACAGCTGTGTGTTTGCGAGATTCATTAAAATATTGAGCAACAATGCTAACTTCCCGCACATATTTACACATGAGAAAAAAATAGACAAGAATAATCTTTTCACCTTATTTAGTTTTTTTGTGAATGTTAAGAAGGAAGAAAATGATAAATACACTTGTTAATTTAGTCACATCATACTTTAGATATAAACGATAAAACTGAAATTTATTAGAATTTTAAGAATCATGGTGAAAAATTTAATAAAAAACGAATGAATATATTCGATATGGATTGCTAATTGAGTCTGTATTTTCCTGGAAGTGATGTGAAGGTGGGGTAGTAACAGGTGAAACCAATTTTGGGAGTTTTCGGTTTAATTTCTGCGTGCAAGAAAGCTCAACGGTAGGGAGGGTTGTGACACGCTGCTGCTATAACAACCAGCAGCCCACGCATTGCAGTTATACTACTACTTAGTAGGTCAAACTTTGCAGTGCACCTTTGTGTCTTGATTGATTAACTATATTTCTGTCGTGCTGTGTTCTATATTGTGATTTACTTTCTAATAATAAGGCAAGGGACATATATAAAAAAAAAATTTTATGTAACCTGAGGTTGAAGATTGAAAAGGTCAAGAACCCCCCCACAGGCTGTTTTGCTAGTCGTGTCCCAATCGATCTTCTTCTCTTTCAGCATAACTCAGGTAGTACCACTTTGTGCGAGGACGGGGTATACATTGCTATATTTTCGGTATCCTGGTAGCATACACCAGAATTCGTGAGGCACGAGTATAGTTTATATTGATCAGCCTAAGTGGGTACGTTACATATTTGGCGCCCAACAACGTGTGGCTATTTAGACATTTTTTTCTATGAATTGTTTGAATTCCTCATGTTTCTATATAGTTCCAAGCTGAACCTATTTTCCTTTGTGTTTAAAAACTGTGTGTGTAGCCATAAACGGGTATAAGTAAGTCAAAGATAGTGAAATAGATAGATGGCTGTGTCCAAGATTCTAGCGCTATTTTAATCTACTTGCCTTAAACCTGATTGAAAGCACACAGAACTTATTAAAGCATATTCAGTAAAAGTGGTAATTACGCGTACTGCTATTTTCAACTGATGTGACTTATTTTCGATTGTGGTAATACTACATACAATTCGTTAAACGTTTGTGGATTGGATCCGAAAATAAATGGCGATTTATGAATAGTGATTATGCGAATACACAGAAAACTTTGTTATTGTAAAAAGTGTTAAAATAAATAAAAATAATTTAATCAAAGGGTTGAATAAGAATTGCATTACAGCTAGGTTGAGTCGAATGCAAAACATTTTGAAATAGTTCGAAATTTGTACTCTCAAGTAACGGCATAGTGCAGCTTACAATCCGTTTAAATATTTCTTTTTACTTGTTCTATCATATTAAAAAAAAAAAAAAAAAAAAAAAAAAAAAAAAAAAATCAATTAAGCACGAACAAATATAGAAGAACTACAGTTACCCCCTTCCAAAGCAATCACGGATAGGAAGTTATAAACATTAATCAAATCTTATTATTCTTGGCATATTTTGTAAACAAGAAATCAAAAAAAAAAAAAAAAAAAAAAAAAAAAAAAAAAAATAAAACTAAACGAATAAAATACAATTAACAATGGCTACCGTTGCACATTCGCCAAAAGAGCCATCGCGCTCAACAGATCAACGTAGAATGATCTTTTCAGCAGAATTTGAATGCAGTATTTGTATGCAAAAAGTAGGATTCAATGAAGATTGCGGTATTGCTCCTTGTGACCACATTTTTCATATGGCTTGCATTTTAGCATATATTGAAGATAACAAGGAATGCTTTACTTGTAAAAAGCTACTTCATCCAATGATATTAGAAAAGCACAAGTGGGTTCGAGTGACGAAATTCTGTAGGGGAAACAACAAAAACTACTGGAACAATTCCTAGGGTACATAACACTAGGGCGCAAACACAAGAGCACATTAATAGAACATCAAATAAGAAGCCCAAAGGAAGACCTAAAGCATTGCAATTGGGAAACGCTCAGTCAATTAGTGAAACATCGTATAACGTTGGATCTCAAGGCAGAGATATTAATATAGAAGATCTAATGCATCGCTTAGAATCCGTTATAGCCACGAAACTAGCAGCTTTGTCAGTAAATAATCCACAGGCAAGGTTTGTGGCTAGTGAGGCAGTAAACCAAATACCTCAGAAACGTGTTAGGCAAAGAAATGCTGGCAATGGGGCTGATAATGATAATCATTATTCACTGGGGCCTGAGAAAATAACCAACATGATTCAAAGCTGGAATTTAAAGTTTGACGGTTCAGCAAAAGGACTCCCAGTTGATGAATTCTTGTATAGAGTTCGATCGTTCACTCAAGATTTTCTTAATAGCGATTTCAGGTCGATTTGCAAGAACTTACATAGTCTCCTAGCAGGAAAAGCAAGGGAATGGTATTGGCAACATCGCAAGGAGAATGGCGTGAATGATTGGCAAAAATTTTGTACCGCTCTTAAAAGGCAATTTGGTGATTTTAAAACAGATGACGAAATTGAGGAAGAAATGCGAGCTCGAAAGCAAGAAAGCTCAGAGTCTTTTGATGAGTTTTATGATAACGTAATGAGCATAGCAACTAGATTGACCAGGCCGCTCGAAGAATCTCGCTTAATTAAACTTCTTATTCGAAACTTACGTATGGAAATTAGACATAAGATACTGTACGAAGAAATTAATTCTGTAGGGCAATTAAGGAAAATGTGTCGGATGCGAGAAAATTTGTTAGCAGAACAAGCTAACTTAAAGTCGCAGAAATAAATTATTAACTCTTATGCAGCCAGAAAGCAGGTGGCAGTACTCGAATCAAGTGAGAATATGGAAACCGATGAAGAAATCAGAGTTACGGAAGTTGATGCGGTCCAACATATTAAACGCACCTTAATATGTTGGAATTGTGATCAAGAGGGACACTGTTGGGATATGTGCTTGCAGGCAAGAAATGTGTTTTGCTACGGATGTGGTGCGAAAAACATTTATAAGCCGCAGTGTAACACATGTTTAAACAAAAAGTCGAAAAACCTCAGGGAGGGCCCATTCGATCAACCCAATCGAATGGTCCCACAGTAATTACTAAAATAGATTCAACAGTAGTAGGCTCAAAATCAGACTTAACAACTGAACAACCACTACCTACTCAAACAGCTATAACTATTTTAAAACCCGATAGAGATAGAAATTTCCCGGACATGCAAAACAAATTTTTAAACAAGTCATATCAAGAACGTGCGGCAAGTTATAAAGCCGCTCGAAAAATAATATTTGGCGAAAAATCTTCTAACAAAGCGAGAAAGCAAAAGAATCGCGGTGTTAATTATTGGCAAGAAGTTAAGAAAAATCGTAAATTATTAATAGCTTCAATTATAAATTGTGAAAAGGATGGACGCTTTTATGCTACAGTAAACTTTTAGGGTTCGAAGAACTTGGTCTTCTGGATACGGGAGCTAACATAAGTTGCATAGGGTCAGACCTGGCTCAAATAAATTGGAGTAAATATGGGGAATTCTAAAGCATTTCGTCTAATGTTAAAACAGCAGACGGCAAAGCGCACTTAGTTAAGGGATATATAAGAGTCAACATCGTGTATAACAATACCAGTAACGCTGTTAAATTATTCATAATTCCGTCATTGGATAAGAGAGTAATTTTGGGCATAGACTTTTGGAAGGCCTTTAATTTAGCACCAGGTTTAGTATCTTGCATAGAATCTACAAAAGTTAACGGTTCGTACAGTGAGGATAATCAAAAATATCATTTGACAAGATTACAGCAGCATCAACTTAGCGAGGTAATTGAATTATTTCCCAGTTTTGAAAAACAAGGGCTAGGACACACTTCTTTGGTGACACATGAAATCGACATAGGAAACGCAAAAGCAGTCAAACAACGATTTTACCCGGTTTCTCCTGCTGTTGAGAAGCTAATATTTCATGAGGTTGATCGTATGCTGGAGTTAGGAGTAATCGAGCCATCATATAGTGCGTGGAGTTCACCCATGCGTATGGTTATCAAACCAGGAAAAATTTGGCTCTGCTTAGATGCTAGAAAGATAAATGAAGTTAGCAAAAAAGATGCATACCCTCTTCCAAATATAGAAGGAATATTTGCTCGAATGCCAAAAGCAAATATAATAACTAAGCTAGATTTAAAGGATGCGTACTGGCAGATAAGGTTATCTGAGAATTCTCGTGCTATCACAGCTTTTACGGTCCCCGGACGCCCGTTATATCAATTTAAAGTTATGCCCTTTGGATTATGCAACGCTCCGCAAACCATGTGTAGACTTATGGATGAACTGATACCTGCAGAATTAAAACATTGCGTATTGGGTACTTAGACGATGTAGTCGTAGTTTCAGATACATTTGACTCCCATTTAAAAGTTCTAAGAATATTAGCAAAACAGTTTAGAAAAGCCAACTTGACCTTAAATATTGCAAAGAGTAAATTTTGCGTTACTCAAACAAAATATTTGGGTTATGTTATTGGGCATGGTGGTATTGCAACAGATACGGAAAAAATCGAGTCGATTCTGGCTTGGCCAATTCCAAAAACATTACGGCAATTACGGGGATTTTTGGGATTAGCAGGATGGTACCGAAGATTTATTAAAAACTTCTCTGACACCGCTTACCCTATTACTCAACTGATATCTAATAAGAAAAAGTTTGTCTGGACAGATGATGCTCAAGACGCATTTCACAAATTAAAAGTAATGCTAACATCCGCTCCAATTTTACAGAATCCTGATTTTTCACAAAAATTTTATTTGCATTGTGATGCAAGCGATTACGGAATAGGTGCTGTGTTAACACAACGTGACAAAAATGGCGATGAAAAACCAATCGCATACATGAGCAAAAAACTAAATACAGCGCAACGCAACTATAGTGTAACAGAAAGAGAATGTTTAGCTGCTTTAACTGCAATTGAGAAGTTTAGATGTTACCTGGAGTTACAGGAGTTTGAAGTGATTACTGATCATGCAAGCCTCATTTGGCTTATGAAACAGGCAAATTTAAAAGGAAGACTTGCGAGGTGGGCAATGCAATTGCGGGGATATCACTTTTCAATAAGTCATCGTAAGGGAAGAGATCATATCGTTCCAGACGCGTTGTCTCGCGTATACAATGAAGAAATAGCTAGCATAGAGTGCAATGGCCCTCTTGTAAACCTACAGTCACCCAGTTTCCAAGATGCAGAATATAAAGAATTGCAATCACGAATACTAGCAGAGGAAGATAAATATCCAGATGTCAAAATTGTAGATAATTTGGTATACATTCGGACTGAACACGATGATGGAACTGAGGCTGTGCAGTTGGCGATGTGGAAACTATGGTTACCAGCAAGTCTGACGCACGATGTCATCGTTCGCATGCATGATGGTGCAGAATCAGCTCATGGAGGTATGAGTAAAACTGTTGACTTGGTGAGAAGACATTTTATTGGCCTGGAATGGTTAAACAGATAAGAGACTATGTGAGGGCTTATGAGGTTTGTAAGACAACTAAAGCTCCCAATTATGTTTTGCGACCGCCCAGGGGAAAACAATCCGAATCTGATAGACCCTTTCAGCGATTGTACATCGATCTGCTAGGACCATATCCAAGAAGCAGGCAAGGAAATATAGGTTTGCTAATTGTCTTAGATCATTTTTCGTAATTTCATTGGCTTTGTCCATTAAAAAAATTTACTTCTTTAAATATTATCAAAAATCTCCAGAATAATGTGTTTTCTGCGTACGGTGTGCCTGAAATTATTATAAGTGATAATGGAAAGCAATTTAAAGCAAGAGAGTTTAAAAGTTTTCTTGAGTCTTTCGGTATTAAGCACCTTTGCACTGCTTTATACTCGCATCAGTCAAACGCTTCTGAACGCGTTAACAGATCAATAATTTGTGCTATGCGAGCATATCTGACTGTCGATCAAAGGGATTGGGACAAAAATATATCAAGCATTAGCTGTGCGTTGCGAAATACTTGTCACCAAAGTATTGGAATGGCACCTTATTATGCAATTTATGGATTTAACATGATTACGCATGGGTCAACGTATAAATTATTACGAAATTTAAACTTGATACATGAATCCATTGCACCACTCAAGCGAGAAGATAAACTTACCTTAATAAGGGATAAAATTAAACATAAAATAACAGGCGCATACGAGCAACAATCCAAACAATATAATTTGAGATCAAACAAAAGAAGTTTCATAGTAGGCCAAGAGGTATTTCGTAGAAATTTCATTCAAAGTAACTTTGAGAAGAATATTTCTGCAAAATTATGTCCCCTCTTTGTAAAAGCACGCGTGCGAGAGAAGGTTGGAAATTCCACATATGTGTTAGAGGATTTACAAGGACGGCTTGTTGGTACCTTTCACGCCAAAGACATTCGGCAGTAATGGTACTCTTGTCGTTGTTCGGTTTTCAGGCTAATCTGCCCTAGGTAAACACCTGGCTTATTATCCAGGCTTGTAGAGTACCATTATAATCATATATGTATATATTGTTTTAAGGGAAAAAGAAAATAAAAATTGTTCTTTAACTTAACCTGGCAATTCGAAAATTTGAATTTAAATATACGTTAAGCGCGGCTTACGATATTCAAATTAGCTGAGCTCAGAACCATGGTAGCAAGCATCGATCAAGCACAATGCAACTACTATGAACGTTTGACCTTCGGCATAGCACGAAGTTTGACAGCATAAGCTCGCGAGGTTAATGGGTAAATCCGGTGGCATGGTTTGTTCTTTTCCAACCTGACCACACATCGGAGCAGTCGTGTCTACTTGAACTCAAAAAATCCAATTTGGCGTAAAGTTTCGTCACACCTTCACTCGGGAAAGAAAATTAATCTACTTTTGGTCGGAGCATCATTGCAAATAATTGAACTAGTATTTACTAGTTTTTATTTATCTGCAATCTGCTGTTGGCAGAGGTAAATATTTCGGTAGTGCGATTGGGAAAAACTAAATGTGTCTAATTTGAATAAAATTTTGTTATTTATGCAGCGAAAATCTGACGTGCGCCTTGAGCAAAAGTACATGTAAATGCAATTGTTTTATTTTTGTTCAATTTGCTTAAGCAAGAACATAGTGCTATCCAAGCATAATTGGTACAAACGGCAATTCTTGCATTTCATGAGCAACGAGACGTTTTGGGAGAGTAGATAGCCTGTGGACAATGCTCCATGTTATTCTCGGCTACGAATTCGCCTAAACGACCATCAGTGAATCAGGTACATCATGATCAGCCAGGCAGAAGTGCTCCGAACGTGCGAACGAGCAGCAGCAGCTCAAAGGCCAGAAAAAGTGCATGATTAAAGTTTGTGTTGCTAATTTTTTTTATCTAACAAAATAAGAATAACTTAAGAGCTTAAGAAAAGGCTTGAGAGAGAAAGAAAATGTGTAAAATGTGTGTGGAAAAAAAAAATATATATACTAATATAAATATATATGATATATTAAAGTTGATAAATTTGCGGTGAATCTCCTAAACAAACAGTGACAGTATCAAAAGGAACCAGATTTTAAAGTGTTATCAAATTTTTGCACATACATATACGAGAACAAAAATTCAAAGAATAATAAGCATAAAAACTTACAAAGAATTCATTAACGGCATGTAACAACAAGGCATGCAAAATCAAATCAATAATAATCCCAAATACATCTTACACAAAATAACCTACGCAGCGAGACCCTCGAGAAGGCCTTCATCGAAATCTTGTTTGGGTAAGTGAAAAAAAAAAAAAAACAATACAAAATTCAAAATAGTTGCTTAGCCAAGTAAACAAACAAGCATACAGATATACCAGCTCTTTATAGGGTAGGGTATCATCTTATGCGAAGATAAGCTAAAGATAAAGCTTGGGTCAGCAATTATCAGTGTCATGGTTTGAGCAATTGCTTTACACATTATTTGCATTCTCTTTTGTTAAATGCCTAATTGATTTGGTTTGTTTTCGCGAAAGCAATTGTTCAAGCGCATGTGGGCGCTTACACCTACATATATTTGAGATTGGTTTGATTTGGTTTGCTTTTATCGTAAATCGTAACTTAATCATGAGCCGTCTGCTTTGGTGATCATATTTCTGTTATCATATGTTAACTTTATTCATATTACACCTACTTCTGTATGTTACTTTTGTTACAGCTGTGTGTTTGCGAGATTCATTAAAATATTGAGCAACAATGCTAACTTCCCGCACATATTTACACATGAGAAAAAAATAGACAAGAATAATCTTTTCACCTTATTTAGTTTTTTTGTGAATGTTAAGAAGGAAGAAAATGATAAATACAGTTGTTAATTTAGTCACATCATACGTTAGATATAAACGATAAAACTGAAATTTATTAGAATTTAAGAATCATGGTGAAAAATTTTAATAAAAAACGAATGAATATATTCGATATGGATTGCTAATTGAGTCTGTATTTTCCTGGAAGTGATGTGAAGGTGGGGTAGTAACAGGTGAAACCAATTTTGGGAGTTTTCGGTTTAATTTCTGCGTGCAAGAAAGCTCAACGGTAGGGAGGGTTGTGACACGCTGCTGCTATAACAACCAGCAGCCCACGCATTGCAGTTATACTACTACTTAGTAGGTCAAACTTTGCAGTGCACCTTTGTGTCTTGATTGATTAACTATATTTCTGTCGTGCTGTGTTCTATATTGTGATTTACTTTCTAATAATAAGGCAAGGGACATATATTAAAAAAAAAATTTTATGTAACCTGAGGTTGAAGATTGAAAAGGTCAAGAACCCCCCCACAGGCTGTTTTGCTAGTCGTGTCCCAATCGATCTTCTTCTCTTTCAGCATAACTCAGGTAGTACCACTTTGTGCGAGGACGGGGTATACATTGCTATATTTTCGGTATCCTGGTAGCATACACCAGAATTCGTGAGGCACGAGTATAGTTTATATTGATCAGCCTAAGTGCGTACGTTACACCAGCAAAAGGTCCTAACTGGTCAACAGAAGGGCCTTTCAGTCATTGTGCGTTGATTATGGTGTGAACAATTATTTGAAAAGATTAAAGCTTCAAAATCTAGCAAAAAAGTTAATTAATGCTTAACCCAGTGCAAATAGGTTATACCCAGACGTTGAAGTAATTAATAAAAAAAAATCATTTGCCATCGAAAGACATGAAACTTACAAATCAAGCCACTGCAAGCAACAACAACCACCCAACACCTGGCAGCACCACCACCAGTCGCTCCCACTCAAGCGGCTCAAGGATAATTGAAAAAAAAAAAATTACCGCACTTAAGTACATCTCAGTATTAAGAATTAGTTGATGAACGGCAGGCAGCAGAACAGAAAAAAAATACAAAAATAATAACTAGGAAGAAAAGCTATCTGCTTGTTGCATCGAACTTAAGTTACTTGCCTCAACTTATTTATAAATTAATGGAAAATTGCACTCAAGAAAGTTCCACTATTTGCCTATAATGATATGCAACTAGTTAAATTGGCATACTATTTTCGCTTGTAGATAGAATTTCTTTTCAAGAACAAATAAATAGAAACCTCATAAGAAATAGCTAAAGATAGTTCGTTAAATATTTGAGATAGAGATAAAGATAGATAAACTTGTGAATAGACTACACGTTTTAACTTAGACCTAGGCTATATGATAATATTGTTCGATCTAGCCGATGCCGAAACATAATTTAGCTATAGCAAAATGAAGACCAAGACAATAATAATACTCCGTATTAAGTGTGCGTATAATAATTAAACTCTGAACTGAATAAATTGCGTTCCCAACACAATAAAGTTTTCAATCTAGTTTTCACATGACAGCTACTTAAAATTATATTCCTAACTTGAAACATCACAAGTTGTTATTATGCTTTTTACAATTGTTTGTCCATTTGCTTAAATGTTGCGACATTTCTGCAACATTCTCAACAATATATACATATATGTAATTATCTTATGAAGAGAACGAGACCGAATGTACCAGAACAAAACAGAATAGATCAGACCTGACCTGACCCGACTGACCGGAGTTTAGCCGGCTTGTCTATGTGCTTTTAATTAAAACAAACAAACTTAAGACAAAAACCATTTGATGGAGGCGTCGTTGGTCAAAGAACAACAGAATAGAACGAACGAACGAACGAACGAGCGAAAAAAAAACCATCAAGAAGAAAACTGTTAAAGCATCCCAGAGATAAAGAAAATTCAGACATCCAACCATTTACGTCTCACTCTAATGAACTTTTCGGCAAATTTAGAGCCCAGTTATTTGGCCAGAGGGTTCGGCTTACTCTTGCTTCTGCTCCTCCTCCTCCTCCTCCAGCTACATTGCTTGGTATGCCTTGTTGCTAACACTTAAGACAGCGAGACCAAAAACAAAGGACTGCGGTCTCGGAGCTCTCGTAGCAAAAAGGAACAACGAACGAACGTCTTCATTGCATTATTACTGGACATTTGCTACGTTTCAAGAATTTTATTAATTTTCCATGCTTTTTGCAGCAATTGTTCATTTGTGGTTGTGCCACTGCCTCACCAAGGCCAGCCAAAAACCTTCGGTAGCAAATTGTCCTTCTGTCTGTCTTTGGGTGAGTGTGCGTGTGTGTGTGTGTGTGTTTATGTGTGCATGTGTGTCCCATGTCCTGTGCCTATCAAGAATTGCAAGTTTATATTCATTCATACCAAATTTTATATGCGGTAGAATTTTCTTTGCATTTTAATGGAATTGTTTTTCTTCCACACACTCACACACACACACACACTGGGTCGACATTGTCCACTTCATGTGGGTAAAACTATAAACATATGTATGTATGCATGTTTGTTTGTATATGTAAATGTGTTTGAATTCCTTAGCTGCAAAGAAGAAGAAAAAAGCAAAAAAAAAGGCGAGCTATTTTTAAATTTGTATGCCTCACTACAATATTTTATGCAAGTTTCAACATTTGCCCACAATATTATTGTTTTTAAGGTTCTAGCAATATACCATTTGCATACACTCATTGCATGTATATGCCATAATTATTTGACCATTGAGAATGCGTACAAAATTAATACTGGTCAACAAGCATTTTTCAATTTCAAGCACGAATAGACACTCGAAGTAACAATTATTATAAAAGTAACATTGACTTTTCATTACTTGGGAATTGTTTATACATTGCTGCTTCAAATCTTTTCGTTGCGTTCAATATATCAATAATCTACCTTTCAAATTTACTCAATAAATGCATTCACATTTTTTCGTCTGCAAATGGAAATTGCATCATATTTAAGTTAAGCTGTTTGCAAAACAGAAAACAAAAAAGCTAATAACTTTTTTGTTCTATTCAATTTAAGTATTGAAAAGTTTTGATGGTTCATTTAATAGCTTATGCATTTTTAAATGATGTGATTAATAATTTATCCGAACGCTTAAAACAACAAATAAATATTTTACATATTTAAAATCAGTATGAATTGTAATTAAATTTATTTATTAATGCGATTACAATCAAACAAATTAACGAAATGCAGAACATAGAATATATTTATGCCTAAAAACAAACAATAGATTTTTGAAAAATAAAAACACAAATATATAAATTTTTTGTTTTTGTTCTCAGCATATTTCCCAATATTTAGCGTTATTTTATGCTACAACTAGGTATTACTTTAAGCTGAACGTGCTTGATAATGTATTAAAATTAAATATTAGAAAAGACTAAAGTAACGTTTGCATGGTCTCAAATTACTTTGTCCCTTACCTTACTTATTCCGATTCGCTAACGAAATCATAATACCTTCGCCCAAATTTATATCAACGGAGGAATGTAGTAAATAATTTTGATATGCTTTGGGGATGCCTCCCAATTGAGCATCCTGAGAGCAACAGCCTGTCCTGAATGACTGCCCACTCAAAGATTCCGTCAACCGTTGCGCAAAACATAGTCCAGAACAGGCTTAGGGCTGTGATTTTATATTAAGTTGTTTCCACTTTCTATTTTGCATGCACTGCTGGTCCAATCGGATAGTGTTTATTGGGTTTTGGTAAAGAATTGAGTTTATGTTTGAATAAAGTCTGGATTAATTAGTAGAGTTTGTGTGCAAAGAAATCTTAATATAAATATTTGATTTGTTAGTTTTTCATTTTTTGTTTTGTAACAAGATGAATGGCAATTTTGGTCGGCTCACTGAATTGGCGGCAGAAAAACAACACAGGACATGGGAAATAGGGACATGCATTGGCTGTAACTATGACAAGAACGACAACAATAGGCAGAAAAGAAGAGCAAAACATTTTTGTGCTCAATGGCACAAAAACCTATTTAGATAGTAATCAAAAATGCTATTAACTTTATGCCAACAAATTTAACAATGTCGCTTCACGGAGTCAAACTGGCCGGGGCAAAAGGTGAATTTGTGTGTGCGTGTGCATGTGTGTGTGTAAATTGGAGACGCAACTGAACTTGTTGTTAGGGCTGTCTGTATGTTGGCCATGAATAGGGTAAGCTAGATAAAGGTGAGCTGGGCAATGAGCAAATAAACTTTTCAATTCAATAGTCAAGAAAATCCCCGACATAAAAGAAAACAAAAGCATTTTTGTTTTGCTTCTTTTTTTCTCTCTCTTTATTTTTAACTGTTGGTCAGCAAGAATATTTGAGGCGGGTTGTTGTGTTGCATAAAGTGCGTAACGTCGTTGTTATGCACATAGTTTTGGGCATGCCCAGTTGAAGGGAAGAATTTTAGAATCTAGTTTGGCTTTGCTGGCACGCGGATGTCATGAAATGCTTCTGTACTTTAGAATACAAACAGAGTCCATCGAGTCCCTCGAAATGGAATGTCACGCATGAGTGATCAGAAAGAACCTTTGGGATTTCAAGCTTGCAGCATCGAATAAGGAAATATTAAGTTATTAAGTAGGTTGGACTTGAGTCTTGTCCATATAGATAGCCGTTACTTGTGTGTGTCTTCAAAATCGTGAGCAACACTGACTCCGACTAATGCAGAGCAAAAGCAATTTAATTAAAATTTCTGCACAATCCCCGCGAAACCATATGCAACACTTTTTGCACTTTGTCCTTCGCATGTGGTCCGTTCACACATACATGTGCATACATAACCTAGTTGAAAGTTGTTGTATTTGTAACGGAAGAAGAAAACCAGAAGAAAGAGCGTGAGCGAGAGTGAGAGTGGAAAGCACAACACAATAAAACCATGGACAAATTGTAAATATAGCAGTGCGTACGTGTTGAGGTATGCGTACGTGTGAGAAGAACCGAATGCTTGGCGTTATAATGCTCCAACAGCGGTTACACCAGAGAGTTAGAGGTGGAGATGGGGCGATGGGGCGATGGCCAGAGAATGCTGACTGACAGGTAGATGCAATGCGAAAGATACGACTGACCTGTCCATTTGCTGTCTGTGGTTGTTGTGCGCAAAAGGCATCGTCAAATGATGTTGACGGAGGACGGGGAAGCTCTTGTATACATAAGACCAAGGAAATGATTTGGATTGACCAAAGAGTGCTATGCCACTGATTGGAGCGTCATTCAACTGAGCACATTTTCAAATACCCTGTACTTTGTTAGACTTGTTAAAAGGGTAAAATATCAATAGTCAAAAGGAGCAACATTTCCTCGTAAAAATAAAAAGGTTTATTATTAATTTTTAAACAAGTAAATATAACTATTTAAGTAAACATTATACATTATTTTAATATAAACATAAGTACCAAAAATAAGGTAAAGCTGTCAAAGCCTTTCAACCAGCAAATTCGCATATATTAAATAAAAATCAAGTGGAAACGTTGCGTTCGGACGCAACCGACTGCGGTACACTCCATATCAAATGTTATAGAACGGGTAGAAAGAGGCCAGATTGCAAAGGGGTACGGATGCGGCAGCGGTGTACGCCGCTTTCAAAGATTGTCTGATGCAGATGGGGATGCCACCAGCCATGTTGTTATCCCGTTTTTAACGAGTGGTAGAGCAGTATCCAAAGTTTTGATGCCGTTTTTTGTAGTTCAAGCTCTTTGAATGCGGAAAATATGAGGATTTATCGATTTTCAGCTAATGATATTATCGATTTCCCAGCCCCCCAAAAGGCGCTTAACCCCAATCTTGACACTTTATCTGTCAGGTCTCTATCTTTAAGGGTGTCGAAAAAAATTGCGAACATATGGACGGAAAGACGGTCAGACACCATGACGGACACTGCACAAACCCAATATACTTTTTACCTTTGGTATCGAGTATAGACGAGAAAAATATGCATATTTATTTTGGTAACCACGATTTCTTGTTCGTAAAAAATAAGCTTAATCCGCATCACACGAAATAAGCATGTTTATTGTATTCATTTTTTTTTTTTAAGCTGTGTTTTTGAGATTTAACTTTATGCACTTTGCATTACGACATCTGAAAGAACAATTTCAATACAAAACTCACATTATTTAGCATCAGCAGCTCTTTTTTAGCTTTTAAAAGTACGAAGTACTACGGATTTGTGACTACTTACTGCCTGCTGCTGACGATCCAGCATAAAAAACAAAAACATATAAAACAAAACAACACAACACATCAAAAACTGTTTGGTTTTGAGCAAGCACAACAGAACGAAACGCTAAAAAGCTGTTTTGGTCTTCTCAATTATAACTTACTCAAAACATTTTCGTTTTACCAACAGCTTTGAGGGTCCTTTAATTTATATCACTTCACGCTTTCGTTTGATTTTTCTGTTGTTTTGTGTTTTTAGCATTGCGAAATTAATATACCCTTGCGTTTTATTTAAAAGAGTATATTGACTATATGTTTTTGTTTGGCAGATATTTTTTTGTAATTTCTTGTTATTGAAATAAATAAGATTAATATCTTAAGTGTTAAGTTTAAGTTTAAGTGACTCTTTTGATCTTCAAAAAAAAAGCATTTAGCTGTCAGTTATAGCTGCTCTTGACAGCCAGTGCTTGCTGCTTAACGTATATGTAGCTGCCACATTAATTATAATTTATATAATTAATAAAAGGTGGCAAAAAAGTTATTTTCATATGTATGCCAAAATACAACAACAACAAAAATGTAAGCGCTGCATGCGTTTTTTGCTTTTCTATTTTTCGTAATCAAACTTTACAACTGACAGTTGACTGCTGACTGTATTCAAATTAAATATCCATCTCTAAAGTCAATGTTATTAAAAATTAGGTTCCCCCAAACAATAAATGAAAATGTATTGCACTATCTCCTTCACATACATAGATGCATATATAGATTATATTGTAGTATATAAACGGCTTATTGCATTTTTATTTGATTTCATTTCTAGCGAAAAAGTCGTAAGTGCAAATACGAAAGGGGTGAAATGAGTAGAGGGTGAGAGTGTGCGGATGGCTGTTATTTATGAACTGTGCGCGCCTGCAAGTATGCAACGATTATAATAATTTTAGCTTATAATGTGTTTTCGCTCGCAAGCCCGCCCACCGCTCGCCACCCAACAAGCAGCGAACATTGCCTGGTGTGGCAATTTACTGATTTATACGCACTTAGGTGGCTTAAAGTATCCTGTCTAGCTGTTGGGAGGCTTGTCTTCCAAAGTCTTTGCATCCCTCTCTCCCTTTCCCCCTGCCTCTTTCCCACCCTCTCTTTTTCTCTATCTATCTTCCTCTTTTTTTTTCCTTTTCTCTGGGTCTTCATGTTTGCGTGTGCTTAACAGCTCATAACTCTTATGCATACCTTGTTAGGTTTGCTTCTCTCTCTCGAACAGCAGTTTCCCCCTCTCGTCCTTCGTCCCAAGTCCTGCACTGTGCTACCTCTTTTATACGCTTGTCTCTGAGTCTTTGAGTGCTAACCTGCCTTGGGTTACATTAAAAAATGCATTGCCGTAAATCAATAGGAGCTATGCTTTTATGATTGGCATTAAATCTCTTGGTGCTTCAAGCTTGTCAAGGGTACAAATTCAGCTGAAAATTACTCTGATCGGACACTTAAATATATATATTTTAATACTCGATTCCCTGGTTAAAAAGTATATTGGGTTTGTACAATGTCCGCCATGGTGTCTGTCTGTCCGTCCGTTTTATCAACTGCCCTTAAAGCTAAAGGCTTGAAACTTTGCCAATATCTTTATCTATGGCCGGGACAGATAAAGTGTCAAGATTGGGTGTCTACGATTGCTGAGGGGCTGGCAAATCGATCAATTCGATAGGTCAATATTGATAAATCCTTATATTTCCCACACCCTTACAGTTAGAGTTATTAAATTTGGTTAGAGTATAAAACACAAAACAACTGCATCAAAACTTTGCAAACCACGCCCAACCATACCGCCCCACCGCCTCTTTAAAAACGGTAATGCGTGCATCTTTCCCTAACCCTTTAATCAATAAAACATCAATAAGAAAAATGTTCACACAAGTTGTAATAACTAACAAATTAATGATGAGATAAATATCGTTTATTTATTATGAAAATTAAAATTAATTTATTTAATCAATTTTAAATATTTAATTTAAAAAAAAAAAACACCATTCCATTCATTAAATTAAATCATTAAAAAAACACCAACCATTTATAATCGTATTTAATCACTATAAAAAAAAAAAAAAAACAGCAAACATGTTCAGACAATTATTTGTGAAATCATTGACTTTTGCATTTGGCTCTCTACTATAAAATGTCAACAAATTGTTCACGCAACAGGCTTACACATACATACATGCATAAAAATATGTATGTACATTGTACATGCATAATGATATAGTACTTATGTGCATAATGAGACAGCACCACCATTTCATTCTCACTCATTCATTCATGCATTCCAGCAATCTCTACGCCTTTTAGCCAACCCAGCGGTCATGCAAAATCAAATTACATGTTTAGCAAACAAACCACTTGCATGCTACCACACACACAGTAAATGCATGTTTGTGTTGGTGTTTATTAAATGTCTCGAACATTTCTCTCTCTCTCTCTCTCTCTATCTGCCTCTCTCACTTATAAGAGTGAACAAAATGCCCTCAATGTGCTACGCTTCGACTAATTATTCACATTAATTATAATTTGATTTGTTTATTTTGTATTACAAAATGCGTTTGCACTTTGCAGGCGCACAATGTGGGCGTGGCGCTGCATTGCGTTGCATTGCTCATTGGCACTGGGTGCATAACAAAGCGTGTGTCTATAGCGTGCCCCAGTAACTTAGTCAAATCCAGTGTGCTTGACAAGCCCCATGGCATTTCAACAGAGAGAAGGATTTCTAAGAAATATGTATTGAATTTTATTTAAATGTTATTAAATAAACTCTTAGTTGAGCTTTAGGCTCACACTTATAGAATCGAAAACAAATCCACACAAAAGTATTTTTAAATGCCGGGCCAATTCGAAAAGGAGCCAACTAAGCGTTTATCGTAGTCAGGCAGTTAACGTCATATTACACCGAGCCAAAAGAAACATCAAACACAGAAAAAAACAGCTGACTGCCTTAGGTATCAGACAGACACAAATGCAGCGCACAATTGGTGGCAAGTTCGTACGGTGTAGGATGTACCACCCAGAGGCCAACTATCAATCAAAACCATGACGACGCAGCTGCAAAAGGCCCAAACAAATGCCTAACGCAAATAAGTGACTTGGAAAAATACCGGCACACAAAAATCCAAGCAACCAACCGACGTGAAACTGGCTTTTATTTTGAACACATCCGATTCACCCTTCGCCCCACCCCCATTGCAAATCAGTTCATACTTTGCAGATTTTAAATAAAAAGCAAAACAAGCTGAACTTTGCGTATGAATTTCCATTTATGCCAAATATAGGTTGAATCAATAAGAATGCACTTGTTCTAATCGGGGGATATTCTAATGAACACTGAAATTAAAAACAAAATTATTAAATATGGAACACAAACTAAAGTTTTGATGTAAATTACTAGAAGAAGAACAAAAATGTGTTAGATGGGTATGTTTTTAATTCGTTTTTGGGGCCAATTAACGCAAATGTAACTAATTTAAATGCAAAACATTATAGCTAAATGCGCTAGCTGAATAAATTAAAATGCTTTAGCAAAGACATCCTTTAACTTAGTAGACTCAGACAAGGATATCAGCTGCGGACGGGCCATATTGTTAACAATCTGTAAGCCAGATGGGCATTCCATGCCCTTAACTGCAACGCATTCCGACATCGCTACTGCTTCTGCAACAAGCAGCATGCTGCTGTGCTGTGCTGTGCTGCTGCTCGCCACTCGCCACTCGTCGTTGTTCTGTTTAATTTATTTTTGCCGCCCTGCACCGCATGCAAATGAAATGTCATAAAAAATTGCAGCGTGGCACGAAGTACCGTCGCTGATGGCAACGTCAATGTTGCAACTACAACTAAAGCTACAGATGCAACTACAACACTGCAGCGCAACACTCGACGCGTCGTTTGCGCTGCAAAGAGCAAGCATTCATTAGCATAGGGTATTTTTATTTTCACATAAAATATGTAACGACTTCAAGAAGGCATTTCAACTGCATGAAATAAGGCATCATCTTAGGCATGTCAAATGTCGATTTTAGTTGACAAATCTAATAACTTTTTGAGTATTTAACTTCAAGAAAAGTAAATTCATTAAAAATTTGATTTATTTCATATATTTATTACAAACAAAACTGTATAATCAAAATACCAAACTAAAAATATAGACATTATTTACCAGCAAGGGTATTTCATCTTTCGCATATCGTAGCAAATTTTATTTTCTAGTTTTTTTTTCTCTATTTTAATTTTAATAGCACAGTCATTTTCTTCTCGTACTACTGCTGCTGCTGCATAAATGAAAACGGGAATAGAAAAATGCACTGAGGCTGCTGCGGTTGCACATACTCTGCATGCTGCTCGTCCTGGGACTGCGACGAGGGCAACGGCAGCAGTGCCAGTGGAAGCATAGCCAACGACGACAGATTAGAAAATGTGGAAAGTATTAAATTTCAGCACCAGGCCACAACAACAACAGCAAAAGCGATGGCAACATCAAAAGGACTTGTGGGTTGTGGGCTGCGCATTGTGAGTAAGCAACTAAAACCCGACCATACAGGGACACGAGCGGCTGGCAGCCGTCAGTTGTTCAGTGGCATCGAAGATTGTTTATGTTGTCATATTGTTATGCCATTGGGAATGCTTACAACCTGCATGTGCTTTAGGTCACGGATTAAGTAAACACCAAAGCACATACTGGGCATGTTCATGGAATTTTGAATCTTTACACGAGCCAGTACAAATGGTGATAACATTGCACTCGGTACTCAAGAAATTTCTTGGAAAGCCTTTGTAAATAACATTGTTAGATAGAAAGCTTAAAAAGAATATAAGAAAATTATTTTGAAAATTGTAAAGCCGTAGGTACGAATTTTCTCACTGAATTTATTGGGCAATCAGTATATCCCATATACACATCGAAATGCCCTAAAAGCTTTCTAGCCATTTACTAATCGTTTTGATTTCAATATTTTTAAATTGTGGCTTTAAATAATAATTAGCCCGCGAAAAGTGACCGCGTTGCAAAATATCGATTATTGAAAAATTCAACACGTAGTATCGTCAAAAAACATCGAGTTAAAATCGCTGAGTAGGAAAATCGATACATCGATAAGTAGTCTGCTGGAAAATGACAAATGTTGTAGGTAGAAAAAAGTCAAAAATATTGTTGATATTTGTATAATTGTTGTAAAACTTGATAGCAGAACAATAAAACATCAGCCGCGTCCAGCAGTAATAGCAGCATGAATGCATCAGCTCAAGCCCATGACATTTCCGAGGAACAAAGACGCATCTGGGTAGGAAATCTTGATTCGCGCATCACCGAGTAAGTTGAGAACTGTGAAGACATACATATGTATTCCATTTACTTTTTAAGATTTCCTGAAGTGTGCTAATATTTATACTTTTCTCTTGACAACTATTGGTTTCAACTTCTCAAACTAATGCAAAAATGCGGTGCCATTGAAAAGTTCGACATGCTATTTCACAAGGGCGGCCCCATGGTCGGCCAATCGAGGGGTTATGCCTTTGTCACATTCGCCCAGAACGAGGGCGCCACAAATGCCTTAATGAAACTGGACGGCACACACGTAGGCAGCCGTTCAATAGCTGTGCGTTTAGCCAAAAACATAAAATACGTAAGCGAACCTTCATATGTGAAATAAAAATAAAATCCTTCTCATCTAAGAATATTTGTCACATTTTAGGATGATCTCCAAAGACCCAAGCCACGCATCGAGATTCCAGCACTAGGTAGCGGTAAGCGAGAGGAGAAAATTAGCAAAGCGGAGGCCATTCGTGCTATTGAGGCCAAACTTAAAGCGCTCGAGCGACAGACAGATGACAATTTGGAGCTAAATCCAATCGGACGTGAGCCCAATGTGCCATTTATCCAGCGCTACCAATTTAACAAAGATCGTGATACCATGCAACGGACTGGGCCGCATGGCAAATATATGAAGAACAAATCATCGGCACCATATCATCGACAGCAGCAGCCAAAACGACGTTGAGCTGCAAGCATCCAAAACTCATTATTTCTAGAAAACTCACAAAAAATCTCATTTCATTTAATTTATTGACATAAAAATGACGCGTTCTTAAGAAATTAAACATGAAAAAAGAGTAACAATTCTTTTTTATTTAGGCGCAAATATGAATTTACCACGCATGTGTTCCGGCAAAGGCACTGTACCTGGGCAGGGCACTTGTCCGGATATTTCGCAGATGCAATGACGGTCACAGCCGTAGCCAAAATTGGCCGGATTATCTTTACTCTCTGCCAAACGGGCCGCGGCATCCAATTGCTCACTGGAAGTGTTGGAATTTGAGAAGGCCTGAGGGGAACATTTACATATGTTTGTGTAAACTTACCGTGTCTTGCCAACTACTTTGATTAGGTGCTCAATTATTTCATCCCGATTCCGAGAATCAATGTCAATAAGTATATCCCGACCGTCGTCAAAGTAGCAGCGCACAAAGGGCGAAGGCGTCAAGTTCTTAAGTGTGATGACCTGAACTTCAGGATTCCTGAATTGTACCTGTGGTATATTCCAAAAGACAAAGTCTCTGCAAAAACAAAACACATTTGTATTTTGTATTTTTGAAAGAAAGATTTATCTTACCTGGCGCCCGCATGATGATCGCCGGCTGTGTTGTAGTTCACGCTAAAGATGCGTACCTTGTCCTTTAAAACCAATTTTCCAGCATTAAGATATTTAAGCGTGCGCCGAATGGGCTCTCTTCCTTTCATGAACGGCATTTTTGAAAGTTATTAATACAACTTAAGGCAAAACAAATAATTCTAATGTGGTCTGCCACTTGTGTAATTCAGTCGGGCTGACAGACATTGATACCAAAAAACAAAAACAGCTGACTCGTATCGATACTTTTAGTTCAGCTTATCGATATAGCACATTACATTTGTTAAGTTGTTATTAAATATTATAGTGATGCTTGCTTGCAGTATGTGCTGTTGACTAAACACACATCCTTCTGAAACTACTCGAAGGAAAACAATAAGTATCGTGATCAAGCTATGGAAATTACACTAGCTCTATTAAAGCCGCACGTGCTGCGTAACACCTATGCAATGCAGCAGTTAAAGGCAATTGTAGGTAACAATTTTGATGTCTTGGCAGCCAAGGAGGTGCACATAACAAAAGAACTATCTGAAGCCTTTTATGCGGAGCACAAAGGCAAATTCTTCTATCAACGTCTTACCAGCTTTATGATGAGGTATGTTTGTTTAAGCAAATTATTGCAATGACATTCTGTTTGATTCAATTATTATGCTTATAGTGGCCCGTGTTACGCTTTTATATTGCAATCCGAGTCATGCATTCAAAAATGGCGCCAACTTATGGGGCCCACCAAAGTTTTTAGGGCGGTGTACAGCGAACCCGATTGCATACGCGCTCTCTACGGACTCTCCGACACACGCAATGCCTGCCATGGATCAGACAGTAAAGCATCAGCAATGCGAGAGATCGCCATACTATTTCCAGAATTCGATGTGGGCCGAGTCCGCAGTCAAGCGAATAACTATAAAAATGCGTGATCTCAGGACGAACATTTACTCCAGCTTATCAAATAAGCAAAAACCAAAAAACATTTAATGCTTTTAAACCTACGTTAGGCAAAAACAAAAAAAGGACCTACACGCAATAATTATTCTAGCTAGTTAAATAAGCTATCCGTATTTACTAGATTTATTTGAATAACAATAAAGTATCTATGCATTTGTTTTAAAAACTTTATTTCATAAATGTTTGTTATATAATACAACTTACACTCCGTTTGCACATACTTGTGTTCATATATGTAAATACATTGGTATGCATGCATATGTAAATAGAGAAAGAGATTTGCTTGATTTCTTCTATTTATGTATTTCGGTTTAGTTTTTGTTGTAAATATATGTAGTATGCATGTAGATTGTAATAAAAATTATAAAATTTATAAACTTAACAAATTATATGTATGTGTATCGTATTTATGTTTGTAGTATGTACGTCCCTTCAAGGCATAATATTATTTAATGTTTAGCGTAGAACAACATCAGTACTTCGTGTACTTCTGTTTGTTGTCTTAAAAAAATCAATTTAAATTTTAAACAAAAAACTAAATTCTTGGTGCACGCACACATGGACGCCAGGCGCATGGGTGTTAGTAAGAATGTAATGGAGCAAAGCTCGAGCGAAACGGCATTATTAACGCTGTCTTTTTCAATTCTACCCGATTACAAGGTGACAGAGGGCGGCTAATAGAAATATATGTTCAATTCGTATGATTGTAAATCTAACGCTATATAGTAACATTATTTCGAGATAAGCACTACCAAATGTTATAAGTACATACCAAGTAAGTATACACACAAACATATTTGTATAACTAATCTGTTTTGTTTTTCATATTTCTTTTGAATTGTTAATAATTTTTTTCATTTTTGTTTTTAACCTTTTTGGTATTAATTACAAGCATTAATGCTTTTCTTGCAGTCCTACAATTTTCACAATTCGCACTCGACAACGATATTTGATTCGAGGCGCCAAAGATAGAAACATTTAGTTATGCTTAATACCTAATAAATCACTCTAACGTTAAATTTCAACATTTGTATTGCTATTCAAGCTGATCTTTATAGATGATTTTCGAATGATTTCAATTAAAAATACTAATAGAACAATTAAATATAGTATCAACAAGATGGCAGCAGCAGCACGTGCAACAATGCAAAATGTTGTTTTTTTTTCAAAGACTTTCTCTATATTTGAGTTTAAATAGTACTTAGTAGTTGTTGTTCTCGTGGTCTTTGTTTGGTGGGGTCGTCTTTTTTATTTTGTCAAAATAGTTTGGTTATTAAGTACATACATACATAATCGGAACTGGCTGGAAAAAGTTTCTTTAATTTGTGAGTTCAAGCAAAATTGAACGTAATATTTTCGGATAAAGTTTATGCATTGCATTGTCGCTGAACTGACTGCACTAGTTGCTAGTTAACATAGTTTTTATTAACAATTTATCATTGCCTTGTTGCATAAAATATAAGTATAAAATAAAACATACGTACATAACTAAATATAGGATAGATTGTGTGTGTTTTTAGTTTATATTTTAAATGTAGCCCGATTGTGTGGCACATAAAAAAAAAAAAAATCCGTCTGTATAATTGTGGGCGCCAACTATTTGGAATAGTTGTCAATCAACGACATACATATAATTTTTATTTTTTCTGTTTTTCTTTTTTTTTTGTAACTTTAAATATCTGTGAATGTTTGCTTTGCTTAGATTCTGCAGAACTAAGTACATATTCTCTCTCTTTCTCTCTTTATTTCTCTCTTTCTCTCTCTCGCTCTCTCTGTATATATATCAAACGCCATCCAAATATATTGGATTCGTTCTCATTCTATTTTTGAGCACACAGAATGTAATTTTACTCAAACATAGCCATCGAAGATGTTGGTACAACCTCCAGCAGCAGCTGAAAGAACAATGTCACCTTGTCTGCAATAACAAAGAAAGTTAATCAAAGTATCTAATGGATAGTTTGTGCTATATATGTGTGTATGTATCTACTTACTCATGAAACGAGGCGTCATGCCCAGTTTAACGAATGGCACATAAAATATGAGACCCGCAAAGATGAAAAGCAATGCATACAAGTATTCAATGCGAGGTGTCTCAAAAATGGGCGCTGCAACGAGATACACAGAGATGACCAAGACCACAACGGGAATGATAATTGGCACTTTGTATGGCCGTGGATGGTTGGGTTTGGTGTAGCGCATCACGATAAGTGCCAGCATTGCCCCACCATAGAATATCCATGCGGTGAAGCTGAAGAAATCAATCAGCGAATCAATTGTGCCATGCAGCACCATTGCTGACGCAATCAGCGACTGTCAAAAGACACATCAAAACAATTAGATCCTTAATACACAAGTTAAAAAAAAAATATATATATATTTTAACTGCTAATATTGATCGCTTATAATTATGTATTTTAACAAATCTAATCAAACATATTTAAGTCTTCAGAGCCTGGACAAGAAACCTTTGGATCGAATTTATTTATTGTTCGTTCAAGTATGAGATAAACAATTATTTATAATAACATATCTTTCAAGTTTCATAAAATAAGATAATGCAATCATTATGGTTACAGGAATAATGCTTTCTTTCTTTTCTTGGATATAGTATCAAATTTTCTTTAAACAATGCCCAAACAATATAGAATATAAAATTAAATTAAACAAACTGGGTGCGTTCAATAGTTCTTAATGGTTGGTAGACTTACGTGGAATATGAGGCCTGGAGCCGGTGTCAGACGTCTCACATGTACGTAGGATAAAATATCCAGTAGATGTCCCTCTCGGCTAGCTGCAAAGCAGAGACTACAGTAGATAGAAAGGTTTAGAAATAATACAAACATTCAAATGACTTAAAAAAGAGACAGAGAAAGGGAGAGAGAAAGATAGAGAGTGGGAGAAAGCTGGGAGATAAAGAGATAAAAAAAAACGTGGGAAAAAGATAGATGGATTGGTGGGAAGGGCGGGAAAAAATATGGTAACGTACCGTCCTGCGGCAAAGAGCGTACCGTTAGCACTTCCAAATGTGCTGATAGTGACACTCAGCGGCATAAGCCAGGCCAAGGCGCCCAAAATCCGATTGCCAAAGGTGACAGCGACCGCCTCAGATTCGATCATCTCCTGCGCAGACATTGCCGCCAAGTAAGAGATATTGATTAAAGCATAACAGAGCGTTACCAACGGTATACCAATTATAATTGAGCGTGGCAAATTCTTGCTGGGATTCTTAATCTCCTCGGTGACATAGTTGAGATTGTTCCAGCCATCGTATGCCCAAAGGCCAGTGTAAAATGCAGTCGCAATAGCCCCAATATTTGGCATCGGCCCATCAAATGCATTCGACAGATGCTGCGTATTACCCTGGAACAGTTTCCAAGCCCCGCCGCATATAATAATGACGACGGCAACCAATTTGGCAGCCGTAAACACATTCTGCACGGCCATGCCCAAATTGACACTGTAGCAATTCACAAACAATATCATCACTAAGAAATTGTAAATGTGAAATCAATAGAAAGTTAGTTTTGATTTTGAAAAAAATAAAAAGATGAGAGTTCAATTGGTTAATCGCTTACCAATTGCGACTAGAGCAACCATCTTGACAACACCCCTGGGTGGATCGCATTCCGTCACAAAGGCCTCGACCGCATACTGTGCAAATGATAAGCATATTATAGCCATTTGAGATGGCTTCAACACCAATGTCGATACCCATGAGAATAAAAACGCCGGCGCCGGTCCATAAGCGTCCATAAAGTACGCCCATTCCGCACCAGACGAGGTGTTCATTGTGCCAAGTTCAGCATATGCTAGAGCACCTAATACGCAAAATAGAAAAATAAGTTTTCAAATACATTGTCACAAGTGTAATAATGATAAGAGTAAGGATAGAATGGGAGGAGATGATTAATTTATCAAAACAAAACAAGTAAAAACAAGTAAGAAGGCTCTAGTCGGGAGAGCCCGACTAGAAAATACCCTGAACCCAATTGCAATAAATAAATAAAATTTATGTAAGACTCTGGTATACTGACTTAGCTTCAATCGATTAAGTTCAATATCTCCGGTGTTTCTCAACCGATTTGGACGAAATTTTCAGAAAAGACCTATCGTTACCCATTCTTTCAACCCTCATTTTTACATTTTCCGAATTAGATATTTTTTTGTTATCGATAACATGTGTATATCGAAAACCAGAATAGTTATCGATAATTTTAAGCAAACTTGTTCTGCTCATGGTATAGGAGAACTTATATCCAAAATCTGAAGTCTCTATCTCTTGTAGTCTCTGAGATCCGTGCGTACATACAGACGGACAGACGGACATGGCTATATCGTCTCGGCTGTTGATGCTGATCAAGAATATATATACTTTATGGGGTCGGAGATGCTTCCTTCTGCCTGTTACATACTTTTGCACAAAACCATTATACCCTTATTTACCCATTTTATGGGTTAAGGGTATAAAAAGCTCTAGGCGAGACTAAGCGATTCCCCAATTCCCCAAAATTATGATAGTGTTAACAACTTCAATGCACAAACTTCAATAATCGATATCTCCGGTGTTTCTCGACCGATTTCTTTGAAAAATGCACAGCTTATCATTATTTTGTCTT
The DNA here is from genome assembly GCA_030179655.1 of Scaptomyza flava. NCBI lineage: Eukaryota > Metazoa > Arthropoda > Insecta > Diptera > Drosophilidae > Scaptomyza > Scaptomyza flava. The sequence goes on from JARNME010000314.1 coordinate 11,405,900, forward strand.
AAGTTTTTTTTAGACACTTTCCAAACATTGAACATTAAATATTTCATTGTTATCGATATCATGTGTGTATCGGGTTGACGAAAAGTTATTTCAAATTCATTTCAAATCCTTGAAAATATTAATATGAAAATATTAATTTAAAAAAATTCGCAAATAAAGTTAATATTTAAAATTGATTATGTGTACAAACAAGACATAATAGTTCAAAATATCTGAACATCCAATATATTTTAGGTTATATATTTTCAATATTATAATGACATGTTTGACAATACAGTAAACTAATTAGTTATTGAAATCTTTTAACATTTTTAAGCAGGGTATCTCCCAGTCAAGCCCTATAACTGGTTTAAGATGAGCAGTTAATTGCCATCATTAGAGTGCATTTAGTTCTTTGTCAGTAAACGTCCGGTAGTTCCGGCTCTACCGGCGATTTGCGATGCCATGAATCCTGTGCTTATGTTTCAAAGGAAAGTTTACAGCGCAATCAAACCATTGTTGGCAATAAGCCAAAAATAGAAATAGGCGGCAACAAGTGTTGGATAGCGTATAAATAATGATAAATGATTATGTGTGTGTGTGTGTGTGTGTGCATTGTGTACTTACCCAACAATGAGAGGACACCACAGGCAAGCCAAATTACGAAGCTAACTCCAACGGAACCGGTGCGAACCAGTAAACCAGAGGGTGACACAAATATTCCAGACCCTGTAAATAATTCCAAATATAATCTCAATCAAATGTACGTATCTACTATCTGAATGGGTTAAACATTATGTAGACAGCAGCTGCTCCTGCTGTCTTTTTGCGTCAGCAACAGATATCGATTTGCGCCTGACTTCCGGCTGCTCGGAAGTTTCAACCCACGCATCAGCAATGAAACGTCATCAGCCAAAAGCTTTGACAGGGCACAAGTGTTTCGAGTGTGCTTGTCCATTTAAAGCTTTACAGGCGCTTTCACTTCAAAAGCTGGATAGATAGCACAAGTAGATAAGTACACATCTAAAGACATATGTACACGCAAAAAAAAAGTTGGGCTCGTCTGGTTGGAAAATGCGTATGGTTTTGGTTTTGTTGCACAAATCGACACACAAATTGCGTGCGCCTACAACAACGGCAAAGGTCAAATGTGCTGGTAAATAAACTGATTTCACATATTTGCTAAGCTATTGCAGTATGTTCTGTATGTAGGTGTATTATTCAATATTTGCATAATATTGCGGAAAGTGTTTATCATCCGAGCTGTGTTGATTTATACCAAAAACAATTAAGCATTCTCCGAGCCAAGTTTTTCGACTTGAAGATACGCTGCCTGTCCATATTAATATTTTTCTATGAAAAGCGAGAATATCGATTTGAAAGGTGATAATTGTGGCTTCTTAAGTGATATAACTTTACAATTCATCAAAATAAAAAAAAAAACAGGTTTTATTTAACTCTTCAAAGTAGAGAAAATCTAAATTTAGCCCCTATTTTTTTAATAAATGTATATGTGTTAAAATCAACAAAAATGTGAGTAAAAAGCAATAAAAAACAAAATATGCAATTTGTATCTATTAAGCATATACGTATTATATGTATATATGTATGTGTACATATAAGTATAGTATATGTGTTAAAAAATTTATTTGACGTTAATTTAAATATTATTGTAAAGATTTGACACAGACAAACAAAAGCTTTGTCTTATATAAAGATGTCAATTGTACCTCACTTTTCAGAATCCAATTCCAAACTGAGTATTTTATTTCTAAAGTTAACGGTCTTAAATACAATCTTATGCACCGAAAGCTTATTTTTATTAAGGGACAAAAAATAAGAATTACTCAAAAAGCTTGCGTTAAAAGAGTAACAGAGTATCTGCTAGTCCTATATGCTATCACCTTACGGAAGAAATTTATAAACATAAAACGACAAGCAGGAATCCGAGCACCTGATCAACTTTTCCGACTTGTTAAACTAAAAACGTTAACGATAACTTTTAAGACATTTTCTTGGCTAAAACATTTTCCGAAATGTGGATCATTGTCACATACATATGTATGTGCATATGTGTGTATATTTCTAAATTTATGAGTATGTATTTTTGTGCACGCGAGCCTCCATAAAGCTAAAAAAAAAAAAGAAACCAACATTTTCATAACGCATCTCTTGCGAGTTTTGTGTCACATTTTTTCCTCTAGTCATATGCATTTCCATACATACAAACATACCCTGTAAATTGATGAGTGCCAAGTAAGGGGTATACCATTTACGTAAATATTCATTTATTCTTAATAACCAATTAATTTAGAAAAGTAAAGTTTTACTCACCAATCATAGTTCCGACAATTAAAGCCACCCCACTGAAGAGCCCCAGCCTTAAAATATATGAAAAAAAAAAGATTTGAAATTTTAATAAGAGAAAAGGAAATTTAAAGGCGAGGGGATTATCGGTTGAGTTTTGTTGTTATCTTAGACGAGAACCTTATTGACCAATATATGTATATCAATAATTTAATATTCGATTCTTACCTTCTCTCGAGGTGAACAGTGTCGTTCGGCGTTGAGCCATTCCTCTCCAGCGACTTCCGCATCCGCCCGGTCCCTGATGAGTCGGTCTCTGTCGCTTCGGGCCCTTCTGTCCCAAGAGACCCATTGGCACACATTGTCCCATTGCTCGTTGCTTTTGTTGGCACATTATGTCCTACACGGTAGCGTTAAAGAGAGTTGCACACACAGACAATCACAGATTAGTTTTAAACAATAAAAAAAATGCTCGAGTGCAATAAACCAAAAAAAATACAACACAGTTTACGAGATATGAATATCGGCGACTAACGAAATGAGTATCTTTTTTTTGTTCGAACAGTTTGAGAGATAAACAAAATTTCGGCGCAATTTGGCTATTTTCGATATGCATACATATTAACATGGTCTACATGTATGTATGTGTAGCCTTGGCTAACGAATGCGTTACGCATTGGCGGCACCCACTAACACACACACACACACACACACACATAGCAGAGAAAACACCCACCTCTATTATCTGCTGTATTAGTTTTGCATGCGTTTTTTTGCAAGCAAAATAGTTGTGATATTTTATCGCGCATGGCATGGACGGATAAAAAATAGCCAAAATTATTTCGCCGCGAATTTCAGCTCCCAGCGAAGAATGTAACGAACGAAAATGAATCTGAATCAGTATCAGAATTTGAATGCTGCTGAGAAGGCGGCGAAAGCGCGTGCTGAATGGGCGATTAATCGATGGCAACTGTTGGAGCAACTTGCTGGCGCCACGACAAATACCGTTGATAAGCTAACGCTACGACTGCCGAAGACACAAAAGCCGAAAAACGAATGCCAAATTGACGAGATGCTGCTTAAACAGATCTGGGCGCACTTTCTCTCTCTCTTTGCGTTCAATGCAGTGAGCTTTCGACTTGCGCTCTCGGGCCTGCTTTGGGCTGCCTGTGTACGTGATACGAATGCCGGCTACTACTATTTTGTTGTTGTATTTGTATATTTGTGTGTCGTTTTCGTCACGCTATATTTACGAGTCGTCAAGTCCGAGTCCTCGTTCGTCAATTTATTTCATCATGTGTGTGAGTGTATGTGCTTTTTTTTTTCGTCTAAAATCAGAAAATTTTGTTGAGATTTTCGGCTTTTCTTGACTTTGCCGTCAGTCTTTGCAACTTGTTAAAGATTTTTATAGTGCTCTGCTTGCCGTCGCCGCCATCGTAGAGAAATAGCACTAATTTTGCAGACAGACAAATTCAGTGAAGCGAAGGTGAACATATTTTTTCACAATATATTCTTCATTCTGTCGCTGTTTGCCTCCGCTATTTATAGTCGTTTTTTTTTTTGGGATTATACGTTTGTGTGTATTGGAATTAAATATTTCTAAGTTGGCCTTTTTCGACTCGGTTATGTGTATATTGTGTATGTCCGACAGTAGAGTTTCTGTAATCGCCTTGTTCCTTGCTCAATCAAAACTGCAATCACTGCCAAATGGCATGCAAAATATGTGCTCCAAGCTTTCTTTTGCTTTCGTTACTTTCACTTGTGCAGGGAAGTCTTTTGCTCTCTCTTTCTCTCTTTCTCTCGTTAATGAATGGCAGCAAGTTCTACGACAACTACTACAACACAGAAATCTCATTGAGAATTTCACATCTATTTACTACCCCATCCTCCAGAATTAACAGCTTCTTTAAAGAGACATTCCCTCTCATAACTATCTCTCTCTCTCTCTCTCTGTCTCACTCACTCTCTTTTCAATATGGTCATGTGATTCTGTTAGTGAACATTATCATTGAGAAATCATGAAATTTACTTTGTTCGTTGGCATGCTCTATTAATGAGAGATGTTATAGAGATCAATGCTCTACAACAGCGTAATTATTGATGGCCGCCCTCTCTTTTAGCTTCGTTAAAAGCTTAACGATTTATGTATTTTGATTTCTTTCTATTTTGCAAAATATACCAGAAAAGAACTCAGAGAGTAGATACAACGTAGTAGTTCGCACAAATTTAAGCAAAATAAATAATAACATTGTATAAACATATGTATGTAGTATGTTTGAACACATATTTGTACATATATCCACAGTAAATAAGTCAAGAATATGCATAGAAACCGAATTTTCTTGTGCGACTTATTTTCTGATTATTTTTATAATACCCTGTACTCATTAGTCGGGCTAACAGTTCATGTTACACATTTGCAAATGAACTTAACACTTGATTCTAGACGTACAAAATGGTAATTAAGATACATAAATATTTTTCCGTTTCTCCCCTAAAATGACCAAACAACTAAAGCTTCCGTTTCGATAGTAGACCTTCTAGTTTAACATTTGTCTTTTATTGATTATTATTATTTGTTATTAATGGAAAAGAAAGTTTCTTACTAACAAAGCACATTTTCTTAAGTAAAAAACTGACATACAAGAATCATCATTGCTAATTACAGGGAAGCGTGTGTCCATATCCCTTAGCTGTTCTTTTTCAATACTAATTGTTGATGTTTCTGTCATAAGAGTCACGAGGCTTATGAACACTTTGTTTAGAAATTTTATTGTCGTAGTATATGAACAGCACTTTGTTATTCAAAGATATTGGATACTTGAGCTGACCAAACAAGACAACAACAAATGCTCTAGTGTATTCCGAAGCGAAAGAAGAAAAAAAAAACACATTTATCTTAAGCTTGCTGGAGACAATCTCGTCCAGCCAATCAACAAATAAATGCTAAGATCGACAAAACTCACTTGTCGATGGCAAAGCTTAGCTTCAAAGTTTACACAAAATTCATTAAAGAAACATGGTTTTAAAAACATTTATTTTTGCCAATAACTATCTCAGATATCTGGACAACAACAGTCAAACTGGCACGCGGTCCGATTCGCACTTAGACATTAAGACAAAGAGTCTGAATGATAGATATACATATGTATATATGTAGTAGCATAAGATATGTGTGTCGTCTGGTGGGTTGTTCTAACGATCAAGCGCTCTAACTACTGAAATAAATAATCTTTTTAAAAGGAAAACAATTAAGATCCTTGATAATAAAGTAACTTTCAATTTGAATGGAATAAATTCATTTAATATTTGTTTTTTTAATTTATTTTGTCTAAACAAACATTGTCATAATTCGTATCGCTTCGTGGAACTAGAAATTGCAAAAGTCATGTCAAGTATGTATGCAGACAAATAAACACACGTTTTAACTAGACATTGTGACAGCGCTGATGATGGTGTTTAATGTTTTTCGCAAAAACTATGTGCTTATGTTAGGTTTTAGTACCCTTCTAACCTCAATTTTCCACAACAATGCTGTGACGCATAAGAGTTCAAAGCAGTGACAGCGACAGAAGAAGCAAGCGGCGTCTTCATCAAATGTCTAAATGACTAACAATCACGCGCTGAACTTAAATATAGTATATAATTTTTATTTTTATACTCGTTATCGAAGTTAAAGAGTATATGGGGTTTGTGTCGAGTCTGTCCGCCCTTATGAACGCAACTTTTTTCGACATCCTTCAAGGATTCTACGATAACTGGGGAGCTGGCAAATTGATAATTTTGTAACTCAAAATCGATAAATCCATCCTTACAGCTAGAACTACCAAATTTGATGACCCCCAGCCCTCCTTTCCCCACCCTTAACAAACTTTGAGCTAGAGTCATAATATTCGGAAGAAAGATGGCTGGTGGCATCCCCATCTGCATCGGAGAATCTTTAAGGCAGCGTACACCCCTGCCGCATCCGTACCCCTTTGCAATCTGGCCTCTTTTTACCGTTTTTAATACTGGTATCGAGTATACCACAGTCGGTTGCGGCCGACTTGTTTTTTGCTTTTGCTAGTGCAAATGAAAATTTCAAATATGAAAAGCATTGTGAGATCAGTTGGCATAGCCGGGGAGGGGTAGTAGAGGATGGTTGGGATAGCTGCATTATAATTGGACTGTGGCCAAATTCAAATAAAAATTTTTTGTTTTCTTTAATTGATTCTAAATATTTGGGATTAACTATGTGTTTGTGTCCCATTCAAAGCATATAAGCAAATTTTAAATCCAAGAGCAAAGAGGGCACAAAACTAATAAAAACAAATAAGAAGGCTCTAGTCGGGAGAGCCCGACTATGAGATACCCTGAACCCAGTGGCAATAAAATTTATATAAGACTTTCGTATACTGATAAATTCGATACCTCCGGTGTTTCTTAACCGATTTAGACGAAATTTTCAGAAAAGTTCTATCGTTTTCCATTATTTCAACCCCCATATTTACATTTTCCAAATTCGATAATTTTATGTTATCGATAACATGTGTATATCGAAAACCAGAATATTCATCGATAATTTGAAGCAAACTGGTTCTGCTTATGGTATAGGAGAACTTATACCCAAAAGCTGAAGTCTCTAGCTCTTGTAGTCCCTGAGATCCAAGCGTTCATACAGACGGACAGAAGGACATGGCTATACCGTCTAGGCTGTTGATGCTGATCAAGAATATATATTATTATTATTATATTGGGGGTAAATACACTGCGACCAAATAGATCTATTGTGCCCCCTTCTTGGCCTATACATAGCTCTTCCATCAGGCCCAGGTGTTGCATAAAAGCAAGTACCTTTGTTGGGTCGATGGTTTCTAAATCGCTAAATTCTACAATATGTTTTCCTAGAAAACTACTTCTTTTCCTTGCTAAGGCTACGCATTCTGCTATAATGTGCAAGGAGGATTCTCCTTCCATTTCGCAGAATCTGCAAATCTCGCTGCTGACTATACCTAGCTTTGCCAAGTGACCTCGTAGTCTACAATGTCCTGTCAAGAGACCGGTGAGTATCCTGAGAATATATATACTTTATGGAGATGCTTCCTTCTGCCTGTTACATACTTTTGCACAAAACCATTATACCCTTTTTTACCCATTTTATGGGTTAAGGGTATGAAAAGTTCGCGTGTGCTTATACACTGAAACATAAATACAGTACGACCTCAGTTAACGCAACCTATTAAAATTTGGCCAGTTGCGAAAACTGAGGTGGTTGCGAAAACTAAGGTGAAATTTTCTGAACATTTAAAATTCAATTACAAAAAAAGATAAAAGTGCTAAATGATTTTTATAGCAGAACAAACAGAAAGATAGAAACACCAAAGTGCAACTTCAAGTTATTATTATTAATATTTATTTAACTTCAGTATTCTGACTAAAAATAAGAATCGTAATACTAAGTAATATTAAAAATCTTTTGCCCTAAAAATTCATTAAAAAAAAATCTTTTAAGACTCTTACGGATGATCAACCAATGCAACACCTCTGCACTGATCCTTAATAATAGTTTTCAGCCCAACCCTTTCCTCACCTAAAATATTCATTAAGGCAGCATTCCTAGACTTACTCCGTGTAGACAGATTCTAAACTTATAAAAAGCGGCTAAAAATGAGATAAAATAACAAATAATATTGCTTTAGCTTAAGTCTCTCGAATCTAGAATCTAGAATTTTGGATTGTATGGTCATAAATATCGTATTATCTCAAGAAAGATGTGGTTTGAGTCAAGCCGTAATAGTAGCCCTTTCGGCTCTCGTTTTGATATTGGATACTGTCGAAATAATTCGTTCGTTTGCTTTATTGAAATGTATCGTTTTCTGTTTATTTTGCCTTTGTCTTGCCACAATTAACGAGCGGAACATCTTCAATAGCCGCAGGCACCAGACACAGACACAAAAGCAGACGCCGGCAAATTGTAAACGGCGTGATAAACACATATATACTTATACATTTGTATGTAATATATACTTATATAAGTTCATAAACAACGTTATTACATATGTACTTCGAGTGCATCAATTCCATTGTCAATGTCAAGTTTATATATAGTATTGAGTCCCAATTGGAAAGGCATTAAAAATGCAGATGCAAATGTTTTGCAACAGCCAATCAACTGCAGCTGTTTAATTGCCTTTCTTTAACAATTCATATTTAGTTATTATAATAAATATTCTATTCACAGTCTTGAAAGAAATAAAATAATATATGCTAAATGTAACCTGGTTATTGGTTTCACATGATCAAGTAGTAAGAAATGACTTTTCCGTTTGATTTTCTCACCCTACGCTTAAACTCAACTCTTCCTAACTTGACTTTAATATTTGTATAATGAACTTAAGCCGATTGTCATAATTAAAATTTTGTTCGGTTAATTTAGTATGTAAATACATAAAAATATCTCGCTCCCATCACTTTTTGCAAATCTTGCATTTAATTTTATTTATTTATTTTTTTATCGTTATCGCTATTGGCTGTCGTTGACAGCAACAGCTCGGCTGCACCGTTATTTATATTCGTTTTTATATTTTTGCACGACGCGTCGGTGCGCGCCTCAATTTAACTCAATTGATTTTTATTTGGCTCGTGACGCACCAACTTCATAGCAACGAATTCCCTACTAATTGCTGACGCTGATGTTGATGATGATGATGATGATGATGATCAGCCACAATAATGACAAAACGATAAATTCATTTGCTTGACTGTTGTGGCAGCACAATTTACAGCGCATCCAAAGACACAAATTGAAAATTTCTCGCAGCGAGTGCAAAATGAAAAAATAGAAAAACCAATTTGTCGCTTAATTGATTATGGAATTTCGCCATTTCACAAACAAATGTATGTATGTGTATTTGCTCACACTCACACTCACACCTAACCTGTTATCCTATTGTCCTTAAACAAAATTGTTCATGCTCCCACGCAACTTTGTCTCCGTCACAGCCGAAAGAGTATAGAAACCAGATTCCATACTCTTTGGTTAAGCTAAAATTGATTCGTTCGTGTTGGGTGTTACCATCTATAAATAGAATGTTGTGCAAGTCTAGCACGAGAATGGAGAAAAAGCGTGTGAACTGAAACAGAAATAAGGTTGACCTATCAGTCAACAGGATGTTCAACTCATCACACAGACACACACAAAGTTGATGGGTTTATATATTTAAGGGGCTCGCCTCGGCATCAGCCTCGACTTTCGTGCCCTTGCCCAGGAACATTTTGTCACAGAATGCATTCACCGCTTGCACTTCAAGCAATGCAATGATACTCTCTATCTATGGTCCTTGCAAACTAATATGAGCTAGACTATGATTATGATCTGCGTTTACTTTTTACATTTCAAATAAACCAAATTTTAGTTTCAAACGAATACAGAATCACACCGACATAAATATTAATATTGAAGAACTTTCGAGCAGGGTAAACCAACTGGCCACCTGTTTTTTATGATAGTCTCAGAGCATTCAAACCGGCTAACAACAAAATACCCAACATAAAATGTCTGTAAATATATATATACATTCTGCTGTGTGTGTAAGTTTGAAAGCTTTCGTTTGACGCATGCGTCTAGTTGGATGTCCTTGTCATGACATCGTAACTGACTCGGCTAATAACATGTTGCAAGCTGCTTTAGTGATGCGCACTTTCACTGCCACACTGTCACACTGCCACATGCCACATGGCCAGATGCCATAGCTGCCATAGACGACCAGGACCAACCCCAAACCAGTTTCAAAACTCAGCTCTTTCTCTCTCGTTCTCTCTCTCTCTCTCTATCTCTCTCAAGCAATCAAGCCTGCAAAATATGCTTTTCATTATTCCTTGCTTAGCCTGAATTTGTTTAGCCGGCTGTTTTGTCTATGCTTTGATTGCTGTGCGCCGCTTTGCTCCAGCAAAAGTTTTTTTTTATAGATATAAAAACGATTTTGTCCTAGACAACTTCAGACGAACACACACACACAACAAAGGGTCGGTTCAAGGTCCTTCAACAAATGTTGGCAGAGTACTTCAGACAAGCTCTTCATACTATAAATGAATGAGAACATTTCGTTGCTTGACCGAAGGCAGTTAATAATTAATAGAGTTTCGTTTAACACAAAAACGAAGCTGTGAATTTCTTGTTATTAATTATTGTGTGTCATTTAAGTAATTTAGGTTTGCAAGCCTTACACGATTGTTTTTTGTTCCTAAATCAAAATGATTCAGAGACGTTTTAAGATGAATAGAAAAATCGCTAAAAAAAAAAACCCTTTACTCTGTATAGAACTTTTTACTATGCAAGTTATGTCTTTTCGATACCAAAATACAAAATTTATCGATTTTAATCGAACTCAGAAGTTTTTCTTCAAGAAAAGCACACTATTCAAGTTGGAGACGAATGTAAGGTAAATCTCGTTTTGGGCAAGGTATATTTCGTTTCTTTTAACATTTTTGCTTCCGCATTATCCAATGCACATGCATATACGTATGTACTACCAGTACTATGTAGTTACGCTTGTAGCTAACGACTTGTGGTCTATAAATATATGCGTCTGTATGTTACTTGTTCATATTGCGTTACTTTTGTGAATGGTAATACGATGCTATGATGATTAAGACTCGGCGACAATATAAATAGCCAAGTTGTAAACAGACCGCAGAGCCGCAAAAGCAACTAATTACAAAACTTTTTATTTAGTATGGCCATGAATAAAACAAACAATTACAAAATGTCACAAACTGACAGCAAATCAGGCGTGTTGAGTACTTTCTACTTAAGGGCCACACCCTAAAATTAATATTTCATTTCGTGTTTACATGCTAAATCCTATATTTATTCTATATAAACATCGCAAAAGGGAAATTTAATAGCACAAATGTAGCTTCAAAGGTTTTGTTTTCCATCATAAAAACAGCTCAGTTTAAGTTCTGTTTAAGTCCAGCTTTATACAATTTCCATTTCATTATAGACAAAAAAACTCAAAATATTTTGATGAAGAATATGTAAAAATCGGTCTACCCTAGGGTAATAATTTCTTGAAATCATATTTTCGTTCTGGTAAATATCCCAAAAAATGTTTTCAACATTTATAAAGCGACTTTTATGCTGGAATCAAAAGAGCTTTTGAGTTTGCAGGAACCAATTGGAAAATTTGGTCTCCAAATATTTCGCTGTCTATCTCCAGTGTTAATCAGTGAATAAATTAATCAATCAGCGTCAACAATTATTATTTTTGTTTTTTGTTTTATTGCTGACAGAAAGTCTGCCCAAAAGCCCTTTGGCGCCATTTTGGGGTACAGTTTTTGAAGCCAGACAGTGATACTGCCAAGTGTGTGTGTGTGTAGAAGTGTTGTGTAACAGCTTGCACAGCAAGTGGTTGGCTCTCGAAACATGGCTAGGACACATGATATGTACATACTTTCAAGCGTTCGAGCTTAGGCAATACACATGTGAAAGTGCATGTAAAAAACAATGAATTGTAATTAACAGAGTGTACATACATACATGCATATACATATATATACTCATTGCACTGTACATACGTGCAATGCAATACATATGTACTGCCTAATTGGTATGCCGGGTGGCTTTCAGGGATGGGGGCCTGCAACAGTGACCCCGTTGAGCGGGTGGTGGTTTTTGTTGTTGCCACTGTTGCACGCATGTCTCATGTTGGCTGCAATTTCATAAGGTTTAGGCCAAACAGCTGTTTCACACGCACACCTATACAAACATACATGTGCATTATTTTACTCACACATACATACTTAACACTGCACGAATATACTTATATATACATATGTATATATATAAATGCCCCGCGAATTATTTACCCGGTCTATTTGTTTTTCTATTGCGACATATTTTGCGCATGCGCTTCGTTATCAGTTTTTCTTTGGTGATTATCTGAGGCCAGTCAAGGGTTTTTCTTTGCCCAGACAACAGCTTAGCAATATATGAACGCTTAACAAAAATTACGTATACGCACTGTTTACAGCTTATGTTTTTTTTCTTTCAATATGGGCATTATATGTACATAATTATACACTGCAATGCATATGATCATTCACTTAGCACGTAGTTAAAAAAAAAATGTATATATATATAATTGCTCACTAATTTGCCAAAACAACGAGAAAAAAAATGAAGGCATAGAGAATTGAGAGCCAAAAGCCGAACTTGACTGCATTTAACGACGTCATAAGTAGAGTGTAGTTGTCGTAGTTGTCGATTTTGTTGTTGTTGTTGTTGTATAAGAGCTTTTGTTATCCACACTCACCATCGGCATAAATATGATTTGTGTTGCTTGGTTGGACATGCTGATACATGACTTGTTGCAGTGCACCAATGTCGTCACTTTCATGTCACTTTAAACACTACAAGAGAATGAAAGCGGCAGCGTCTGGCTCTCAGTATTTATACATTAGGCGCTGTGAAATGTCGCTGCGTCGCTGCTTCGACTGCTGCTTCCTCTGCGGTTCGTTTTCACTACTACTACTACAAGACACACACATGTGAGCAATGTTTACACTCGACGACAAAATCAACGCCTGCAATTGATGCCCCTGTAACTTTGCGTATTTATATTTATTCAATTTATATAGCTATTATTTTAAGTCATCTGTTTTAATTACACAAACAGCTTTTTTTTATTTTGTTTTTAGCACTTAGCCATTATTCACTTAGCGTTTATCTAAGATTGTAAGGTTACTTACTCAAAAGAAATTCGGAAAAATCTTTATTATAAAAAGGTAGTAAATAATGTCTCTATATTTACAGAAATCAATTAACCACAAATTATTAATATTTTGCTTATTTCAATTTAATGCTTTCATGCTTGTAAGTATGCTAAATTTTTGCACTCATATTCGATACCTGTGAGATACTATTTGAAAATATCTGAACAAATTGTTATCCTTTGTTTGGTATCTATTTTGCTGCACAGTGTTTTCACTTGCCTCTGAGCAGCTTTTCCCAGTTACTTATTGCTCTTTTACTCGGCGAGCTTTTGCCTGCCCTTCAACTCGAACCGTCAAAGTGCGAGAGAAATATGTGCGTAAGGAAACCAGTAGAGAGAGAGAGAAAATGTGAGTCGTAGTTATAGGGGGTTGATATGATTCGTAAAGTAACGGGGCGAGTGTTGGCATCTGGGCTCTGCGCATGATGTTAGGCTTAGTTTTTGTTAACTGATCGACAAAACACAAAGCGTTTTAGGCTAGACGCCATAAGTTAAATTGGAGTTTTTCTTGAAACTCGGAAGATAATCGGCGTCAATATTGATGAATCTAGAAAACTTTTTTTTTGTTTGTTTACAGAACAAATGACAAAACCATGTGTTTAAGACAGCCTAATCAAACTACTTAAGTATATCAATAGTTATTAAATATTTTGAACATGCTAAAAAATGCACTTTCATGTGTTCATGGTTTGATATAAAAGTATATTCAAGTTTGTTTGTACATATGCAAAAATAAATAAAACGCCATTCAGTCGCATGCACAGCACTAGTATTTGCAGTCTCAATCAATTGACGCGCTTGGCAACTGCGTTCCGAAAACGCTTAGGTTGCAAGCCGACGTATATTGACGTAAAGCAGTAAACACTTCTTTCCCCTTCTTAAGTTAACCAAATGCGAGGATATATGCAAAAGTTTCATTGAAAAAATAGTTAAATCTGCAGTTATTCTAAACTTCATGTGTTAAGTACAAGCATTTGGGCAAATAATAAAGTATATATAGCTTGGTATGACAGAGTGGATGGAATGAAAAGGTTAGGCGTCTTAATAAATATCATTTAATTGCATTTGCCATGTACTCATTAATTCCGTTTTTAAATTAAAACGCCCGATGCAAGTTGTAGCAATAGTTGGAGTTTAATGTGAGCGAAAAAAGTTATAGCAATAAGATTGAAAAACTAAGTAGCTTAAACTAAATCAGCACCAAACCAATTACGTGTAGCAAAATTTAAACACTGCCAAGTCGTTAATAAGTATTGCAAAAACATTACAAAGAAAAATACCAACTAATCAAAAATATGGCCACATTGCACATTTGCTTGCAAGCCGTCGGTGGTATCGGTATCGGTATCGGTATCGCTATCGCTTTTTATATCGATGTCGCTGCATATGTAAATGTAAATACATATCTGTGAATGTTGTAATAGTGGAGAAAGAAAAGAACAAAACAAGAACCAGTGCAAGGTGAAAGCAAAGCAACCAGCAGCAACCAACGGTGCATAAATGGGTAACTTTGTGAGCAGACAAAACGCTGACGTAGAGGAAGCCGACCACATCATCAACAATGCCTACAAATATCCACCTCGAATGGGCAGTTTCTTTGGCACCCACTTCATAATGGGTGGTGAACGCTTCGACACGCCCCAGCCCGAATCCTATTTGTTTGGCGAAAATGTGGACCTCAATTTCCTTGGCACACGGCCTACAGCATTTCCATATCCACCACCGCAAGCCAACGAGCCAACAAAAACGCTCAAAAGTTTGGTCAACATACGTAAAGAATCCGTACGATTTGTCCGCATTCCATTTGACAAAATGGCAGCTTATGCTGATGTTGAACTCCTTAAAGAAAACAAGAAGAAAAAGGCTAAAGAGATTAGCAGTGCAACCATCGAGCAGGTAGATGGCAATGTACTCTGCAATATGGTCAGTCTCGATGATGATTCGGAGTCTGCGCTTCCAAATTATTGTTACAATGTTGAGTTTATATTCGATTCGGACGCCAAATGTTCGATTACCATATACTATTTTTGCACAGAGGATGTGAGTCCCAGCGGCGTCACAATGACGCCACGCGAAGGTTACTCAATCACATCGGACACATACCATTACGAAAAGGGCATCAATCAATTCTTCTCACAGCCCAGTCACGTATTCAATCCAATGATGATACCCGAGGACGATCTGCTTTACAGTTCTGGCCGCGAACAGTTCCCTGTGGCCATACACTGTGTCGTCGATGAGGGCAACGATGAGTGTCGCCAGTCGCATACAACCATTTGTGTTATCGATCACCATCCGGAGACAAACAGTTATGTGCTGCGTGCACTCAAGCAAAAGATCTTTGTCGATGGACTATGCTACCTGCTGCAGGAGATCTATGGCATTGAAAACAAGGCAGTGAACAAGACCTCGCTGGACGAGGATATCGACGATCATGGCAGCGAGTGTGTCATCTGCATGAGCGAAACAAGGGACACACTCATTCTGCCCTGCCGCCATCTCTGTCTCTGCAATTCGTGTGCCGACTCACTGCGCTACCAGGCCAACAACTGCCCCATCTGTCGTGCTCCGTTCCGTGCTCTCTTGCAAATACGTGCCGTTCAGAAAGGCATCAGCACCCATGTGCTGCATCAGAATACGCCAACATCAGCTGCTGGCGAGCACACTCCACTCGATGTCCCTCCCGGCTATATACCAGTCTCACTCATTGAAGCACTTAATGGACCGCCGCAATATGTGGCTCGTAACAGGTATAGTGTTTGAACAAGATAATCTTAAGAATATCAAAGATTCATTTAAATCTTATTGTTATGCAGTTAAAAGAAAATTGAATTGATTTTTCAAGTCCCAAGGATAAAGTTTCATAATTGTTTTTTCATGCAAACATTTATTTTCCAATCTGCTCCATGATTCGTCAAGATGGCTTCATATTTTATAGTGAAAAACAATGATTCCCTATTCCCATTAAAAAAAAAAGTCTTTTAATGTTTACCCAATCTACTCATATACACTGTTCCTTAATCAGTTAAGTTTTACGGCGATTAAAAATACACTTTTGGCCATAAAACCCTGACCTTGACCCAAAAAGCAAATATCTCTAAATGTGGCTTAATTTAAATCCTGTTTAAGAACTAACTAACGTCCATGAACCCTTAACCATTCTCGTTCTTTTTAATTTGTCCCTGTTTTAATTGCCAATTAACAGTCAGATTCTTTCATTAGCGAATCATGAACAACCAGCTCAATTTCTCATTCTCCCGGCACACACCGCTTCTCTGCCCCAAAGTATAATTCAATAGCTTTTGTTGCATTGCGTAAATGTTTGCTATCAATCAATAATGTGTGCATATGTAATAATCCCTTTGAATGAGGTTGCAACTTAATTATGCACTCATGCATTTAAATTGGCTTTTTCGAAGGATATAGTGGTGTATCTAACCTTGTTAAAGAACATTGCTAAACGTTTTAAAATAGTCAATAATTGACAGTTAACAACTGAATAATAATTAAATATTTATTCCTTAGAACCGGCGAGGGTGAAGTCACAGAGAGTGCAACGGTGGCTGCCTCAACGATGACAACTGAAGACATTAAGACCACATCACCAATCAAATCGAGTAGCCAACGCCGGCCAAAAATCAAAAAGAACGCCTCGACCTGCACCACCACCAATGAGGTGGGCACATTGACCAATCAAACTGGAGCAAGTTCCACACAATCTGTGGTTGAGGTCGAAAGTGAGGCCAAGAAAGCACCGAGTACTTGCACCTCGCCCAAAACACCATCAACGCCAACAGGCACACTTAGCTGTTCGCCGGAAAAGCAGGAGATGCATATTGTTAACGAGCGTCACAATGGACTTAAGTATCAGAAGCGCAGCACTGGCAGCACCAATCATGATGATGATGAGGATAGTGAGAACGAGAAATTGTCACCGCTGCTATCGCAGGATAGCCGCAGCAAGAATAACTCAACCAAATCACTTAAACAGGTTGTGGACAGTCTTGGCGGCAGCGGTGACGAGGAGCATATGGTATCGGACAGAGATCAAGTAGACGCAGCAGTTACGGGTAGCATTGGAAGTGGTGATGCTACACAGCAGGAGACAAGCTCCAGAAAGAGTAGCTCATTGAAGCGATCTTCGCACAGGACTGAGCACTCGGATGCTGGTTCGCCAGCTAATGAGCCTGGATTGCTGGCAGCTAACTTAAGTGCGGAGGACTCGGATTATTACACACCCGAAGACACACAAAATAACATACTTAGTCCATTGTGTCCCGCCGAGCGAGCAAAGAGTGGGGATCCCTTGTGCGGCACTTGCGGTGTCGCTAGCCATGCCAACAGCGAGATGAACATGCTCAGTGCTGCTGGTGTGAACTTTAGCACAGCCGTCAAAAAGAATCAGATTCTGCAAAAGAAATCTACATCAGTGGGTAACATTGTTGGACCAACAGTAGCATCGACTAATTGCGGCAATATTGTCGACTTAAAGGGCAATAATGTAAGCTCACTTCCCGGTAAGTAAGACATAAATTTATTTGAATTGCACAAAAGATATTTAAACCCAAATCCGTTTTTACAGATATGCTTGATAGTCCGGTAAGTGGCAATTCGGCTTCCACACGCAGCTCCAGTGACAGCTACTCATCCAGTTCATCGACCAAGCAGTTGCTCAGCTCCAATACAACCACAACCGCTGCAAACATTATTGTAGATGACAAGACTGCTCTACAGAATGCAGTTAATGTTTAAATCAATTCCGTAAATACTCTTAGCGGTATACATATGTATTTACATATATGTATATGTACATGTGAATGAATATGTACGTACGTATATTATATTATATATATAAATCTCTATACATAATGGGCTACCTATGAATATGGATCGCCTAATATTAGTAAAAATCAATGCAGCCTCCCATTGTGCTTTAAATCAGTGGAGCAAATACAGATATATTTACCCAATTTCAAGTATACAATCTTCTATATTCTAAAATAAATACGCATTTTAATTTCGTTTTGCATAAGCAACGGTTTAAGTATAATCAAAACGAATGCAATGATGTACAACAATCCAAAATGCATGCGGCTTACCCATGACTTCAGCTATTATATACATATACAAATAAACCAACATATATATATTAATAAACAAACAAAATACGAAACAATGAGATTGCCGAGGGCTTCTACACTTTAATAAAGTATTCAACTAGCAATAATCACACCTCAGTAGAACTTTATTGGCTACGATATTGCCGCGCATATATATATATATATACAGACATATATATAAAAAACTGGTAAAATAAAGTGAACTTACAAAAAACCATAAGAACAAACATTTCTTTTAAAAATCTGACCAAACAACGGCCTATTTTTAATTTTCAATAATTTGTTACGTCAGCTTTCTGTACGTTTTAGGATCATTATAATATCCATCTCTGTTCACTTTTCATTTTACTTTTAAACATGCCGCACAGGAGCTATATTGAAAAGTCTGGCCACCTTCTTGGAGCCACCATACCGAATCATCGGAGTGCGTTTTTAATTCATCGAGTAATACCAAATTCCAATGCAACTGCAACTCTATGTTCAAACTCAAAAATTTACAAGGCTTTGTTGGATGTGCTCAAAACAAATTAATACTTATTTTGGCATGGAAATATAAATATATTAATTTCGTTTTCTTGTCTATATCGAAGTATCGATATGCTTTGAACCCTTGCAGCCGATATAATTTTAGCACACTGCCATCCTTAGAGGTCATATTTAGACAACGTTTTGTTTACTTTTGCAATAATAATATTCAACTATATTGAAACATATATGTTTAAGTGACATTGGGATCTGGATCGAGTGTAACGCACAACGGCAACGAGAAGAGGTATGTAGAACGGCCCAAACAATTGCTCCTTTATCTCAACTATGTACCCGTTGCCGTTCCCAATTCCGTATGTGCTTTTTTGTGTCTCGTGGGTGGTTAAAGTTCGGGTGGGCATTGTCATAAAGAGTAGTAATGTAGCAATGTAGCATTGCTTGTTGTTGTGCCACTTATAACTGTGCCATTGATTTTTTAGTTAGCAATTCATTATTAATTGCACATACTATATTCTATAAATAGCATCAGAAGTATATTTAACCGGTGCCCAGTAGAAATAAATACACATAAAGTTCAAAACAAATAAATTTTTTAATTGCAAATTTGTACACAAAAGTTGTGGGCCAAATGTGGTACGCTAAATTATTAAATATTCAATATATTCAAACAAATTGTTATTATTATGTACATTAAACGCAATGCCTACCAATACTTAGAATTTTGCTAAGCTAATGTGCTCACATTTTGCTTATCGCGCTCATTAATCGCTATTTGGTATAGTACAGTGGAGCCTTCCTCTTGAACATTTACAATTGGAGCAACTTCATTGTAAAGAGCAGCTCTCGACTGTATAACAAATTTGTTATTTGACTAAAATTTGGCTTAAAAGCAAACGAAACGAAAAGAAAACTGCGCACAGATACATATAAAAGTTTTTTGGATAATTGGGACAGGCGGTCAATCAATTGGGAAATCAGGTAATGTCCGGGAATTGCTTAATCATAAATGTTTTTCTGACTTCTCCATTGCTAAATGCCGACAGAAAGAGTGCGAGAGATTGATAGTAAGAGAGTTTACTTGGATGCTGCAGCTGTAGAATTTGCCAGCGTGCGAGATTTACGCTTTTTCAATTTGGTCTTCACCTTGCGCACCAAGCTTACCGTCTCCATTGAAAAGCCACCTACCGTTGATTTATTCACCTGCAAGGAGTTGGAATTGCGATATTGGAGAATGTTATCGTTGGGCCCACTGCAGCTGCCCTTGATGTGCAATCCGCTCGAGTGGGTGTGACCATGCCCACCATGCGAATGAGAATGAGTGTGGGCATGGGTGTGGCGCATTCGTCGGGAGATGCCAGCGCCGGGTGCGGCATGATTGCTTGTTGATTGCTGAACAGCTGTGACGACAATGCCACCAGTCTTAAACTTGTTGCTCGTTGTGCGCTGCATGCCACTGGCCGTGGCAGCATGATTCTGTTCATTGTTCTTAAACATTAGGCGTTGCATTTGAGTCATCTGTTGATTACCATTGGCATTTCCGCTATTAGCACCAGCACTGGCATGAGACCGGGAGAATCGAGTCACCAATTGTGTCGTCTCCGCAATCTTGATCATGCTCGATTTGCGTTTACCCTTGCCACTAACGCCAGACACATTGACATGAACCATTTCGTTGCTGTTGCTTACCGCTTTCACATTCTTCTTTGGCTTACAGCCACGCAGAAGGATCGGTGGCGCTTCCTGTGCATCTAGCTTGGCACTGTTGCCGCCCACGAGCCGTGCATTCGATGGCAGTATCTTCTTGTGCTCCTGCTGCCACAGCAACAACTTTTGCGAGCAAGCACTATGAAAAGAGAGAAATATCAATGTAAAAGTTTTTACTTTTAGTCTTGAATAAAACCCACTTGAACAGATCCACTTGCTCCAGTTTGCGTGTCCTGCGCTGTGCACCCATAAAAGACGGTGGCAATGTGGCTGCAGCAGTTGCTGCTCCTGCTCCTGCTCCCGTTGCAGGTGCTGGCATTATGTCCTTGCTATTGCTATTGTTGCCCGCAAACATGTTGCGCGTTTGAGCACCACCAGGGCCACGGAGTGCCATGGCAGCAGCGTTTGCCATCACGTTGGCAACATGGGCCTGCGATTGATGACCCTTGTACCAGGCCAGAGGTCGTCCATCGTTGTCACCATGTGCACCCGTCCATATCTTTTTCTTAAGCGACAACTTTAAATGTAGATCATCTGCATTGGTATGTCGCTGCTGGCCCAATGGTATAAAATTGCTTGGCACACTGCTGGAGTGCAAACGATTAGGATTAGCGTCGAACTGTCTATTCAACTTACCGTCGCGGTGGCTGCTTGTGAATCTTAACAGGCGGCTTGGTCTCGTTCATAATGAAATTGGTTCGGGAATGAGCGCTATCCTGGTTGAGACTATGCCAGGAGTAAGTGCGTCGTGCGGCAGTTACATTACTCTGACCATGCAACAGCTGTACACCCTGCTGCTGCTCGGGTGCTGTACGCGGTGTCAGTTTATAAACTTCCAACTTTTTAGCACCACCCTGGCCGCAACTCTTCGACGGTGTTGTCACAATCAATTCAGGCGGCATATGGGCCGGCTTGGGTTTTTGTACAACCATATCACCGATTTCCTCAATATAGCGACGCTGCAAATCACTTTGGAGCAATGTGTGACGCAGTGGAGCAACGGCCCCAAAGGCCACATTCCCCGTTGGCATCAACTCCTCATCGTCTGTAGAGAAATGCAAATCCGAGCCCGGATCCGTGGTGGGCAAATCAAGTGCGGTGCGCACCACTTCGCCACGTTTCTTCAGCGGCTTGCTGCGTACACGTTGACGGCGACTCTGAATTTTCGTTTAGAATTTAAAATTAGAGAACATTAAGTTATTTTTTTGCAAAGTGTAATAATATATATATATATAGGTGCGGTGCAACTTGTTTCGTAACTACCTTCTTGCGGCGAAATATAAATATGCGTCGATTTGCCAGCCAAAGTCGCAAATTGCGATCGATGCGCGTCTTTCGGTTTATGGCTTTTGCTTTGCCCTTTTCGGTCGGCATACGCTTTTTTTTATGCTTGCAGCGCTTGCGGGTTTGAGTTGCACGTTGCTGTTTCTTTTGGACTTTGTTTTTGTTTTTGGCCGGCTTGGCATGCGTTGAACTGGTATCCCTCACTAGATCCGAGGGCTGGGATCCATTGCTACTTGGACTTTCGTTTATTTGAATTTGCTTTGTCGTGATTTGAGCACGTTGTTGTGTATCGCTGCTGGGTGAACGGGGTGCAGTGCCACCGCCACCGCCACTGGCACGTTGCTGCTGCTGCTGCTTCTGCTTTGCATTGCTGATTGCCAAGTCTTGTTTGCGGCGCTTAAGTTTCGAGAGTGCCTTAAACTTTCGCTGGAGTACCGGGGAAAAGTAGATTTGGTCCAAGACACGCATCACCTTATGCATACGGCGTATCCGAAACTGCGTTCATCATAGTTGTTGTGTGTGGGTGATGTGCGCTTTTGGTTTTTGTGACTTTTAAGAATAATATGACATCGATTGCTTACCTTTCGAATCTCGTGCATGACCTCGGGCGAACTGGGCGGTGCGCGTATAGGTGCACAGCAAGGACCTTCTAGATCGGAGGCTGTTATTGAATGTTTGCCCTCATTATCGGAACTAGAACTGCAGTTGCCCTCGTCGCTAAGTTATTAAAGTATGGCGAGCGCACATTAATTTATTGCATTAGCATGTTAAAGCAGACTTTTTGGTGTTAATATGTGTAACAGGTATAAAGATAAACCATATAAAATACAATTTTTTTCGAATTCTACCGAGAAATGTGGACAGATAATGAAAATGCTAAACACTTGTAGAGCAAATGAAAAGAGGTTAGAAAAAGAAAATTAAAAATGTTAATTTTTAAAGCTATTAATAAAGCAATTTTTGACAAGAAATGTTAATGCATTGTCAGGCTATTGATTAAAAATTGAATATTAGCATTTAAGGATACAAATTTGTAGGATTACGATTAAACAAGCATTTTTAAACAACAAACAAATGTACTTAATACGTTATGTATAATGTACGACAAACGATGCTTGCTATAAATAATATTTGTATGCGTTAATACTGTAATACGAGACTTTAAGTAAACTATAATATAGGAATTTTTATAAAACGCAGACAAACAGACCCTCATGCTAAATTGTTAATATTGTAATATTTGTTAATGGGTTATCTTTAGTTAGTGTTATCGTACCTGGAATAATCCGATAGCGGTATGTTTAATGGTTCATCAGCGCTAGATCCTTCGCGCATCAGTCTTTCTATTATTTTGGAGCGTAGTCTTTCCTGTTGTTTGAGTAAATTTAAAATCTATTTTTAATGTTAACGCATTAGGATTAGTGAACTTTAATAAATATCACGAAAAAAATATAGCAAATTATATCATTGATAAAGTGTTAAAAATTGAATTAGTGTTGGTTAAAGCTAGCTGAAAACATTAAGCACAGATCAAAGATAATTGTGTGAAAAAACACAAATAGCGTCTAAACTACGTCAATTGTTTTGTTTATTCAGTCAAATATTTTACAGTGTACTTGCATGTTGTCATTTGCGAAAGCTACAACAAATAATTACTTAACTAATTATATAATAATTATAAATAATATTTAAATTAAATATAAAATTACTTATGTGCCTTTTGGTGTTGTGCTTTGTGTGCTTACTCCTACATATAAATAGTATAAATATATGTTGCAAAAAAAGATGTGCTCATAATTTAGATACGATTGATTGAATACATTTAGTGCTGATGACCATTAAACTAGGAGATTATTATTATTTTTTTTTTTTTAAATGTTTTAAAAAGAAACTAGAAAACCAGCGATTAGCGATAGAGAGCATTTAAATTCAGAACTTTGGCAACAATACACAAATATGTTTAATTAGTTAAAAAATATCTTCTTCTTTTTTTTGGATTCTGTAGTCGTAATTATAATGTTACATCGGGATGTACTAGTTAGCACAACAGCAACACAAGGCAACAAATTCACAAATATATGTATGTATGTGGGTATCAAACATTGAATAAAAAGCGATTGGCTGGCGGTGTTTGTGTAGAGGAGATGTCTGTCTATGTATGTATGAATATATATATGTATATATATAAGAGAGATGAAAACATTCCTAGGAGACACTTTTCTCCACAGAACGTTTCACTTTCAATTTATCGCTTAGAATACATCCCTGATCGGCCATTTTTTGTAATTTTAATGCTTTCTGTTCGCGTTTCTCGCGTTTTCTTATCTTTTTAATTTGCTTAAATAATTTAGCATGTCGCTTTACTTTGTTCGGGTTTTCATCACAATAATCCAATAAGGTCTCACAAAATGCACGTCCCATATGCTCATAATCCTGCAAAAAAAATATCAAAAATATTTCGTATTAAATCTGTGGCTAATTAAAATGGTATAACCTATCATAGGTTACCTGTGTACTAAAGTGTGTGCCTTTGCGGGAGCCAAGCGAAGAGCCGCCAAAGGATGCCTCAATTGTATAGCTATTCGTGATGCCCAGCATCCAAACAACAATGCGTCCAGTGCCTTCCTTGCTCCTTTGTATCTTAAACTTACAGCTTTCGAACGAGAACTTGAAACATAAAATGTTTACACATACATCTCATAGATTAACAAAGGAAGTAGAGAAAGAAATGAGATTTAAAAAAAAAAACACACACCCGATCGGCACTGTTCTTGTGCAACATCAATGGGAAGACCTGCTCGGTGAGCCTCTTCTCCGGATTACGCTTGTTCTCACAACCATAAATAAATATGTTATGCTTGCGTGAATGTGCGTGCATATCACAGTACATGGCAACACCACACTCTTCAATCAGTCTAAACGAGTTGGTATACAAATTTTCAAAATAAATATGCGTGTGTGTGTGTAAGTTTTAGATGTTATCAGTCGGACTGGCCTACCTTCTAATCATGGCTTTTGTATACCAAATTGATGGATATGTCTCTCTAATGACAGTTCGGTATTGACGATTCAAATCCTTGCCGGTTAGCGAGTTACGCGTATTGCCAACAATAACACCATCTGGATTTAGCATCGGCACTAGCTTAAATATGAATTTGTGACGCAATCGCTTTGCTACTGTCGTATCGCCGGTTATAAAGTCCATCAGACCCTTCATCATCCATGACGATGGCGTTTCGCTCGGATGTACGCGTGCCGATACCACAATCGATTTCTTACGCTATTAAAAAAAATATTTATGTAAAAAATAGATGCATAAATACTTAAAAATTCAAATTAAGTTCGATTAAAACTAAAGAAAAGTTGACAGACTGACTGCTATCAACAACCAGGCCAAACGGAAGGGCTTTATTTCTTAGCAACAAAATAGCATATGGATTATTTTGAGGTCAAAACTAGCAACTTAATTAGAACTTGATGTTGGAACTGTATATTTCAAGCCTAGATTAAGCTATGTATTAGTGGGTTGGCTTACCCGCGTATTATCATCGTTACTGGATGGTGCCGTCACAGTCAGATAATAAACATTATTGCCCGCTAAGGTTCGGCAGAGAAGACGTAGTTTGCAAAACTTTGATTTAACGGGATGTCGCTGTATTTCCATTAGATAATCCTACGAAAAATCATATATTACGTTTATTCTGATGACAAAAGAAACTGTTCAACTGATCAGCCTATTACCTGCAAGTCGCTATAGGTATAGGGATAGCTATGGGCAAAGTAAACTGTATCATCATCATGCTCAAATTCAATGGTGAAGGTCAGTGTATAGCTTGATTTATCCTCATCCTCTTCATTGGTACTGTTATTGCTTCTGTTAGATAGGTAAGATAATGCAAATGATTCTGGAATGTTACAAAATAAAAGAGAGATTGAGATTAGACTTACTCATCATCGTTGCGATAGTAGGATATGTTATTGCCACAACGTCGCCAGCCCTCGTTTTTCTCTTTGGCACCCAGGGTGGAATACATGACCGGTCGCATGCCATCGTTATAAAGACTATCCGACTTAACCAGATTGACAATGGAGAAGCGATAGAGCATGTTGCGACGAGTGCGTCGCACACGAAAATAGAACCATTGCTTGGAACGGCTGGTATAGAGATCGGGTCGCAAGTACAGCTCATAGTAGGTGGGTGTTATTTGGACGGCCTTTGCCAGATTGCCGGACTCAAAGCGTGACTCAAATTCCAGACTATCGTAATCCTCGGCATTCATGGGATGGCAGTTGGTCACAAATTTGGCACCGCCCACCGCCGAGCGACTGAACTGCATTTGGGATGATAGATCATTGGAAAGAGATGAAGTTTGAATGGTTTGCTTCTCATTAGTAAAATTATTGTCTGGACATTGGTTCATTGGTTCATTGGACATTTCAAAAGTGCTTGAATTGGTGCTAGTTGAAGTTGTTGTTGCTGTTGTTGTTGTTGTCGCTGCTGTTGTTGTTGTTGTTGGTGGAGTAGTCGTAGTCGGAGTACCCATAACATTTACCCTAACATCATCGCCGCCAAATGGCAACGACTGTGGGCCGCGACGGCGACTTCTTGCCACAGCTGCCACCGCTGCTGCCATGCTCATCAATGGTTTGCTTTCACTGTTATTTGCTGCTGCGAGGATTTCATTTTAATCGACTTATTGAGAAAAGTATTTTAATATTGAAACTAAATGCCTGCGCGAGTAAAATCTTCAGTTGAATAAGAAATTTCTAGAAATTTAAGCATGATTCGTCTAACACTAATATTACTGAAACTACTATAACACGCGTTCATAATATGAACTCAACACACTCACACACGCATTAATGTGTTAAAAAAAATATTTAAACTGTGATTTGAACTCGTGCTGATCTATAAAATTTGTACTAAATCATTGTTAATTACATGCGACTGGCTTGCTTATGCTCTCTTCGTCAACAAGCGTATCCGCATCCGATACGGAACCAGAATCAGAAGTTATAGACTCATCAGCTCCACCGACCAATCGATCATTTGGAACTTCCTCTTGCCGCTTTTGCTTTTCATTGCTTTCCACTTTGCATTTCTTTTTGGAACCACTTTCTAGAGCCAACTCCAAGCGCTTGATGTTCTTTTTGGGAAATTTGATGGGGGTAACGGCATATTTTGTATTCTGTACCTTGTTTGCGTTGGAGCTGCTGGCGAGTGTTGAGCTGGGCTTCTCGTCATGATCGATGAACTTCTCAATGATGGCCTTCGATACCTTTTTGCCAAACTGACTGAGCACATAGTTTGGAGAGGCCGGCTTGTACTCTGTGCTATTGTTCTTCCAAATATCTTCGATTTCGCTAATGTCCTTGCTGGTTGACTTGCTGTCTGCTTTGCTCGAGTCCGTATCGTCGTGTGTGGGTATTGCTAAACGTTTCTTCTTGGCATCAATTAGATTTTGGATGGCTAATCTCTCAAGAGCCTCTCTACTTTCACTACTCGTATCACAATCATCGTCATCGTCATCATCATCCTGTGAGTTGCTTGTGGAGCGATCATCTAGGCTATTAATGATCTTCGAGATTCTATTCATTTGGCCTTTTGCGCCGGCTTTTTGATTATATCGACGATTGAGGGGCATGACATCATTTCGGGAATCGGAAGAGTCATCCGAATCTTCACTGGACTTTTCCTCTGTCTTGGCTTTTGTATTTTTGTTTTCCTGTTAATTTAGGTTGTTCAAAATCAATTTAATTCGCTTTCCACCCAGAAAAAATTTCCCAAAAATCTCCCACTCAAAAAAAAAATACAAACTCTGTTTGTGCAGGCAGTGCATGCTTTTAAGGTATCACAAATGGTATGCTTATGTTAATAATGATAATATCAATAATAATAACGAGTACTTACATAGTTGACAGCACTTATGGGACAATAGTTGAAGACAACAATGCCGTTTTCCTCGCCAACTGGCCGTGGCTTTAACTCATTGCCCGTTGGCACATTAAGTGGTTCGGGCTGCGCCGGCACATAGGGAATGTGTACAATACGCTCCCCAATTACCTAAAGCGAATTATACAAAGTTTTATCTCATGACTTTTTGTTGCAAAACAAAGTTTGGTGTTTGAAGAAGATGAAATTTTGGTTTTTCCGAAAACACTACGATTGGAAGTTTCTCGACTAGTAGATACCCCGCATTCAATAACGCAATACACACATTGAACTTAATTTAACTTTTGGGATAATCCCTAAAAAGTAATTTGTTTAGTATCTTTTTAGGGCACAGTGTTAACAGCGTTGAGTTGAGTTGACTTACTACAACGAGTGAAGTCGAAATAATGAATTTGTCACTGACAGTGACAATAAAGCTCTGAACCAAAAACACCGAGATACGAATCTATTATCAATCGTAAAAGTGTGCACAGTGTGAATTCTGTATGTAAAAGATATGTTGGAAAATAGTTTCTGTTTAATTAGCAATTGGCAGATAAAATGCAAGAAATATTCCTTTTATTTCTATAACAATAACTTCAATTTTCAACCATATAGATGCAGATCCATACTTAAATGTGATACCAATTATATCAACGACAAATTTAATGGTGGTTAAATGGGGTTCAGCAGAGCGTTCATGCTTTTTATAGACATAAAATATTGCATGTGACCCATATATACATATGTATAACCGTATGTATAGAAACTTTTTATTTATTTAGCTGACAAACAAAAATATTAAAAGAAAACTAATAAGCTTAAGGTCGAATGAGGGAACAAAAGTTTCTTATAACGACACCCGACACGTTTAACGGGCAATTTTATTTGCCAGCCGGGGACAAGTGACAACGAGTGGGCAAATGCCAAACCAGAACCCGCACCCGAACCTTAACCCACACCCAAAAAGGCAATATTACATGAGCTTATGTTTACTTAAGGGACACTCACCTGGCATTCTACCGGCCATCTGGGGGCCTGCTGTGAGCAGTCATTGTCCTTGTCCTTAGGCAGTGCGAATAGATCGCGTGGTTCCTTTAAACGTGCAATTGGTCTTAATGTTTTTTCGTCAGTGTTAACAACCAATTGATTGGTTTTCAAACCCTTCGACAAAAAATTGCCAAGGAAGCCTGCTAAAAATGGATAAAAAAAAAAAAAAATTTTAAATTAAATTTATTTCAATTCGCATTGCGGACTTTTTCTGCAACTTTTAAAACCGCATAAACTGAGCTTTTCAGTGTATTATGTTTCTTAGTACCTTTGCAAGGGTTCAATAACACTGTGGAAATGTTAGTAGCTCCCAACGAAAAATTGAATATAATGAAATATGTAATAGAATTCAGTGTTTATCTTCTTTTAGATAGAAAGTCGGGAAGCTATTTTAATAATGTAATATCTCAAAATGATACACAAATACGTGAAGCTTCAAGCGAGTAAGCTGATTAAAAAATATTACTTGGGCAGAGTATAAGAAAATTTATTTCACAAGTGTTGTAAATTATTATTTCTCTAACCGATCGACTTAGATGAGTTTTGTAAATAGCTCGACAAAATTCATTTGTGGCACTTAAATAACAAAAAAAAAAACACCAAAAATCAATTGTAGCGTTTAACTGTCTTGCTACTTAAATATTCAAATGGTTTTTGGTGTGGTCAGCAATGACTTAACATTAAAAAAAAAATTGCTTTCACAAGAAATTTGAAACAAATTAGCAAATCGATAAATGTTTGCTTATAACAAAAATCTATAAGTATGAATAAACTTTTGTTGAGTATTTAATGCTATTTTCACCATATGCCAAGCCGGTCTAAAAAATATAATAATAAACAAAAATGTATAGATAAATGTGTATGTATTTGTGAAAACGATCGTTCAAATCTGAAAACTTGTCGTTTTCGAAAAACAAAGATAGATTGTCACATTGCGGCTATTGCGAGCTGCGAGTTGCAATGGTCTTAGCATGCTGACTAAGAAGCTGAATCCAATTCTACTGAACTATCTGTGCGTGGGTATTTATTCTTTGACAGATTTATCTTTCTTTGTTATACCCAAGTGAGCTTACCAACAAAAAATTCTAGCACAAAACGTCGGCAGTTGATAAATGTAATAAACACATGCAACTGTTTGTTGGCTAACAAATTTAAACACAGTAAACACACACAATACCAAACTGTTGCAAAACTAGTATTCTTTTTCGACTTAAGTCAAATACGCGATTTTGTTATCAAAAACAAAGAGTCAAAAGAACAGCAAAAAAAAAAAATTGAAAACACTTTGAAAATCGAGTGGCTATATATTGGCTGATTTGATTTGTTATTATTGTTGTTGCTGTCGTCGTCGTCGTCGTCGCCGCCGTTGTCGCCGTTGTCGATGTCGTTGTCGAACGACGTTGTTGGTTGCGCGTTTTGTTGTTGACTAAAACCGAAAAAGCGACCGACTGAATGAATGTGAATGTATGAATATGTTGAATCTTTTTTCACGCCACAACGTCGACGTCGACGTCAATATACATGCAGCTCACCGCTTGCCACTTGGCGTCTCAGATCCTGCCCCTGCCTCCAAATACGTGCCACCACTAGCAGCAGCAGCAGCAGCAACAGCTCATGGGCCAAGAAAATGAGAGGCGTCAGCGGCGACGGCAACAGTGGCAGCAAATATTATTTATGGCGATGACAGAGATAGAAATATATATATGGTGAGACGGCCAAAGCTTTCACTTCGCACTCTTGCTCTGCCAAACAATCGGCTACTTAACTATTTGCCGAGCTTTAACATTGTGCGCGCGGCAATCGCCGTTGCTTTTGGCCGAAGCTTTTGGCTCGCACTTGAACTTAAGTAGAGAAAGGCATTGAAACTAAGAATGCGATGCAAATTGTGCTCTCTATCTTAAGTACCAAATAATGTGCTTACTAAAGATAACAATCAAGATGGGATGATCAACAAACCATGACAAAGAAAAAGTAGCACAAAACAAAACCTTTTGTTATTTATTGTGGTTTTTTTTCTTCTGATAAATACTGTGCATGAAATTCTTAACACAAAAATGTTGTGTTTCATTATTTTGAACACATATCTCATATGCACTTAAAATTATAATGACATTCAACTGCAGCCAAGTGAAATGAGTTTATTTTCCTTTGTTTCTCATTGTATGGATTCGCTGAAAACATAAAATATAAATGAGCACATTTTTTCTTAAAACTCATTAAACTGCATTCATCTGGCCGGAATATACTACAGAAAGAAAATATAACACATGGACAATAAACTGTGTCGATCTACGCAAGTCTGTCTGTCTGCCTGACTGTCTGTTCAAGCACAACGATCTTAGCCAAAGACAACTTGTTAAATCGCAAGTTTTCGATAAGGGAATACTCTGTAAAAACGGTAAATAAGGTGATAAACCTTTCAAATCTGGCTGTTCTTCTTATTTTCTGAGACCAGAAAAATTTTAAAAAATAAAGCCAAATTTTTTGTTCCATTTTGGTGTTCTTAAAGTTTATTATTTGTCCAATAATATGTACATAACTAGCATCATACATATTAAGTAAAATTTTTAGTCGCTGGATTTACTTTAGGGTATAAATAAGCTTGGTCGAATGGGGTACAGTTCCACTGTGCGCCGCAGTATATGGAAATTTTAAAAAATTTTGTTGAAAAAAAAGATGTTTGTACGAATTTGCATAATTTTAATGGCTGTGTCGAAATAAAATAAATATTTTTTTTGGGGTTTAATAAACTTGTGCTCCAATTCGATGTTAATAAAAACTCAAAAATAGTTTGTTTTTAGACTTAAACGTATTTTCTTGCAATTGAAACATAAATTAATATAGTAGGTATTCGTTTTTCATACGAAAATAAAAAGCAAACGAGAGAGCAAATTTCTCCTTTCACTCTCTTTCTCTCCATCTCTCTTCTTTGATTGCGCCAACTACAACATTGATTGCCAAAAAAAAGCGACGGTTTAAATTAATGAATTACATTTTTGTATTTTTTTTTTTAAATGCGCAGGCGACTAATTGCAATGGCAAAGTTCTTGGCATGTGCAAGACTCAATGGCATACTATGATCCATTTTTGTCAGTGTGTCTAACAAACATTTGTACAAATCCCTACTACTTAAGGTATTTTGTTTACAACGTGGCAAAACATTCGGTCAATGCCTTTGAGAAATGTTTAAATTCCATACAATTATGTACTATATATACATGTAGAATCGAAATACGGCGCATTTTATTTTTCACGCCTTTTGGTGGATGGTGGATAGATATTAAATTAATTGTAGGTTTATCTTTTTCTAACATCGATTATATATATGGTATATATATGTACAAATATTCAATAAATAACAAGACAGTTTTCTTATGCAAATGAAATTGTTTTGTTTACGGTTAGTGGAATGCAAATCAAATATTGGTCAGTTGCATATCGAGAACACAAGTCTATATAAATTGTTCAAGGAATACCGATTTGTTCTAATGAATATTTTATGTATACACATTGATATTAAGCTAAACGCAAATAACAATCGACGGCAATTTAGTAATTGTGTTAATAGCATTGTTTGCCGTTGTCATAACACCGTCAACAGAATGGTGCAATGTCTAACATACACACACACACACACACACACACACAAACACACATTCCTCAACTTGATTCAACGCTAATTCTATCTGCATCCTTATCTTGATCTTTACTTTTAGCGCAGACATTATAATCACCAACTTAATGCGAATCATCAGCAGCAAGAAGAACAAGAACAACAACGAGCACGGTGCCTAATCAATTTTGTATTCCTAGAACAACGACTTTTTTATCCGCTAAACTGCTGCCGCATAAAGCCCATATCGATTATAAGTTAGGGCAGTTTTTAACAGCAGCAACTGAAACTGAATTAACACCGTGGTGCCCTTAGACAATCAATTCGTATAACCGAGTATAACCCCAATAGATAATTAAATGTGAGTATCATATAATATTCATTCGTTTTCTTAAGCTATAATAATATTTATATAACGTAAGTATGCGACGAGACCGATTCGATAAAATAAAAAAATAATTCTAGTCTTTCTTGAATCATTCAAAGTAGTATATTTTAAAAGCTAACAAAATTAAGTCAAATATAACTTGATTTAAGACTTTAAGAATGTCAACAGAAACATATTTGTGCACCAAAAAGGCGGCCCATTTAAAAATTCACTTGGTGAGCCCTTCATTTCTTAAATGAAATAATATTTTATGTAATCGATTATGATTATTTAAGGATTAAAAACAAAAAATGGAAAGTAATCCGACAATTTTTTTACATGCTTTTATTTAACTTGACTTGTCTGTCTGTTTGTTTGTTAGTTTGTACCGGATTCTTGTAATCAAATTTTTTTACCAAGTTCCCGACTATCCAGAGCTCTGAAATTTGTACCAAAGAAGTGTTTCAGGTGACAATACATGTTTTTAAAGTTTTTGGCACGATAAAGTATGTTATATCATGTAAAAACCACGAAAACCTGTTTTTCCTTTTGCTTAAATGACTAAATTGACTGACATAATTGACGAGCTTTGGTGGCATAGAGAGAAGACTGCCGCTTCACAGGCCGGAGGTCATGGGTTCGATCTCAGACCGAGACATATTTTTTGTATGCTATTTTTTATTATATAAACCTTTTTTAACTATCGATTACACATGTTTGCAAGAAAGCGTATAAAAGCATGTCTTCAAAATTTTATTTGGATTTACATGTTCATATATAAGCTTTAAAAAAGCTGTCTTTACTTATTTAAAATAAGTTTTTACAGAAAAAAAATAACAAAAATACATTAAAAAGTAGAAAAAAAAGAAAATCATAAGAATGAAATCTCTTTGGCATTGGCTTTCATTTAAACTAATTTTCTAAAATCATACATAAATTTCCGCCTTGATGTATTTCTCAAAGAGTTGGTACGACATTTTATGCTTAAGTATATTACATTATTTTTTTATAATCGTAACACATAATCCTTTTTTAGTATATTTGGACAAAGAGCTAGATTGCACTAAGCTAATTTCTTTAAAATTATTTTGTTAAATTTTGTATTATTTTGTTACTTTTCTCATACAAAAATCGACTAGACACGAGTATCACAACACCAAAAATGCGTAAATATTATCTGTCCTTTCGTACTAGAATTTTTACCCTACCTGCGTTTGACAACCAGTCGACGTTTCTGTCATCCGGCCGGTCATATGTCATCACCTATCTTCCTTTAATATGAAAATAATCACAATAATGGTTAAATTATTATGATAAAAGCCTTGGTCACAATATCTTTATGAAATTTATGCTCGCAGTTTCGAATAATCTGTTATTTGACTTATGAAAATTAATATTCCAACACTCTGAAATAAGCCATGTCATAAAAACAAAAAGACAAACGGCTATAAAATAAACCCGAAAAGGCAGTGTATTATCTGTTTGTTACCATATGCCAAATGTACATGTGAATGTGTGGGTATGTTTTATATATTGATGAATTTGTTATTTGTTACCTCCACTGGATGTTGTTAGTGTGCAGGCAGGAAACAGCTGAGCCTGCAGAAACTGCACGCGACCGCCGCCAAATCCATTGAAGTCCATAATATGTATACAACTACTGCCTGAAGCCTGAAACACCCTGTTTTGGCTTGCGGTGCTGCTTTTTTGTGACTTATTGGTCAGATCATACTAGTATTAACTGTGAATCACAGCACATGAAAAAAAAATTATAATAATAGTAACCATAGTCGAATGCTTCCTTCTAACATTATTGTGTTCATTTTTTATTTTTTTGTTTGTTTGTTTTTTTCGGCTCACATAAGCAAAAGCAATTGAGTTGAAGGAAAAGCTGAGCGGCAGTTCCGATTTGCCTCCGCTTTGACTCAGCTTTTGCTTATGCAATAGAATGTAGCTAACTCATTTTCACGTAGCGCGTCTATTGGCAAACATTTTCTTTAATGCGGCGTTTGCGTCGCGTTGTACAAAATCAACTGAGCTGCTCTGAGCCGCTGACGTCGCACTCGAGCGCTAAGAACTGTTATAAACAAATAAACAAACCTAAGTCGCTAGTCGCTATCGGCCTGTTTGTAATGCCGCCAAACACTGCTGCAATGTAGTCGAGTCAGTCATTCAGTCAGTCCTGCCATGAATTTCAACTCACGCTCAATACAAACAATGCCAAATAATTTTCTACCAGCCTTGGATACGGCATACAGATTTTGTGGCCGTAGACAAACTACTATGCATAAAAAGAAAAAATAAAAGAAAATACAATTTTGACCTGATCAGCAAGCAATAAGGGACAAACAAGGCTAATTAATACAATACGATTAATTAATTAGTCACGAATTCGTTTTCCATTTTTTTTTTTTTTTTTTTTTTTTGATGGAATGCATGAGTGTGGCTTTTTTTATGTGTACCCTGTACACCCTGTGACAAAGGAATGATTCAAATAAGAAGCAATTTCGGTTATGCCAAGCATATGTGTATGTAAACTAAGTCTTGATTGATCACAGATAAAACAAGAAGAAGATACCCTGAACCCAGTTGCAATTAAGTTTATGTAAGACTTTGGTATACTGACTTAACTTCGATATCTCCGGTGTTTCTTAACCGATTTGGACGAAATTTTGAGAAAAGTTCTATCATTATCCATTATTTCAACCCCCATTTTTACATTTTCCAAATTCGATATTTGTATGTGATCGATAACATGTGTACATCAGATACCAGAATAGTAATCGATAATTTGAAGCAAACTGGTTCTGCTCATGGTATAGGAGAACTTATATTCAAAATCTGAAGTCTCTAGCTCTTGTAGTCTCTGAGATCCACGCGTTCATACAGACGGACAGACGGACATGGCTATATCGTCTCGGCTGTTGATGTTGATCAAGAATTTATGTATATACTTTATGGGGTCGGAGATGCTTCCTTCTGCCTGTAACATACTTTTGCACAAAACCATTATACCCTTTTTACCCATTTCATGGGTTAAGGGTATAAAAAGAGGGTATCACCCAGTCAAGCACTTATTTCACAATAAGCACCCTTACTTGTTTGTGCTATTGCAACTGCTATTGTTGTTGCTGTTGCTGTTGCTATTGCTATTGCTATTGGACATATACCAAACAGGTGTCATGAAATTTGTCAGCGTCAGGCAAGCTTCCCAGCATCGCGGCATTATGTCACCAAGACAAGTCGGCAATGATCTTGATCACAATATTTATGTGTTTTCTATTTTGGCAAGTCGCCGTGACACTCAAGGCAACACACACGACAATTCCCGTCCACACACAAACCTCCCTCGCAGACTCACCGACTCGCTCACTAACCCAACCAACCCAATCTAAACCAATCCAATCCAACCGACACTGATTAGAGATCTTCTCGGCTAGATGCTCTTACGTTGACGATTCAGACGATAGAACCGTATTTTGAAAAGACCACACAAAATGCTCACAAATTGCAAATTGCAATTAAAACATTTGTTTACAATATTATATATGCATATACATATACAATGTATGTATCTATGTAAGTTTGTATACACAATGCGGCTGAGTTTTTACACTCGTTTGGTTAAATTTTACCCATTTCAAAATTAATGTAAAAATATTATGTATAAAAAGAAAGGCAAGCAACAAAACAATAAATGATATACTATTTACATATGTTCAATTTAATATTTGTGCGCATTAAATCAATGTCTTATGTAAGCTTCACTCACCCTTCGCATAATCAGACAATCTAAGCGAGCATTCCAAATCATTGCAATGGAAATTTGTAGTGTTGCCATTGCTGGCAACGGTGTCGCCATCTGGAGCAGCAACAACGATCTTGGGACTGTTACTGGCAGCATCATAATCACTGAGCACAGAACTCGAGCCGAACGATGTGTTGTCTGCAGCAGGTACTGGGACTGTGGGACTGCGAACATTGTGCAAGAGCAAGCGACGCCTTGTAGCTTCAATCGAAGCAATTTCCATTGTTGTCAAACAGATCTCGCGCCTTACACCATAGCCAAAGGATGATGGTGCTGCTGTTGCTGCAGCTGATGGATGCAGGAAGTGAGGTGTTGGCGAGGATGTTGCCGATACTGTTACCGACGTTACCTGCATGCTCAACAGGCTTAAAAAACACACAAGCTAACAGAAACTTAAAGCTGCTTAATAAGCTTGTTTTCTTTTGAATATTTAACACAAATCACAACAACAACAAAATGAACACAATAACAAACAGAATTTTGTGGCAGCCACATGCGTTGGGTTTTTTTAGAAAACAAAGAACACCGACGACAGTCACGGAGCACTTGGCTGCCAGCGACAGACTCGTGTCTGAAGCGACTGACAAACTGCTTGAATTTGTCCTATTGGCGATGGCTTTCTGCTACAGCGTTACAAAAAGTAAAAACCACCGTATTAAAATTATTGCCTGCCTTGCCATCCATCCATCCATCCAGGCTACTCAAAAACTTTTCGCCGATTTTGTGCAAGGTACCGCAGAAAAAAAACTAAATGGCTGTTTTTCTTTATTTATATACCCTCTATTTATATATAGACCAAAAAAAAGAAAAAGAAGTAAAAAAAAAGGGGTAATTGGGCTACCAGTTATATGTATGTTCGCATGTAACAGGCACAATCAATTATTTTAGCAACACAACAAAAATAAAGTGTGTTAGTTCTTACATTTTTATAAATAGGCATAGCCTAATATTTATCAAAATTCGATTTTGTTTAAATCTTAGTGTATTTGCTCATGAATGTTGCCTTACTACGTAATAGTAAACTAAGTTTACATCAAAATAGCTCTGTCTTAAACATAAAAGTGTTTGCTTTAAACTAAAAAGAAGGAAAAGAAGCATATGCAAACCCATCCGTTGGAAACAGAAGCTTATTTAATCTAGCTGCAGGCTAAAATCCCGGGCGCTTTTAAAGATTGATAAACTTAATATCGAATATAATTGGTGCACTGAAAAGTTGCACGATTTTTGGACAGTAGAGCAGAAATCGATTGAACCTAGCATTTTGAATTAGTTATAAGTACCTGTAACCCCGTTCCTAGGGTAACATCTAGTCAATGACATACGACTAGATCATTTTTGTTTTCGCATAGATGCGAAGGAGACCGCCCACTTCCCCTCGAATAGAGCCTCGACAGAATTGAAGGACGCGTGTGCCGATATTATGATTAACATAAATAGCGCACGACATGAGCCAAACCCAATGCATATCTTTGAGTATATGTGACATGAGAGCCCAAAAGCGAACACATTGCCTCTCTCTCTCTCTCTCTCTCTCTATTTCTTGTTCTCTCTATGAAGTTTTAGCATTTTGTAAAGTTGTTGTACGCTTGATTGCTCGCTCTGTAAATTACAGTTTAAGTCGCTGGTTCAATAATTGTAAAAAGGCGCTTTTCGGTTTGGATGCCTTGCCAATATATACACTTAGAGAAAAGCGCAAATCACAAAATATTACACTCTGCCGTATAAAGATGCTTTTAATAAGTGCATAATATGAATTTTAAAAGTTATTGTTTTTAAAATGTTCACTTAAGTGTAGAAAGTTTTATTTCTTGACTTGGATTTTGTTTTCTTTTTTCCACTTTAATTTATTCAAGAACTAAAGCACTTCATCATAATCTCAATCTAAGAAATCAAGGACTCAATAAAAGAAATTCATCTTTAAACATGTTATCAGAAAACATTAAAGCGGCGCCTTCTTATGAATTTTCACTGAAACCCAGAAAATTGCTTAAATTTATATTCGAGTTCAATTTGTTTTTGGGTTAAAACATGGCAAAACAGTATGAAATATATTTAACAAAAGTGTTCCGAGTGAATACGAAATGTATGTTATTTTTGTTTTCTTATTTTTCTGTTTACGCGCTTTGAATTTTGCAAAACGAATAACGAAAATAGTTCGCATTTCTTTGGCGCCGTGGGAATAAAAATGATTCATATCGTTTGAATGCACAAAAATAATTATAATTATTGGTTCGACCAATTAAACAGCTTATTTTTCGTATAAGAATCATATGTTAAGCCAAAACAAATATTTATACAATTTAACAAATTGCTTTTTGCAACTATGAAATGATCTCTATATGCAATATAAACGTGTTATTTTGCCGACCGACTGACGCTCTGACTGATTGGCGATACGAACGTAAAACCAAAAAACCGTAAAAGCTAGCAAACTCAAAAGTTTCGCAGCAGATTCTCTTAATGATCTATTGCAATAAATTCTTTATTAATAATAAGTTCTTTTTAGAGTTGTTATTTAAAGGAGCGTCTGCTCCGTTCTCGTCATTTATTGAGACTGAATCTTATATGTTAATTTTGGCTTCAGCTAAGCCGATACATGCAATGCTTATATCTATATATGTTAGCATATACATATGTATGCAGAAGGCATGTATATGTTGGGTATGCTTTGACCACTTGAGCTGCAAAGTGCATGCTCAGCATTCTCACGCGCCGCGATCGGCTTGTATATAAGCGATGGATCGTATTGCTTGTGCGCTGGACTGTTTATGTAATTATGAGTGGTCTTCTAATGTACTTTGAGTTCTTTGTATATTTATATTCATTATGACAAAGTGTCACAATGTATTACCTTATTGATATACCCTTTGATTTATGATTATGGTAGGGTAGATATGCTACACTATATATATGGGACAGATCATAAATATAGTTCACATAGTATGCTTTTGCAAAGATTTAATAGTGATTTAACTTGAATTATTTAGAACCTATTTAGCTTGTCTTAGCACAATCAAAATAAATACCAAAACTCATTCCCAACTCTATTGCCATAAATGTTACCAAATTTTCGTTACTAACACAAAAAAGATGGTCTCAGCCAACTGAACAAAACAAAATGCAAAAGTCATGTTCAAGATAGAAAAGTATTTAGGGTAATTCTGGCGCGTGCCAGCATACGCAATACATACATAAATGTCTATATTTTTAGTTGTTAAACATACTTAAGTGCCAGCATTTTGGCACATACAAATTATTAATACTTAAATTCATATGTGCAATGTGCCAAAATAAACAAAACGTAAGCAAAAAATTACAATAATTTGGTGTTTGCCTTGCTGATATATGCATGTATCGGTGGATTGGTATTATGTGCCCGAGGTGATTTTCAAATGGTTATAAAATTACAACTACTGAACCCAGGTTTTATTGTTCGTTGGTTCGTTTTTCCTTTAATTATCTGGATCATCAAAATTGGGTGAAAATTGTGGGCGGGGTGGCCTTCAATACAACCATTCTTTGACCGCGATCTAACAGCTGAAGAAGGATTGTAACATTGCTTGTAAACGTAACTACAATGTCAAAAAGAAAGCCTTTATGCACATTTTGACGCGAGCGATTATAGAGGATCGAAACCAACAGAAAGGCCAAGAAAGTTTACGAAGAAATTGAAGCCTTGGAGAGTCACAAAAGCAGATGAAATATATGCCTACATTGATATTTGTTTGTATGCTGGTGCTGAAAAAGACAACACGTGTCCTACCAACGATTTATGCAATTCTTCAATTTGCCTTTTTATCCTGCTGTTATGTCAATTGTGCGATTTGAGCAACTTACTCGCTTTCTAAGGTTCGATGACAGTAGAATACGCAGATAACGTTTGAGGTATGACAAACTGGCACCAATACGCAACATTTCAAACAAATTCGACTACGTTATTTGTGCCTTCCCTGGAACTTTGCATTGATGAGCAACTCCTAGTAACACGCAACAGGTTCAGTTTCCGGCAATGTATACCATCTTAGACAGGAAAAGATGGCACCAAAATTGTTTGGCTTGTTGATTTAGGAACCAACTACCCAGTTGCAGGGGAAATATACGTTGAAAACAGGATGCAAAAAGTATCTTATGAATTGGTGTTGCGACTGGCGAAAAATTATGTCAACATTGGATCAAACATTACAATGGATAGCTTTTTCACCAGCTATGAGTTGGCCATTAAATTAGCCCAACACAATGCAACAATAGTTGGGACAATAAGAAGGAACAAGCCAACGTTGCCGAAAGCATTCACTTCCCTCGTAGAAAGCAAAAGAAGAGGACCAAACAATTCTGTTTTTTTTTTTTTCTGGCCGTGCGAGCAAGTGAGCTATAACACCCACACACTGCCACGGAAGAAGTCGATGAGGAATCCTCAAATCCCATTATTGTGCTCGACTATAACAAACATAAAGGAGGAGTCGACACAATGGACAAAATTTGCGCTACTTTAGGTGCAAGCGCAACAATTATCAGTGGCCAAAGCATGTGTTCTTCAACATAATTAACGTGGGTGCTCTTGCTGCTTATCGCACCATGGAGGTATGCCAGCCCACCCTCAGGAGCAACAGGCAGATCAGGCGAAAGAATTTCATCAAAGAGTTGGCTTTCGATTTAGCATTCAACCACCTACAAAATCGTTATCAGAGTAGAATCAGACCAGAAGTGACTGCGGCCGCATAGCTTATCCACTTCAATAAAGGGCGATTACGAAACGATAGCGCAGGAAACACCCTTGCAATAGTACAGGTAATATAAATAATATAAATATTGCAATACTTTTGCTCATTATTTTGTTTGGTTTCGTTTACAGCTGAAGAACCCAAGACGGCGATGTGATGTTTGCAAAACCCCAAAATACAAGCGCAAGGACACAAAAGCAACTGCAGTGTGCGACCAATGCAAGCAGCCTTACTGTGTGCGCCACCTGCTGAGGTCCTGCGAACGGTGCTATTTGGGCAAAAACTATA
The DNA here is from genome assembly GCA_030179655.1 of Scaptomyza flava. Taxonomy (NCBI): domain Eukaryota; kingdom Metazoa; phylum Arthropoda; class Insecta; order Diptera; family Drosophilidae; genus Scaptomyza; species Scaptomyza flava. The sequence continues at coordinate 11,447,313 of JARNME010000314.1, forward strand.
ATTATGGCGAAAGCAGCAAAGATGACGACGATATGCCATCAACATCTAACAGGCAAACACAAAAACGCCATAGGCAATCACCAATATAATACGTATTATTCAGATATTTAGTATATATATATTCTGTAATTGTAATGATTTTTACCTTCTAAACGAAACTGCATTTACAGAATTTAAATAAATTGCAAATTCACCAAAATATTCCACATTTTATATTGGTTTTGGCAAAAAAAAAAAAACATAGTTTTTGTATCTATATTCCCATAAAGGCACATAAGAGCTAAGCACCGGTGAAGTGTATAAAATACTATCACCGGAGACAAGATTAAATGCTCGATTGCTTTACCTGCGTTAATTGCAAGCAAGATACATTTACAAACATTTAAGTTTGTAGTGTTCCTTCTTTCTTGTCAGTTTCAGGTAGCAACCTTTAACATTCTGCTCCATTCGCTTGTCATATTTCTTTCTGTCGTTTGCTGTTATGCTCAACGATTTTTAGTGTATATTTTTAGATGCTTGCCGCTTATTTAACCACTCTCCCTCCCTCCATCAAAGCTGTGAGCGCACCCAAAATAGTGGCATGGATGGAAGGAGGAGAAGGGTGCCGACAAACTACAACATGTGATTTCTTATTGGTATGCATTTAAAACTTCGAAATCCAAAAATAAAACATAGGTGCTAGCGTTATTTTTGGCAAAAATCAAATCAAAGCTTGGACCTAACCTAAAAGTTTGCTGCACTTTATTTTGATTTTGTATATTTATGTAGATATATGAAACTTTCTTTTGCAAACTAATCTCCACAACATGCAACATTAAGTTTTCAATAAAAAATATTTCAACTTACCATCGCCCTGCTTCTGATGTTGCGTCTCTGTATTTGCATGTGCCGAACCTGCAACCCGATTGTCCTTGCCGCAGTTTTGCATGGTGGCTGCTGCTGCAGTAGCACCGATTCTTCAGGTTATTCAAGATATTGATAACCGCCTAACCTAACTGCCGAATACACTTTTTTATGTTTGGTTTAATTGGACGAGTGCAAAAAGGTTTTTTGAAAACGTTTTGCGCACAAATTTTGTTTACCGCTATAAAATATATGTTTTCTAACAATCGGATTTTCACTTAAACAAAAAAATAATATAAATTCTGTGTGTCTTTAATGTACCGAAAAGAATATAAGATCTCGGCCTGCTTAAAATGAGCTAAACAAGTTAAATATTGCATGGCATACTTTGTAGTTTATAGTAAATACAGTACGACCTCGCTCAACGTGACCTATAAAAATTTGGCCAATTGCGAAAACTGAGGGAACATTTTCGGTTGTCCACGAGACTTATTTGCCTTTGCTAACCATTTAAATGAAAGTTAGTCGAATAAATATGTGTTCAAGGCAATAAAAACAAACTAAAACAAACGATTTCCTTAGGAAGTTGCATTAAATGAGTTAAATTTGTTTAAGTTGCGTTAAGAGTCTACAATGTTAAGATTTCGGGTGTTGCATCGTACTGTATATATATGAAATTGATAAAAGATACATTTATGTATATATTTCTTCTAAACTTTTTATCTCTTTTTAAATCCCCATATTCGCTTGATTCCCCCAGCTGTTATATACACTCAAATAAGAGCTGTAAGAATATGATTACTAAACGTAATCACTATCAAAATTCGTAATAAAAGCTATCAAAAAATAGGTTCGACATTTTATCTTTTAACAAATATTTGTTCCTTTATGTCAAAGATAAGTAATACTTACTTATAACATGAGAATCTAAAGCCGCACCAGTATCACAATTCTTAAAACTATATTTAATTTTATCCCAAAAGTCATATGTCTTCACTTGCCTGAAAATAATCAAAAATTATCATAAAAAGTGGTCGGATTACTTTTTTTTATCCTTAAAATAATCATTAAAAAATTTGGATAGTTTGTAACCACTTTTTTGCAAAAGGAATATTTTTATTATTATGTTTAAAATAAGTTGATTGATCAACTTTTTGATTGTACATTCCGAACATACATATATATTTATTCAGTTACAAAGTTCAAAGTTCAATGGTTTGCTAACGACACGCACGCACAGAGCACTTCAGTCAGGCCAAAGAACAACGCAACTTTCAGGCTTTCATATTTGATTGAAGTCCTGTCATCGTTACTCTTCGTAAATGGCAACTCTGGCACTCCAACTTAACTTTTGGTGTTATATAACTATGCATATTTGTGTTTGTGTACGAATATGCCACTTTTTGTGCACACTAGTAATAGATTTTTTGGGTTTTAAAATTTATTTTAAAAAGTTTAAATATAGAACTGGATGTCATTGACTTTATTTCGTTATAGAAATATTATTTCTTGAAAAAAAAAAACCAAAAATATAGGCAAGGATAGCTTAATCTGGTATGGTAATTGATCCTTTAGTTCTGTGTTTTAATCTTATTTTTAAAATTGCTTGGATTTTATCTTAGTGATACATAAATAAGGATCGTTTTCTAGGTATGACGCAAGATTCAAATGTCATATTTTTCTGTATTATTAGCACAATAGCAAAGGACTAAATGCCTAAATCTAAAGAGTTAAGTACTCTTTGCTAAATCGAATTTCCTACTTAGCACCATTGCAAAGATTAGTTGTTTGTCACGATTTTTAGTTCTATTTCCTCCTATCTACTGATAAAACATATAGCAAAGATATCGTAGTCGATACAAAATTGCAGCCTTTTTTTGTGGCTGTCGTTGTCATTGGGTACAGAAATAGGCTTAAATCTATTATTGGATGTCGGCTACGTCAGCGTGCCAACTTTTGAACCGATTCCCAATAGTTTGTTTGATCAATAGCTGAAATAGCAACACTAGCAACAAAAAATGACTGCGATTAGCAACCGTTGTCCGTTCACATAAATAGCAAACTAGGAAATACTTAACGCTGTCAGCGCTGACGACACCGTTACTTAAACAAGTCCTCAAACAGCAATCAATTAAATCCTTCAATATAATCCGCATTAATAACTATTTCTGCATTCGACCCTATTCTTTCAGTTGAAAAATATATATAGTACATATTAAATTAAAAAAAAAAAATAAACACTGCCAATTTTGAACTGACAATACAAAAAAAAAATAAAAAAAACCACAACAACAACAAGATGGGCCGCAAAATAACCGTGGCAGTCACAACACTAAATCAATGGGCCCTGGACTTTGAAGGAAATATGGCACGAATATTGCAATCCATATTGGAGGCCAAAGATATGGGTGCCAGCTATCGAACGGGACCAGAGCTAGAGGTGTGGTAAGTATTAACTAAAACTCTATGCTAACATATATTATTATTATTAATATTTGTTTTCTCTTTTAACAGTGGCTATAGCTGTGAGGATCATTTTCGGGAACCGGATACGTATTTGCATTCTTGGGAAACTCTGCTAGAAATAATGATGTCACCATTTTGGTTGGTTTGAAACAAATATCTTTAAAAAAAAAATACCTTTCCTTATAGATTTGTTTGTTTGGTTTGCAGCGAGAACATGTTAGTGGATGTGGGCATGCCAGTGATGCATCAGAATGTTGCCTACAATTGTCGTGTGGCATTCTTTAACCGGCAGCTTTTGTTGATCCGGCCGAAAATGGCCATGTGCGATGATGGCAATTATCGGGAGTCACGTTGGTTTACCGCCTGGACAAAAGCGCTGCAAGTGGAGGACTTTTATCTACCGCGTCTTATCACAAAGCATACGGGGCAAGCGACTGTGCCGTTTGGAGATGCTGTAATTGCGACACGCGACACCTGCTTGGGCTACGAGATCTGCGAGGAACTGTGGAATGTGCGCAGCAAACACATTGATATGTCGCTAGCCGGCGTTGAGATCATTGTCAATGGCTCCGGCAGCTATATGGAGTTGCGCAAGGCGCACATCACCAACGATCTCATCCGGAATGCCAGCTTCAAAGCTGGCGGTGCGTATCTCTTTAGCAATTTACGTGGCTGCGATGGTCAGCGTGTATACTTCAATGGCTGCTCGGCCATAGCACTGAATGGTGAGATCTTGGCACGTGGCAAGCAATTTGCCCTGCAAGATGTTGAGGTGACGTTGGCCACCATCGATTTGGAGGAGATACGAGCATATCGTGTGAGTCTACGTTCTCGTTGCTCGATAGCGGCCAGTGCGGCAGCGTATCCGCGTATTCGTTGTGACTTTGAGATGTCCACGCACAATGATATATTCAAGACATCGACGCCACCGCTCCAGCAAGTTCCAAGTCATACGCCCGAAGAGGAGATTGCATTGGGACCCGCCTGTTGGCTGTGGGATTATCTGCGTCGCTCTGGCCAAGGTGGCTATTTTTTGCCACTGAGCGGTGGTGTCGATTCCAGCAGCTCAGCGACCATTGTGCACTCGATGTGCCGTCAAATTGTGCAAGCGGTGCAGCATGGCGATGCCCAGGTTCTCTATGACATACGTAAAATCCTTGCCGATACAGATTATACGCCAGATAATCCGGCCGCACTATGCAATCGCCTGCTGGTCACCTGTTACATGGGCAGCGTGAATAGCAGCAAGGAGACACGACGCCGTGCCTCACAATTGGCCGGTCAACTGGGCAGCTATCACATTGAGATTAACATTGATCTGGCCGTGAATGCTTTGTTGGGCATATTCAATGCGGTCACCGGTCTCACGCCCGTCTTTCGCACCCAGGGTGGCTGTGCCCGTCAGAATCTTGCATTGCAAAATATCCAATCACGCATTCGAATGGTGCTCGCCTATATCTTTGCTCAGTTGATGCTGTGGGTGCGCAATCGACCTGGTGGTTTGTTGGTGCTGGGCTCTGCCAATGTGGATGAATCGCTGCGTGGCTATATGACCAAATATGATTGCTCCTCGGCTGATATAAATCCCATTGGTGGCATATCCAAGACTGATTTGCGACGTTTTCTAGCCTATGCCAAGGACAAGTGAGTTTGAAATGCAATTGATCATAAGGAAATCTTTTTATATTATTTGTTCTTAACTTTTTTCAGATACAACGTACCGGTTTTGGATTCAATTATAGAGGCACCGCCCACAGCAGAACTGGAGCCGCTGCAGGAAAATGGTGAACTGATGCAAACCGATGAACAGGACATGGGCATGACCTATGCCGAATTGAGTCAATATGGACGGCTGCGCAAACAATTCTTTTGTGGTCCGTACAGCATGTTCTGCACATTGATGGCCACCTGGAAGAGTGATCTTACAGCCAAAGAGGTGGCCGATAAGGTGAAACATTTCTTTCGCTGCTATGCGATCAATCGGCATAAGATGACCGTTTTGACACCATCGGTGCACGCCGAAAGCTATAGTCCCGATGACAATCGTTTCGATCATCGTCCGTTTCTGTATCGCGCCAACTGGAGTTGGCAATTCAAGGCCATCGATGATGAGGTTGACAAAATTCAGGCCATTTATACGCCCAGTTCCACACAGTTGCGGCCGAACAGTGATGATCTGTTGCTCTCGCATGATATAAGTACGCAGCGCTCCTCGCATTTGGACGACTCGAAGCACTCCTCACCATTATCGTCGGCATCGCTGGATATTGGTGTGTCCACTGCAGGAATGCCTCATATTGATATACCGCCTGCATTGGGCAAAAAGCCAAGCGGCTATTCCAAGGTGCATGTGAATGTTCTTGGCAAGATTAAGGATCGCACTGGTATTCCAGTCTAAGATTGGATTGTTGCAGCACTTTTAGTGTCTTATACTCGTATCGTTCACTTAAAACAAAAAAATAACTGTTAAAATTATAAAAATTTGCCTTTTTTTTTGTTATATTAGATATTATACAATTGTAAACTTTAGATACATTTGCCATATACATGCATATAAGGTGGATAAATTTGTAATTGCCGCCTATAGAAGAAGAGGAATTGGAGCTTAGAGTTCTAGTCATATCGTAGTGCGTTTTCATTAAATTTGTTTTCCTTAGAAATACTTCCATACATTCATAGTACAACCAAGCAAGCAAACATAGTGCCCTTATTTCATTAGCAATTAGTATTACTATAATATCATTAAAACAAAAATGCTAAAATAAACATAGAAATTCTACAATCCTTATGACTAAAGTGCTTAATGCAACATTTTTAAATAAACTTTATCAAAATACATACAAATAACGCAACTTGTTTATTTTATATGTAGTTGTTGTTACCGCAATTCTCTGTCTAAAAATATTCATAAATATGTACATATGTATGTAGCTTTTATTTATGTATGTATGTGTATTTGTGTTTCGGTTTTTCTTCGTTGATTCATTCCTCAGCGTTCACACGCAGTTCTTCTTTAACACAGCTGTTTTGCTTTTTCTTTGTTTACTTTAGTTTATCGCCTAATAGGCGAAATGACCATTAATCAGTGTACAAAGAAACACATTGTACAAACATACAGACTTCTTTATGCACAGAGGCTCAAAAAAGTAATAATTGATTTAAGATATAGTTAATCAATTATATTTTTTTCGAATAAGTTGATTTTTTTCCGCCAGTGTTCATAATATGTATGTTTTTAGATATGGATTCACATGTCGAGCGATACCCCGTTCAACAACTATCAAGATAAAAGTGTGTTATTTAAAATAAATATCTATGAACAAATACATGAATGAATTCATCTCTTTATCTGGTTTGTTTGTATGTTAGGCATACACTAAACGTGCTAAAATTAGTTTACTTTGTGAATTTATAATGTGCATACAAAAATACTCGCGTATATTGTGTTATAAATTTATTTCACTCTAACCGTAAATATACATACATACATATTTACGTGTGTATTTTTCGTATGTACATATGTACATACATAAATAAATACTTGAGTTAATATAATCATTGAGAATTTTGCCTCGTATCAAGAGCGATTTCAAAAGCGTTAGCTTACATCACCCGCTGCTATTTTATACTATCAAAAACGATTATCAGCCGGCGTCGAGTGACTCTCGTCTAGTCACTTATTCAGTTACTCACTCAGTCGCATAACACATGGCATGGAAGCGATCATTCCGTGTCAACTACAACGATAAAAATGTCAAGCACCGTAAAGAAAAGTCAAAGATTTGCCATACTCGACTGCGATGGCGGAAGCGATGATGCTTGGGCCCTACTGTTGCTTCTTCATGCCGAGAAGTGTGGACACCTTCAGCTGCTGGCTGTAACAACTACTGGCTGTGGCAATACAAACTGGGAGAATGCTGCCCGCAACATGAGACGCATTCTAATTGCCTGCTCAAGGGAGGATGTGAGTACAAAAACTAAAGCAATTTAAGCATAAATTTCACTTTAATAGATCAAATTGATATTTTGCTGTGAAAATTAAGAAATATTCATACAGAAGTTCAACAGTGCGCATTTCCCTAAACATCTCAATACTTTTTGAGTTACTTCTGCACAAGATATTCGAATTTTGAACAAATAAACATTCTTGAATCATTTTTAGGGAAGAAATTTTAGTTGTTTAACTAGTTCCATTTCATTGTTGATACATTAAGCTAACCATTATTATATGACAATAATTGCTTGATATACGATCAGATACCAATTTATTTGGGCGCTGTTGATCCGCTGGTGGGTAACATTGATGTTGACAAAAGGTATTTCCATGGACGCGATGGTTTTGGTGACTGCCTCAAAACGGATAATTGTGAAAATGTGTCCAGTTTTGTGCAGCCAGAGCATGCGGTGACAGCCATTAAGCAATTGTGCGAGGAGCGACCGAAACAAGTCACAATTATTGCGGTAGGGCCGCTTACCAATTTGGCATTGGGCTACACGATGTATGGTGAAAAGTTTGGACAGCACATCAAAGAGATCTACATAATGGGCGGTAATTATCAGGGCGTGGGAAATTCATCACGATCCGCCGAGTTTAATTTTCATTCAGACCCGGAAGCAGCCTTTGCTGTACTGCTAAAGTCGCGCTGTCCAATAACCATACTACCATGGGAACCGTGCACCAAGGAGCGCTTTAACATATCTGTTGTAAGTACTCACTCGGTAACAAACAAACTCTTTGTCTTGATAATTTTGTATGTTGAATTTTTTTCTTTTAGAATTGGCGATTGGAAGAATTTGGTAAAAAAGCTGCTGCCCTTGAACACAAAGCAATCAATATGCTTACACGTGTTGATTACGCCATAAGAATGCCATTGCTGCAGTTGGGATTTGATAATTGGAGTCCATGTGATGCTTTGCTGGTTGCTGCTTGGCTCTTTGAAGATCAGTTTGTGAAGAAGTCCAGCACTTGGCACGCAACTGTCGATCTTACTGGCACACATACACGTGGCCAAATGGTGCTCGACCATTTGAAGGAGTGCTTGAAGTTTCCGGAGAATGTACGCATTATTGAACTGGTCGATGACGAATTCTTCAAACATATAGTCGAGTGGATAGCTGGGTTACACAATGCATTAGATTCAAAATAATAAACATATACATCTATGTACATATGTGTTTAGCTTTAAATCGTAGAAAATAAATTTTACAGACATGTTTTGTTATTAGTTTAATTGAAACTGTCGATATTAAGCGGGCTGCTCTCTTTATCGAAATACAAATAAATCGATTTACAACCACAACGATGACATGAATAAGTAGTTACCTTAAAATTAACATCGGCCAGCTCTAATAACAGAACAATAATAAAACATTAAGTGCACACATATATACATTTGTAAAGAAACAATGTTTATTTGTTTGTTGTCAAGTATGTACTATGTTTGTATGTATGGACTTAAAAGTAAAGTGGAAAAAGACCAAAATCAAATCCCAAATGCTACTTGATAGCACTTGTTATTGGCCGACATACAAACAGTCGAAGATCAGCGGCGTTGCATACATCGCAAACGCGCTCAGCGGCACGATCTCAATATTGATAAGTATGTGGAGCTGCTATACAAGGAGCTTAGTGAGCGAGTATGCGGCTCTGCCATGATACTACAAATGGCACGCAATCCCGATAATCTTGAGGAGTTGGAGAAAAATGGTTAATAATTTCTATAGATGAGATTTATTCTCAAAATGAAAACTTATCAACTAATTGCGTTTTTGTAGAGGCCTGCCTCAGTGCGCTGTCCCGAGTGCTACGCGAAGATTGGCGCAAAAGCTTGGATCTATCCACGAACATCATTTATATATTCTTTTGTTTCTCCACCTATACAAAGTTCCATCCCCTTATTGTCCAGTACAAGGTAAGCTCAAAGGCAAAAAATTTTTAACACGCATATCTTATTGTCATCTTCGTTACAGATAGGATCACTGTGCATGGATGTCATTGACTATGAGCTTCGACGTTACGAAACTATGCGTAATGAGTTGGATATACGCAAGCAGCCCAACGGCTCGGCGCCACTGTCAGCCAAGGCCAGCAAAGAGAAGCTGAATCGTAGTACCGACGATGCCCTGGACATTATGAACGAAGAGAAACCTAAGGAGGTGTGTAGCAAAAATACCAATACAAAATGTAAGCGCAAAGTCATAGAAATATTTATAATGACTGGATGATCTTGTGCTTGATACTATCGTCTATTTGGGCACATGTGCCTGCGATGAGCTTCGTTTGCTTCTCTTTTGTCGCTCCAAGGTCTTTATATCACTTATCGAATTGCTGAGGGCCAAACAAGAGGATGATGAGATTTTTCTGCCGATTATTTACGTATTCCAACAAATTCTGCGCCTTAAGAGCACACGAGAGTGCACGACAAGAATAAAGAGATACGAAAAGTTTGCGAGCATTGTCTGGATATCACTGCTATCAGCGTGTTGCTTTGTTCGTGTGTATGTATGTATGTATATACGTATGTAAATGCTTGAGTTAATATAATCATTGAGAATTTGCCTCGTATCAAGAGCAATTTAAAAAGCGTTAGCTTACGCCACCCGCTGCTATTTTATACTATCAAAAACGATTATCAGCCGGCGTCGAGTGACTCTCGTCTAGTCACTTATTCAGTTACTCACTCAGTCGCATAACACATGGCATGGAAGCGATCATTCCGTGTCAACTACAACGATAAAAATGTCAAGCACCGTAAAGAAAAGTCAAAGATTTGCCATACTCGACTGTGATGGCGGAAGCGATGATGCTTGGGCCCTACTGTTGCTTCTTCATGCCGAGAAGTGTGGACACCTTCAGCTGCTGGCCGTAACAACTACTGGCTGTGGTAATACAACCAATGAGGATGCTGCCCGCAACATGAGACGCATTCTAATTGCCTGCTCAAGGGAGGATGTGAGTACAAAAACTAAAGCAATTTAAGCATAAATTTCACTTTAATAGATCAAATTGATATTTTGCTGTGAAAATTAAGAAATATTCATACAGAAGTTCAACAGTGCGCATTTCCCTAAACATCTCAATACTTTTTGAGTTACTTCTGCACAAGATATTCGAATTTTGAACAAATAAACATTCTTGAATCATTTTTAGGGAAGAAATTTTAGTTGTTTAACTAGTTCCATTTCATTGTTGATACATTAAGCTAACCATTATTATATGACAATAATTGCTTGATATACGATCAGATACCAATTTATTTGGGCGCTGTTGATCCGCTGGTGGGTAACATTGATGTTGACAAAAGGTATTTCCATGGACGCGATGGTTTTGGTGACTGCCTCAAAACGGATAATTGTGAAAATGTGTCCAGTTTTGTGCAGCCAGAGCATGCGGTGACAGCCATTAAGCAATTGTGCGAGGAGCGACCGAAACAAGTCACAATTATTGCGGTAGGGCCGCTTACCAATTTGGCATTGGGCTACACGATGTATGGTGAAAAGTTTGGAAAGCACATCAAAGAGATCTACATAATGGGCGGTAATTATCAGGGCGTGGGAAATTCATCACGATCCGCCGAGTTTAATTTTCATTCAGACCCGGAAGCAGCCTTTGCTGTACTGCTAAAGTCGCGCTGTCCAATAACCATACTACCATGGGAACCGTGCACCAAGGAGCGCTTTAACATATCTGTTGTAAGTACTCACTCGGTAACAAACTCTTTGTCTTGATAATTTTGTATGTTGAATTTTTTTCTTTTAGAATTGGCGATTGGAAGAATTTGGTAAAAAAGCTGCTGCAGTTGAACACAAAGCAATCAATATGCTTACACTTATTGAATACGCACAGTGGATGCCATTGCAGCAGCTTGGATTTGATAATTGGAATCCATGTGATGCCATGCTGGTTGCTGCTTGGCTCTTTGAAGATCAGTTTGTGAAGAAGTCCAGCACTTGGCACGCAACTGTCGATCTTACAGGCACACATACACGTGGCCAAATGGTGCTCGACCATTTGAAGGAGTGTTTGAAGTTTCCGGAGAATGTACGCATTATTGAACTGGTCGATGACGAATTCTTCAAACATATAGTCGAGTGGATAGCTGGGTTACACAATGCATTAGATTCAAAATAAATACACATATACATCTATGTACATATGTGTTTAGCTTTAAATCGTAGAAAATAAATTTTACAGACATGTATTGTTATTAGTTTAATTGAAACTGTCGATATTTTGCGGGCTGTACTCGTTATCGAAATACAAACAAATCGATTTACAACCACACCGATGACAAGAGTAAGTATTTACCTTAAAATACTTATGGCATGTAACGGCGGTGGGTACATATCGGTCAGCTCTAATACCTGATTCTGGCCGTCATAGTGGTCGATTTCGTGTCGTCAAGACGCATGCAATTTGTTTTTATATTGTTTTTCCATGTGATATCGGGCCTTGTGCTGCTCATAATTGTTATTCATTATATTTATTATATAATAAATGCAATTACCGGCGAATTTTATAATTTATCAGAGTCACAGCGAAGACGAACGAGCACAACATCCACAATAAGTTCCCAAATACCAGAGAGCAGCGGAGCATTCGTCGACCCAGACCCACTTGCAGCAACAAAAGATCACAGGATAACAAAGGCTACAGATTCCTTGAAAAAATATTTTCAAGCTTCTTCGACAAGAAAAGCTATGCAAACAAATGATGATGCAAAGTTTATTAAAAAGTAAGTACAATTCGAATTATACGTGCCATCATAAGTTTCAGAACAAAAATAATACACTAAGTGCACACATACATACATTTGTAAAGAGACAATGTATATTTGTTTGTTGTCAAGTATGTACTATGTTTGTATGTATGGACTTAAAACTAAAGTAGAAACAGACCAAAATCAAAACCCACTCACCTTGTTGAATGACTTAAATGCTATTTGATAGCACTCTTGTTATTATCGATTTTTTCGCTTGCCCTAACCATTGTTGCTGCCCTTTCTTTTTGTGTGTGTGCGTATTTAATACAAAACTGCGTGCAAAACCGCAAATATTCTTATGTACTATAGTAAATTAATGATGTTTATCATGTAAAATAGATAGAATAAAAATCAATCTCTTGCCTTACCTAGAGACGCTATGCATTTTTAAAATGTTTTCTTGTTTTGTTTTTGAATTGTAATGAAAGAAGCAAATCAAATATATGCACTCAACCGTTTTCCACAGAGCATTTTTGCAATAATTTGCTATGCAAACATTGATGACTCACGTGTATTGATTAAGAAAACTAGGCCAGAATTTTGTTGAAATGTTGAAAAGAAATGAAACCTTCACACAAACAAAATGATTGCACATATTCATGGGCCCGCCTGCTACAAACCATAAATTAAATGCTGCTAATGAGATAATATTGAACCCATTTTATTTTAACAGACGCTGGAAAGGTGGCTGCATTGAGCCACATCCCACGGATAAGGCGTTAATAGTCAATTACCAGCTTGAGGCGACTGTTTTTGGAGAGCCCAACAATCCTATGATTGAGGAGAAAAAGGTTTGCTGACTTGTGATTTTAATATAATTATGATTATAGAAATAATTAATTACTATGCCGTCACCACAGAACTGTCAGAAAATCATACGCTTGCGTTCGCTGAATGCTAAAACAGATCCAAGTATTTTGGCTCGGGAAGTGGTTGACAAATGTGAACTTATACACAAATCGCAATTAAACGATGTGGAACAAATCATTTTCTATTTAAAGAACCGCAAAGACAATAATGGTGAGTTACAGTTTGAATGCCTGCCCTTTCATTCTTTATTTATCAATCTTCTGTTTACAGACATTGCCGACAATCCACATACAAACAGTCGAAGATCAGCGGCGTTGCATACATCCCAAACACGCTCAGCGGCACGATCTCATAGCAGTGTGGCGGCCATACCCAGTAACACCATGGTAACGGGGTCAAACGGAACTGCAACAGTACCCATACCAACATCGGATGTATCTATCAACAATATTGATGAGTATGTGGAACTGCTATACGAGGAGCTAAGTGAGCGAGTACGCGGCTCTGCCATGATACTACAAATGGCACGCAATCCCGATAATCTTGAGGAGTTGGAGAAAAATGGTTAATAATTTCTATAGATAAGATTTATTCTCAAAATGAAAACTTATCAACTAATTGCGTTTTTGTAGAGGCCTGCCTCAGTGCGCTGTCCCGAGTGCTACGCGAAGATTGGCGCAAAAGCTTGGATCTATCCACGAACATCATTTATATATTCTTTTGTTTCTCCACCTATACAAAGTTCCATCCCCTTATTGTCCAGTACAAGGTAAGTTCAAAGGCAAATAATTTTTAACACGCATATCTTATTGTCATCTTCGTTACAGATAGGATCACTGTGCATGGATGTCATTGACTATGAGCTTCGACGTTACGAAACTATGCGTAATGAGTTGGATATACGCAAGCAGCCCAACGGCTCGGCGCCACTGTCAGCCAAGGCCAGCAAAGAGAAGCTGAATCGTAGTACCGACGATGCCCTGGACATTATGAACGAAGAGAAACCTAAGGAGGTGTGTAGCAAAAAAAACAATATAAAATGTAAGCGCAAAGTCATAGAAATATTTATAATGATACAGATGGAGCCACCACGTCGTCGTATTCCTGAGCTCAAGCAGCGTCCCAAATCAGGCAATTGGAGCAGCTTTCATGGAACAATGTCCTCATCGCTAATTAGAAGCCAAATACTTAACAGCAGCTATCATGAGGCGCTTTCTGCCGGAACCAATTCAAATCCTAATGCGAATGCAGTGGATCCCATATATCCAGTTGAAATAAAGGCACAAAGCAGCGAATCTCTCGATCAAAATGATCCCAAAGTTAAGAAAGAAGAAATAGAACGACTGAACAAACAGCTTAAGATATTTGCCAAGAAACAAGAACAACTGCTTCGCGTTGCCTTTTATCTGCTGTTGAACATGGCGGAGAACGTCAAACTAGAGGAGAAAATGCGACGAAAGAACATTGTCAAGATGCTGGTCAAAGCGCTGGATCGTCAGAACATCGATTTACTGATGTTGGTCAGCACTTTTCTAAAAAAGCTGTCCATTGTTGGCGACAACAAGGATGAAATGTACGCCTTGAACATTGTCTCAAAGCTGCCGCGTCTCTTTCAAAACGCACACACAGATCTGGTTCAGGTTACTCTCAAGCTAGTCTTCAATTTGTCATTCGATGCTACACTCCGTCGCAAAATGGTTGGTGCTGGTTATCTGCCCATGCTAGTTATGTTCATCAACGACGAGAAGCATCACGGCATTGCCGTCAAAATACTTTACCATATGAGCCTCGACGATAAGGTCAAGTCAATGTTTACGCACACAGAGTGCGTACAAATGGCCACGGACGCCATTATATTGAATCTCAATGTAAAGGTCGATTTGGATCTGATAGCGCTTTGCATTAATTTGTCATTAAATCGACGCAACGCACAGATTATGGTTGAAGGTCAGCGTCTGCACAGTCTGATGGATCGTGCTTTTAAATACCAAGATGCACTTCTGATGAAGCTACTGCGCAATCTTTCACAGCATGAGTCGTTGCAGCTGCAATTCATCGACTACGTGGGTGATCTGGCTCGCATTCTGGCTATCTGTGACGATGAGTCCTTCATTGTCGAGTGTTTGGGCATATTGGGCAATCTAGCTTTAACGGACTTGGACTACTCACAAATACTGCAAAATTTCCAGTTAATACCCTGGATACGACAACTGCTAGTGCCCTGCGCCCGACTGGATGATCTTGTGCTTGACACTATCGTATATTTGGGCACATGTGCCTGCGATGAGCTTTGTGCGCTTCTCTTTTGTCGCGCCAAGGTCGTTATATCACTGATCGAATTGCTAAAGGCCAAACAAGAGGATGATGAGATTGTTCTGCAGATTATTTACGTATTCCAACAGATTCTGCGCCACGAGAGCACACGCGAGTATATGATCAAGGAAACTGAATCGCCTGCTTATCTCATCGATTTAATGCACGACAAGAACGAAGAGATACGAAAAGTTTGCGATTATTGTCTGGATATCATTGCTATAAGCGATAGTGAATGGGCCAAGCGTATTAAGGTGAGCTTTAATCGTAACTTTAAATTTATGGAAAACATAAATTAATATTTTTATTTTCGTAGTTGGAGAAGTTCCGTAATCACAACTCCCAGTGGCTTTGCATGGTTGAATCACAGCAGGATCGTGACAATGAACAGGACTATGTGGACAATAGTGAAAACGACAATGATATCGACACCTATATACGTTCTGAGTACTTAGACAATTGCGATCTCTATAACAGCTCGAATATAAACGAGGCTGACAACGACACGAACAGCAACAATAGCAACAACCCAGAGAGTCCAGCCATGTCCACCTACAGCAGGCCTGTTAGCACGTAAGTAAAACAGTACGATACATTATCAGTGAATGCTTAACATTTTTATAATACGTACCATTTTCACACAGCTATCGGCGCAGTCAGGATCTTGATGAACTATACAACATGACCTCAAGCTCAAAGTCGCAAGGGTCCAGCCAGGGCGGCAATGATAGCAATTATAGGTTTAAGTCAAACAAATCGCTTGACGCTGAGGGCATACAAGATGAGCTGGCTTAGTCATAAATTGCTTCAATTGAAGCGCTGAATTCAACGGCATGATAATTAGAAAGAGTTACGTTATTTAAGCTTGTAGTTTCACTGCGTTTATGTGTTGTAGTTATCAAATACATGTATGCTTAACTATTCTATTACATCCATACACTTATATAAAAAATATATATATATATGTATATATGTCTATTTTCACGCTTATTAGTCAAAGATTTTACATACTTACATATATTGTCAGGGCAGCTTTGTACTCAAGTCATTTGCAAAACATTTGCGCACAGGCTACATTTGTGTTATATATATATATATTAATATGCCTTGTATTGTTTTTGTTTTTTTTTTATTCATTTTTAGTTTGTTCTAAAGCCTTTTTTTTTTTGTGCAATAATAGTATGCAAAGTATTATCGTTTATATGATTTTCTATTTAATTAATTTTTAATACATAAATATCAATACCTAAAACAAAATCAAATTGGTGTTTTATGCTAAAAGCTGGGGGAAACAAACACAGGAACATCAAATATATAAAAAGGCACTGCCACATTACGCCTTAAATGTGTACTGTGTTTATTGTCCAATAAGCCTTTTGTTAACACATTTTTACAATTTTCTATCATCTTAAAAAAATATATATTCACCTCATATGTAAATGCAAAAGGCTTATTTCTATCTGATCTATTGACAATTCCGTCGCTTACATACAATTCAATAGATTTTTATAGCTTCTTGATCAACTTTATACAAGATAACATTTTGTTAAAATCGTAGATTTTAAAAACTTTTCACACCTTACAATAACATAACTAGATAAGAGATGAGGTAAAAATCTGTTGTAGAATCTGAGGCAATTTGTTTAAATCCATGCATATGAAACTCTGTCCAGCTGGCATTTCGGTTTTGATTCTGAATGAAGTGGAAGTAAAGTAAGTTAAATTTGGTACCATAGTATATGAAGTTCAGTACTTACTTGTCAGCCTCTTCAGCTAAACTTCCTATAAAGATGACATAGCCCTTGACCTTAGGTTCACCACGCTTAAGCGCAGAGGCTAGATCCTTGGGTGAAATACCGTAGCGCGCTAGATTAGCATCGCTTAGCACAACAACGATGCCATTATCGCAGTCAGGCTCAGCGCCTAGAGTGGAGCAAGCCTCTCGTGCTGCCTTAACAGTGCTATCGCCGGACCAGCAGAATTGCGAGTGAGCATGCATCATGCGTATGACCTCAAAGCGCTCCTTGTCATTTTTCGGTGCACTACCCACATTGACAAAGGGCAGCTCAAAGCCTTCACCGCTGTGACCGACAATGTCATAAACAATTTTCTTCTCAAAGCCCTCGAATGATTCCATGACCATGACTACGGCCTCTAGTTGGCGGTCCAGCCGTCCATCGTAGCCATTAAATCTATGCAGAAGTTGGTTTAGTATGATACTGTATATGCTGGGGGTACTTTACTATTACCTATACATGGATCCAGAGACATCAACGACAAGTTTGAGCCTATTGGGTTTTTCCTGCACATGATCCGCCCAGGGATTCGCCTCGGAGCGACGCCTATAAATGTTTTTCTCACCGGTAATGCCCTCAATTAAACGTGTATCGTCCAAGTCACCATGAGTTTGATACTTTTGCCATTGACGCTCCTTACTCTTGGTCTGCATCGCCTCCAAAATGGCCTTCAGCTGTTGCACCTGCTTGTGATTGGGCTCACTAAACTGAGCATACAGCTTATGGTCATGGGCAGACATCTTGATCTCTTGTAGCTTCTGTTCGAAGGCTTTGCGGTTCATTTCGCGTGCCGCACGTTTGATTTCGTCGGGAATATCAGCTTTTTCCTCGTCACTCAACTGGTGCACCTTATGCCCTTTGTCCAAGCGAAAGGGTCCCCCCTTGCCGCCTAGACCCGCAGTATCTCGACCACCGCTGCCACCGGCCCACGTATTGCCGCCAACATGAGGCTCATTTTTTGGATCTAATTTGCCAAATTTGGGTCCAGAGACGCCCAACCCGCTGTGACGCTTTACAGTCAGCTGGAGTTGCTTTTGCTGACGTAACATTTGCAGTTCGTTCTTGGCATATGACTCGATGGGCAGACCATGCTTTGCCAGCACCTGGGTTACCTGCAGCAATGCCTCCGGCTGGTAACGATCAAAGTCCAGCACATTGCCCACCAACTCGGACATGTTCTCGTCGGGATAGCGCTCCAAATGTTTCACAATGTTTACAACTTCACGAGTGGAGTATGGATAGTTAAGAAGTCCCTCGTCCGCCAGGCTACGCAACTCTCCAAAAGCATTGACCAACATTCTAAGTGTCTTTTTGGGCACATTTGGTCCGTAACGCTGCAGCAGATAGATCTCCGAGTCGGGCGTCGGATTATCAATAACATGGCAGCTAAAGACGTCGCCTAGCACCGCAAAGAAATCATTGCCCAAAAATGGAAAACCTGGACGATTGGCCAGCACAATCAGCCGGAAATCTGGATGCGTTTCAATGCAGTTGGGTATCGTTGAAGCTGCCCCATGTGGCAAAATGCGCCGACCATCTGATAGCACCATCTCGCCACTCTCGACCAGTGTGCGCAAAATGCATGTAACATTAACCGGCGCCTTGTCCGCCTCATCAATAACGAGCACATCGCCAGCCTTGACCGCCCTGACCAGTGCACTGTCCCCAAAAACCACTTTGCCATCACGTAACGATGATTGCACCGTAAGGCTGTGCACTGTGGTATCCCGATGCAATTGTAAATATTCACGAGGCCGTTGCATCAGCTCGAGCAGTCGATCGATTAGCTTGTTTTTGCCAACGCCTTGATTGCCCACCAACAGCAAATGCTCGCCGATTATGAAGTCTTGGAGCAGGCGCTCCAACAGCATAACGTGCTGTGGCATCTCGTAGAACAGTGTGCTGGGCACCTTTGATTGCTGTGCCAATGACATTTTGTTCAATGGCATTTCCGTTGCCCCAATGCGCAGTTTATTGTCCAACACGCTGATTTCTCGACGCTCTCCATCGCTTTTGGAGCTTGGAGCAATGCCAGCTTGCAGCATTGCATGCTCTAAGGCTGATCGCGATAGTGAGGGCATAAACATTATTAGGAACGTGTGCTGAAGAATATCGTGTACGTCGTTCAGTTCGCTTTTCGGATATGCAGCCAAACGTCGTCCTATTTTAAGCAGCTGACGCGTTGACAGCGTTCCAGCCAGTCCCTGCAACAGCGGATCCTTCGAGCTGCGCAATATCTGTGCCAATGCTAGCAGCTTTTCCATCTCTGGCTGCACATGACCACACAGGTTCATAAGCAGCTCTTGCTCTTCACTTTGCTGCAGAGGCCGCAGCTCCTGATAGAGGAACATGCTTAACAATTCTGGTGTCAGCCAGCTGGGCGTACCAGATCCTTGCTTTGGTGGTTCTCCCAGTGCAATGATGCGAAAGGACTGGGGTATGGGCAGCAGACCACGTTCTGTGAGCTGATCTTTGTCATGTCCTTGCTGCAGAAGTGCCTCATAACGATCCGGACGTAGCAAGGTTGTTCCATCGCTTAACTGTATCTCGCGATCGTGTATTATTCTTTGGATAATAAAATCAAAACTTATTATTCGTTATACTTGGAGATCCGTAGCAGCACTTACCTTTGGAGTACCACCGCTGTGCTTTTGTGGAGTCTGTGCAGTCCATTGAGTATGGCCACAGTACCGGTTTTCGCAGCACGTATTAAAGGCGAGTCCCGCCAGATGGTGTCACCCTCCACATTTGTGATACGCTGTTGAACCAGATCTCTCGAGGTCATATCCTCATAGAGCATCATCGGTTCGGAAGTTTGATGCAGCAGGCGCAAAAGCTGATTAACAATGGTCATTTTGCCTACACCCTTCTCGCCCAACAGACAAACATCGCCAACGGCATATGATTGGATAAACGTAGCAAGCACCTGGCGTTGATGCGGCAAATCGACAAAGTTTCCTTTTGAGGGCACAGTTGAACCACAAGGCAAACGTAATTGTACATTGTCCATATGTATATTGACGATGCTACTATCTTTAAGATCGCTGGAAATACGTTCGATCCTCGGGCTGGGTTTGCGCTGAATATGCAGGCTCGTTAAAAGTTCATTAACACGTTTCTGCTGTTCCGTTGTCAGTATGGATTGGTAAGGATACAGTATTGATATGACATCTTGTAGTGAGAGCGAAGGATTTGCTTCCTGAATGAGAGGTTACAAAGTAGATAATGTGCATCAATGAAACAACTTTATTTACCATCATCTGTACGCCTTGGCGAAGATTATGCAACGGAAAGTCTGGCAGCTGTAGTGCATCATCGGCTGTTTGAAGGGTCAACGCAAACGTCAGCAATTGTTTTAATTTTGAAATGGGTAGATCTGTCGCTAGCTGCTGCAGCTCGTCAAACATTTCCTGAAATGTATAGTTCAGAATATTTCGCGATTGGAATCGCGAACGCAGCGGAGGATCCAGCGGTGTGCCCTTATACTTCTGTATGGGAAGTCCAAGTGCCACAACGCGAAAGTGTTCAGAGACACGCAGCAATCCCCAGTCTTCAAGCTGCTTTTGACTGTGTGTCTGCAAATTAAAATAATTTCTGTATGCTAGCTTTAGTACTTGATACAGACACACACACAAACCTCTAGTAATTTATCGTAGCGTTCCGGCGCCATTAGAAATTTCCCACTTTCTAAATGCATTTCGCGATTCTCCAAAAGATTATTCAATACTGGCAGCACATTGCGTTCAGCGTGCTCAACGCCATCTAAAACTAGAACACGACCGTGCAGAGCAGCCCGCACTGCAGCCTGATCATGGTATAGGGCGGTCTTGTTGTGAATTTCACGTCGTTGCTTAAGATCGCTTTCGGTGGTGTCACGACTGAGCGCCACGTATTCAAGTTCACGATTTGTCACTTCTAGGAACTGCATGACTAGCTGGCGCCTCAGTGGTCCTGCCGCGCCCAGCAGAAACATATCCTGTTTCAGTGACTCTTTCTGCAGCATCCAACGCAGATGATGCAGTGCCGTCTGGGTAAGCTGAAGAGTTCCATCCGGTGCGTAATTTACTACAAATAGCAACTTATTGTATAGATATGTACATTTTTAATTACATAGTCAAACGAACTTTGATCTCTCTAAATGACTACCAAGCCTTACCATATTTATGGGGCACCAAATGTGGCTCCTTGGGCTTAACCAAGTGCATTGTTACATCACCAATTGTTATTTGGGTGCCATCTTGATATTTGCTCTCTCTGCTGCTTGATATTGCCCAGCCTCGTGTCCAGCCATTCCAGAAGCCGCTGTGACGCAACAAGTTGACTTTGCGGGATTGCAAACTTAAAAACATGATGGATGGTACTTTACAGGGGATAGCGAGTTCCGAATGTCAAAAAAAAAAACAACCGCTGCCAGTGTTTATTTAACGGCCAAACCATTAATAAATAAAGAAAATACAGAAAACAGATGTTTGTGATACCACCATGGCAGCGTTGCCAGTCAGATTCATTTATATTACCTAAACATGGTCACACCTGTTTCGTAAAAACGATACCTTTCTATTTACCTGGCAGTGTTTCAAATTTAAATTTTAATCAAATTCCCGTTAAAAGTAGGTTGATTTTTTTTTCTTTTAATAAATGCAAAATAGTGAAAGTTTTAAAGGCAAATCAACATACAAATTGAATGTCATACTTTATTAATTATTTAAATAAAGCTCGCATCGTTTAAGTTCTTTACATTTGAAATAATACAAATAATTATTGGCTTCTGCTAGTTCTGATACTTATTATTACTCCTCCGAATCGGGGAACTGTTTGGCAGTTTGTCTTAGTTTTCAAATGCGAGTTTTTACCTACTTTCAAATAGAGATGCAACCGTTCAAGTTTTTTACATTTACATGCTACAATACTAAGGCTTCTTCTCGTACTTATTCATATTAATTCTCCTTGGAATCTTCGTCGCTGCTTTCGTTCGACACAAACAGGGAACGGTTTAGCCGTTTGTTTTAGTTTTTCAATGCGCGTTTTTACCTTCGGGTCAATGTACAACAGAATATATTGTTTGTGCATAAAACTTTTTAAGTCGTTTCTATCCTCATCATATATATTTTCTACAAAAATGCTTGAGTTCAACTGAAAGTCAACTGTGGCAGTAAAAATACGCCCCTTTTTTCCATGCTGACGACTAAAAAATTTGTGGCGCACTATCCTTTTCGACTCCTCTAACCAAACGCGCTCCGAATTAAAAGGTGTTAAACCAGTGATGTGCAAATCACAAGCCTCAAAATCGTGGTGCTTAAATTTTTCGTCGCATTTCAACAATTCAAATGATCTAACAGTATAGAAATCAGTGCCTGCATCCAGTTGCTTGATTTCAATGTCATCTTTTTCAGTGTCCACTTTTGTCACCCTCACACGCTGGTACAGTTTTTCTATATTGACTATGCATAAGTCACCAGCTTTTGGATATAGATGGCATATTTTGTTCTCGGCCAGCTCATAGTGCAATTGAATTTGCTCGCCAAGCTTCGTAACGGGTATATTAAGAAAGTGTTTGTGAAGTTCAAATTTTGCCAACCGAATGCAAAGCATTGTTGGCGAAAAAGTCTAAAAAAAAATAAAAATGAAATAAATTTTATATGAAATTGGAATAAAATTTCTAATTTACCTTTAGCACTCGAAAACGTATGGTACCACTTTTAGGGAGATTCTCATTTACCTTGATCTCAGTATCCCAAAAAACATGACGATTCTGACAGTTGCGAAGGAAACAGTTGCCGTAGACCATGAAATGACAACACAACGGCTGATCGTCTCGAGGTTTAGATCTTTCAAGCTGCTGACGCGACAATGTCACGATTGACAGCCAGTTGTCGGGCGGCATGCGGCCGTGCTTGAACATAAAGTCACACATGTACCAAATTTGGTCAATTTCATTACGAGACATTGGTATAATTGATGTGACTGTGCTAGATTCTGGCTGTGGACCATAATTGTCATACAATATGGTAAAGCGTTCCTTGAAACGTTGCCAAGTGCTTGAAATTGTGTAGTGCAGCAAACAATCAATTTTGCCATCCGTCAACTTGGAAATAACATCATCAAAGGCAATAAGAACATTGGGCTTCCGCTCTTTTGTCCACTTAATAAATGTTGCATTTATATCAGTTTGGCATAAGACTATACAGCCGATTTTTGAATATTTCAGGTCATTGCTTAATTTAAGAGCATGGACTTCATCTCGGCATGCTATAACCACACGCTCCTCGGTTAGATTCTTTTCCTGCAGCAGTGTCAGTATATTCGATATTTTATTAACTGGACTGACTAACCGCAGATCCAGCTCAACGCCAGTAAAAACGGTCGCTTCCAATGCGTCCTCGAACAGCAGCAGCACATCTGGCAATATTTCTAGCACAAGGAAGTACATCACTTCATTCCATGTGCGCCCAACGACAAAGAGCTGAGCATTACTTTCGTCAAAGCAAAGCGAAGTACAGAGCCATTTCAATACTTCGACGCAATTGACGCCATAACGCCAGATTGCGTTAATTTCGTCAAAGGCCACACATTTTATGGCATTTGAGTTAAATAGTCCTTCTTCATCGTGTATCTGCCAAAGTAGATCAATATTTGTGATTAGAATGCCTCTGGGTTTTCTTAGACGTGAAGCGACTACATTAAGATCGTGACGCTCAAACAGCAGATCAATGCATTTCATTCCTTGGCCCCGCTCGACCAGCAGATTGAAGCAGTTTTGAGCAATTTGCTTGCCTTTAGTGATATTAGCGCAGATAATAATGCAGGTGGGACCAAAATCTAAATTCTCGTCTCGGTGCAATGCCTCTTCAGCGACGCGCTGGCAAAGCGATGGCAAATAACACCATGTTTTGCCAACCTTCTGATTGCCAACAACGCACAAGGAGCGACCAGCCGCAGCATGTGGCCATGCATAGCGCTGTAATTTATTGGCAAGTGATTTCTCTAACATGGCATCCTTAATGTACTGCTTAACGGCGGCCACTTCCAGCATTTTATTGCATAAAATAACTTCTTTGCGGCTCCAGGCAAGGATGCCATTGTTGTTATATATGAAGGCATCATATGGATTTCCTTTCTTTGTATTTCCATTAGCCACACATGTTAAACTCTCAGTGGGTTTGGTTTTGGGTTTCGGTTCATTTTCAGGAATTGCATTTGCCTCAGCTGGACTTACAGCGGCTATTGGCACTGTGTCTACTGCTGCTGTTGCTGCTGCTACTGAAGGCATTATGACTGTTGTTTGTTTGTTCGTTGTTTTTGGCGCATCTGGACACATCATGACCCAAATATCTATATCGGTGCATTTCATTGGTACAAGCAAACGCTTGCGTTTTTGCAACACGGGCAGCCACGTTGGCGTAGCGTGTATCAAAAAGTTGACACAGTTGAGACGTCTGAACTCTCCTACCTGCTGCAGCACATCATCTGATATTATTAGAACTGAATTGATCAACTGTCAAAAGAAAAAAAGAACACATAATTGAGTATAGGTTCTAAAACAAATTCCCTTGCACATACATTCATATGTATATGTATAGGGACCATGCAAAACACTGTTTTGTTTATTGCAAGGGCTTATAATAAGGCTGGAACTACTTACGCCCTCGATCCATAAGTTGACACACGTGTTTATTGAGTTATTGAAGTTGTTAACCAAAAGACTCGCGACACTTCGCCTGCCCAACTGTTTCATCAGTTCAGCTGCTTCATCTGGTAGCTCGCAGGCGATTGCAACACGCACGTTGTTCAAATTAGTTGATTTGATTACATTTGCTAGGAAATCGTGACTCTCATTAGCAGACTTTAGTGTCACATAGTCGTATGGAAAACCATCTATATAGTATTCTCTTATTTGAACATATTCTTCCTCAATTTCATTATTTATCTCTTGGTTGGGCGCATTTACATTGTCATTTGTTACATTGGAAAGTGCCTCTTGTAGAGTTTGAAGTGATATTTGGTTAGACTTTACTAAATCAATGGTAGCAAGGTATCGGCGCAACAGATTGGGTCCGCGTCCACATTCGCCGCTATTGACAACTTCAGTCGACAAGCTGCGAAAGAGCAAATATTATATTCATGTTGTTTATGAAAAAAAAATGCTGAATTAGCGTTACTCGAAAAAATAAACATTATACCAAACTTCGGCAGACGACAATTACCTCTGAGTAATATATCCGTAACCATACATAATCGCTAAAAATTGTGCACATACACCAGTTAAACGACACAAAATACATTAACGTTAAACGTTTTACACAGTTAAAAAAGAATTGAAAGCACGCACAATGGCAGCTCTTATCGAAATGTCCGATTTCTACACTTTGTTACAATCGAAGGTAACAAAGTATCGAATATTAAAAGAACTCACGAATGAATTGCTTATCAAAGTATCTCATCGATATTTCAATCCCACATATATTTTGTTTGTGCCAATCGATTCCATCCCATTTGTGCTGAGTCGCAGCTGCGATGGTAGACAAGTACTTGGATAGTAGTAGTAGGATTTTTAATCCGGATAAGCTGCCATTGGGTGACTTGAAGCTAACGGTAATCAATACAGATGGCGTCCGGCGGCAAGTGCCAGCACTTGTAAGTTTAATGTAGAACTACCACATAATGCACTTTTAGAAATTATCTAAATTTTAAAATACATGTTCAACACAGGATCTGCACTGGCTGACACGAGACAAGCAGTTCAGCATATATATATGCATACTGAGCTCGTATGGGCGCACCAAAGATGGGGCCGCACTAGAAGAGTGGCATCACATCGCCACCAGCTGCCTGGAAGATTTCGAATTTCTACTGCAACTGAGACATCATGAGTAAGTTCTAGTGCCACAAGAGATATTGTAAAGCAAAAGCTAACTCTTGTTTCGTACAACTTGTACAGGTTTTGGTCGTATATGTTATACGACGAGTCGGCAATGAATGCCGTTGTGACATTCCTGCAGCGCGCCAACCCCTACTATAGAAAGGAAATTGAAAACAGTACAACCAGAGAACGTAATGCTGCCTTAGCCGCAGCAAAATTACTTTATGGCGAGTTGCTTAATCGGACGGTACGTGTTATTATGCGCCTGCTTACCGCAAAGGAATCAGACACAGAGTGGATAACACCGGAGCACCACAGTTCTCTGTTGTATGACAATTATTTAATGTCCGTGCCAGTGCTTTGCGATCTGGTTATTGCAGTCGGAGATGCCGATGCGCAGAATTTAAAAGTACTCGAAGAGATCTTTGAGACGGTGATACGCGTTCAGCCGGACTATTTGAAAGATTTGCAAGAGGGTTTGGCTTTCTATGAGAATGCTTTTCTTAGCATGCAGATCCAGGTGGAAAACGAGGGCTGTGAGGGCGCCGGTGGTGGCACACTTTTAGATCCAGACGCAGAAACTCCATATGACGATGTTGTGCTATTTGCCTTGGACTGCGCCTATACGCTGCGCATGATTATCCAGCTCTGCCCATCACTACTAGAAGCTTGTGAGCAGCTTAAGCTTGTACAGATGTAAGAGAAAGTATTTTACTTTGCTATAATTATAACATTTATTAATATTTAAATGCAGCATTGCAAACTTCTATGATCTGACCATACCAATGCTGTACAGAAACATATATTTAATCAATGCGCAGGCGAGCTCATTGTGCTGGCTAAATGAGGCACGTCAACAGTTCCTGAACGTTGTGCGACGCGTAACCCACGCACAATTACAGTCCGGACACGGAAAACAGCTGGTGGAGCTGCTGCAGGAATGCCTCTCAGCACAGACCTTTGTGATCGATTATCAGCGCCAATATCCGGTGGAGCAGGACATTGCAATACTGCTGGAGCTCTGTCCAATCATGTGAGTAAATGCAAAACACAACGTCGTTACTAACATACTAACTTATTTTATTACCTACAGCAAGAACTACAAGGTGGACTTTATAATAGCTGGCTATCAGAATGCACTTAGCTCATGCACAAGCGGCGTTCTTGCCGATGAACAAATAGCCTGCACTCAGGAATCGAATGACGTCGAATATAGCGCAGCTAAAGCGATATGTGCTGCATCCATGCCAGCAAATGATGCAATAACTGCAGCAAATAGCAATACCGCTCGTGATATTGATTTGGAAGTTTCTGCTGTGCTGGATGTGCTGCCTGATTTGGGCATAGGTTTCATTCGGCGCTTACTGCCGCGCTACGACAACAGCGAGCAGGCGATTGCTGCCATACTAGATGACAATCTGCCACCCGATCTAGTGCACATGAATCGACAGGAGGTGTTCATACCAGCCGATACGCAGGATAAAATGGAAAGGCAAACTGGTGTGCGGCATTATAATGTGCACGACGGTGACAAGTACGATGTTCTCACACAGGATAATCCGCAGTGCATCATTAAGCAAGGCAAGGGTCTGCCCGGCGCACCGCGCAATGCCGAACAGCTGCTGGACGACAAACGCGATATTGGCCAAATGAAAAAACGCTATGAGCAGTATTCTATGGTGGAAGAAACGCCTAATGATCTCGGCGCTGAGTACGACGATGATTACGATGATAGCTATGAGGCATTAAATTATGGACTGGCGCCACCGCAGCAAAGTTTGCAACGTACCAAGTTGCAGCAGTCATCGGCTGCGAGCAGCCTCTACGAAGCGCCCGATGCATCTGAAGGTGATGATGACGACGATGACGAGGCAGTGGGTAGCGTTGATGAGCGCAATGGGTCGCAACACACAAACACAAAGCGCAACGACTTTTGTGAGAATCCTGAGGTAATACGCGCACGTTATCAACAACGCCAACAGGCCAAATATGGTCAACGAGCCCAATCGGATGTGGTGGGGGCGCCCAAGGGACAGGGTCAAACACAGCAAACGACGCGCAATCGCGGTCAAAAAGAGGCACAAAAATCATCGCGAGCCAATCACAACCGCAAGGCTGGTGCTGCTTTCAAGCGCAACAAGGGCATGATGTCCTAAATGCATGGTGCATGCTCGATGTGGTTAATTCATAATTCTGGTATACAATCTTAACGGGCTAAAGAACGTTCCATAACATTTGCATCTTTATGTAATTTGTTTGAAAAAAAATATTTTTAAATATCTAGATGTATATGTATCTATGTATGTATGTTTGTAATTCCTCCCACAGCTGCAACTATTTAAAATAAAATACTATGCAAACAATTTAAATTTAATTTAATTTGTCATATATTGATACGCATAAATAACTAAAGTACATTTGTTTCAAACAACAGTTTTCACATAAAAAAAAATAAAATAAGAAAAAAATATTACAAAATCTAAATAATAATCAAATTGTCTATTTAAGGATTAGTTGGAAGAGCCTGTTGCTGGTGCTCCTTGTACATTACATTAAGGACACGCATCTTGGCACTGTGGCTGCCCTGCTCACACTTGAGGTAGTTAGCGCGCATAAAATCCTTATAGGGCGTGATTAGCTGATCGGTGAGGGACATGCTATGTAGATCTTCGGGACTATGTTGCTCCACAGTAATCTCAAACTGGCAATAGTGGCAGCGCAGCTGTGGCGCCTCGTCCTCAAACTTCATGTTGCCAAAGGAACGGTCACGACACAAAAGACAAGTGTACTTGTATGTAGCATCGCAGTCAAGAATCTCCGGCAGCTCGGGCAGCACAGTTTTGGCGCGATAACTCCTGTCATCAAATGTTCATTGATATTAAAGCACACTTGTAGTTTAGTAACTGATCACTTACCATTTGCGACTGTGGTCACCATGTCCCGTTTCTCCATGGTAATCAAATGCAGCCGCATGGCACATCTCGTGCACCAGAGCCTTGACCATGTGCTCAGAACGTTTGATGTTCTTCCATAGAACAATGCTAGACACACGCCTTCCACCAGCTTCAATGCGATGTTTGATGGTACTATGTGTATTCATGCAGGACTTCCACATAATGTTGGGATGCAGTCCACAATGGAAGACCGAGTGATTAAGTATGTGGAACAAGGTTATGGCTAACTGCCTCTTACATGCTGCAAACGAACGCTTGCGATATTTAACGGCAAGCGGATGACACATATTTAGTGGCGTTGTTGCTGCAACATAAAACAATTATTTTAAAAAAATTTATATTCTACAGAGTTACATTTTTGGATACCCGAAACATATGTAAGTTTAATTCAAATTGACTTTTTCTTATAACCTCTCCCTCTCTCACTCATGCAATAGTACCTCTGTCTCTTTTATATTTATTTTATGTACGAACATACATTAATTTTGTTTGGTGATGTACAAACAAATACAATATGTTTGCAGTCCAACTTCCATGCAACGAAACTCAAGGGATGAGCAAAACCTTCGTTATTGATGATTGTTCGTAATTAGGTAAAGGGTTTTGATTGAGCTAAAATATAGTCTACAAATTAATTCGTAAAATTGAACGTTTATCTATATATTAAATGTTAGGGAAATCAAAGAAAATATATTCGTGTTAGAAACAAGCAGGAACTGGAACTAAGGCATAAACCCAAAAGTTCTTCCTTACAATAAGAAGTAATTGGTGCAAAAAATAAAACATATATAACATTTATCCATCTTATAATTACTTTCCAAGTGTTACTTGATGTTATTGAGCACATCTGCTCTTAAGTGTGGATCACAGATCCTAATCAACGCTTACATTTCATGTCTGGTTATAACTTTTTGCAATAATTTTTAATAATATAGATACGCACGTTTTAACGAATCCACGAAATTATATAGGCCTGTATGTGGCCCAATCATATTGGAAGTTTTTTTGTGTCCTCGACAAATAAGCGCACGATGTCCCACGCTAGGAAGGCCACTCAAATCGATGGGCTCCTTGATATGTTGTGGAGTTTTACTCTCAAAATGTTTGGCATTGGCACGCATCACCAAATGATCAAAAATCAGAATTTTCATATCGTGGTCCACTTCTTCACGCAGCGTTGTGGGGCGAAAGGTCAACGGACGATCCGGCTCTTTTGTTTTTGGAGTTGACACATTTAATGACTGATCCATATTGTTGACTGAAGCCCAAAAGCGGCTTTGCTGCGCAGGCGTAGGCTCGTCCTCATCCATTTGTTCGTCAAATTCAAAATTGGACATAGGATTGTATAGACGTCGCAGCGGTGGAATAAGACCCAAAAATTTTTGTATACGCGTTTTAAGCTCTGTATCGTGCTCGACTGCATCATCAGTTGTTGGCTCAAGGCTAACAACTGCCGTTGGTTGGCTTAGATTCAGATAGATGAGCGTATCCGAATCGAGCATGACACTGGTGCTGCTGCCACAGCAGCTTCTGAGCATAGAAATACAAGGCCGGTCAACCGTTGGCTTAGTGCAACCGGGCAGGCTGTATTCATGGTCATCATTATCGCTGTCATCCTCAATATCCCCAAAATCTAGATTATCGGAACTATCAGAGTCATCATCGTGATGTTCTGATGTATAATCGAACTTAAGATCAATACGTCTGCGCACTGCTCGTCCGCTCCGTGTGATTACTGATTGGGGAATTGCCGCTAGCGACGAAGCTATACAAAAAGTTTGTTAATAACTTGCTTATATACAATTTTTGGGCACTCACATTGATTCTTCTGGGTGACTGGGGTGCCGTTGTGTTTACGCTTTATTGGAGTACTAACACGATTATCCATAATCAAATCACAATCAGCTATTATATTGGGATACATTACTTAAATTGTAAATAATGGTGATTTAATTTTGTTTATACAGTTGTTTTTTATTTTGATTTGTTTTTTGTAAAAAAAAAAACCTACTTACTGCTGTCTTCAATGTTGATATCACTGCTGGTTTCTGGTATGGTATCTGTACCTGATCCACAATCTTCGGATCCTGGCTTCGATTGTGGTGTTACGCTCGAGTTCGATATCCACGCAAAGCTAACATCTGTTGAAGCGTTCGAAGAATCCAGGAACGCGACACTGACCGTTTTGGTGTCGTCACTATTGTCCGTGTCACCGTCTGTTTCAGTTGTTCTGCACGTGAGATCGTGAGTGCCATTCGGCTTTTGGGCCTGCATAGTATATATTTACAAAAGTTTGAATAGTTGTTGAAGAACAGACACAGACTGTTTAAATGAAGCTTTCAGAACACTTACGCCACTTGTGTCATTTTCACTGGACATAATACTTAGATCGTTGCTTAAATAAAGAGTTCCAAAAGCATTTAATAAGCTTTTAGAAAGCGAATCGTCTTTAGACATCTTTCAATGGTTTAATTATGTCGTCGTTTCGCTAAAATGCCGGCACGATTCAACTTCAGTGATGCCATATAGTTTTTTCGAGCTCGTGAGTAGTTTATTGTATTAATAATCAAGTTATAATCGATAGTATCGGATGTTTTGTCGTCGCATTGAGTGTTGTGTTATTTTTTTGCAGCACTTGTGTTTTTGCAGTCACAAAGCCGGAGACTATTGAGTAATTTTGCATATTTATTCGTAAAACATCTAATCAATCAACACATCAAAATGGGGCGGCGCTCCATAAATACCACTAAAAGTGGCAAATATATGAATCCAACAGACCAAGCTCGTAAGTAGCCCCATTTAAATTTACTAAAAATAAATGCAAATGTCAATCCTTTTACATGCATATGTAGGCAAGGAGGCACGCAAAAAGGAGCTTAAGAAGAACAAACGGCAGCGCCAAATGGTGCGGGCTGCTGTACTAAAGAACAAGGATCCCTCACAAATACTGGAAGAGATGGAGAAAATCGACGAGATGGGTTAGTTGTCTTACGTTATTCTCTTTCAATTTATGATTATTATGTTCTTGTGCATTAATAGAATACAATGTACTGCAACCTTCGCCACTGAATGAAAAAGTGCTGCGTGACAAGCGGAAAAAGCTTAAGGAAACCTTTGATCGCGTCATGCGACTATATGTAAGTGTAAATCAAGTGTATGTTATGCCAGTCAATTTCACTTAATTTTTGACTAGCATAATGATGAGCCGGAGCACTGGGCCGAACTGAAGCGCAAGGAAGTTGATTACGAGAAGAAGCGCCTGAAAAAGCAGCAATATTATGAGAGCGTAAAGCATGCCCAAAGCGTTCAGATCGATGAGATACCACTGCCAGCGCCAGTAACGGCAGCTAATGCCAGCTCAACTGGCGTCAGTACAGCCAACAGTACCAACAACAGCAATAGCACCACCACAAATACCAACATCGTTTTTCCAGCAGGCAGCATCCGCATACCGCCGCCGCCTATATCGCTGGCGTTACCGCCTTTTGCGCCTGGTGCACCACCAGGTGTAGCGAAGAACAGCGAAGCTCTCGGCAGCAACAGTGACCCACAGTCGGATAAAGTTAAGGATGATGATGACAAGGATTGGCTGGGTGTGCCGCCAGGTCCGCCACCAGATTTATTTGCCATGTCTGAGCTCGACTCGGATGCGGAGGGCAACACAGACTACGAAGGCGATGGCGAAGAGACAACGGCCGCAAGTCCCAAGCTGCAGCAACGCATGCAGAACATCGACGACTTCATGAAGGAAATGGAGCATGTGCACAAGCGCAAGCATCGTAAACTCAAAAGTGACACAGACCACGACAAGGAACGAGAATCCGAAGACCCAGATGACGAGCATGACAATCCCTCTGACAGCAAATCCTCTCCAGGTCGGCGTCATGGCAGTAGTCAAAGTAGCAGTAGTATGAGCAGCGACGATGATGATGACGACGACAATGACAATGAAGATGCGGATGATGACATGGGCTCTGATGGCGATGAAAAGAAAACGCCAAACAATGCCACCAAAGAAGCAATAGCCAATTTAACGGCTGTTGCAACCGAAGCATCTTCATCCGTGCCAGCGCCGCCAAGAGCGCCCACATTACCTCCCATGGCAATGCCGCCAAGTGTGCCAGCGCCTCCGCAGTTGCCCCATTTGCCGCACATGCGAGGCATTGCGCCGCCGCCGGGAATAATGTTCCGGCCGCCACCCATGCGACCACCCGGTCCAGGTTTGCCTGGTTTTGGGCTGCGTTTGCCGCCAGGTCCGCCGCCTGGCACACGACCGCCGCATGCTCTCGGACCAATACCGCGCATGGGACTACGCATGCCACCGGGACCGCCACCTGGATTGCCGCCACGCTTGGCTGGACATCATGGTAAACACGGCAATGTGAATGCGCCACCAATCAAAGAGCCGGGCAAGGGTGTCACCACCATTACGGCAAAGCCACAAATAAGGTATGTTCGACTTAAATATTTACATGCAAATTAATTTCTTATTGGTGGTGTTTTTTTTTTTTTTTTAGGAATCTAAGCGCAGATGTTACGCGATTTGTGCCGTCCACGCTGCGAGTGAAGCGCGAGGATCAGCGACGAACAGCGAGAGCTAAGCATTTAGCAGCTGCTCATGAAGCTCATGGGGCGGAACGTGGTGCTCATGCGCCGCCAGAGGCACACAAGCCACCCACTAAAGATGATGCCTATCTGCAATTCATGAACGAGATGCAGGGTCTGCTTTAGCGCAGCAGCTACCAACCAAAGTGTGGTCTAGTGAGCTGATTGTACAATACATAAGTTGCCTAGTCTAGATTCGTTAATCTTATAATTAACATTAACATTAAGAACATTGCAAGAGTAAACAATATTATTTATCAGACCAGAAGTCGTCAACATTGTAGCTACTTATAAGTATACACTTCAGTCTGTATTACCGCAATAGATGATAAGCAAGCATATTTTTCATTTAAACATACAAGTTTTTTCTTACACAATGTTGTGGGAAAAGTGAATATCGCTTTGATTAGATCAGTCTGAACTTTCGATTTATTACAAAATCTATTTAAGTACATATGTACGTATGATTTTGGAGTATTCAGTAATTTTTTACATATACATAAGAACAGTTTGGACGATTTTAAATAAGGAATGGACAAAAAAAAAAAACAAGAGGCCACAGTTTAAAAGATATTCACAAGAGTTTAACATGTTAACTTTGTATATTGTTTGTAGTCCTTTTTAATATTTCTACATTGTAGTATTTGTTGTTGTCTTTGGTGTAACTGTTGTTGTCGATGTCCTTACAGTTGCCTTCTTCTTGGCAAATGGTCGCATCTCACTTAGATCGGTTCGCAGAGCGCGAAAACTACGGCGCAACGAATTAGATACCTTTTTGGTATAGCTAGTGCTATTGCTATATAAGGAGAGTTTGTCCTCATCGGTCCCAACACTCGAACGCGTTTTTTGCAGCGGTCGCAGTTCATCCTCCTTATTTAGAGACTTATTGCTATTGCCATCATCACTGAGCGCATTTCGCAAATACTTGCGATTAAAGTGCAATTGTGGTGTGCCCCACTTGCGTTCCAGGTCCAAGCCGCCATTATCCTCCTCCGAGTCGGGTGTGGCTGTAAATGACGATGTTGATGATGCTGCTACAGCAACTTCGCCAAGCGCCTCCTTGTACGTTCTCGTTATGATCATGCAGGCGGGCACACTCTTGCCATTGGTGCCCACATTTCTCAGCTGCTGATAATCCAGCGGTAGAGACGGCAGACTTTGCCGAGTGGCCTTTGAATGGCGTGGAGACTTAACTGCCATAACCGTCACTCGATAATGCAACAGCTGCAAGAAAATATTTGTTATTTTTAAGCTATCTACATATGTACATATATACATTCAAATTGAGGATTTCTCTTACCTGATCATCAGCCACAAAGCGTGCCAATTCGGTCAGGTTAACGGAGACGCAGGTGCCCTCCTTCAGTATATCCCGATCGTATTCGCTATGTACGGGAAACTTTTGGGTCAACGATAGCGCCTCGTTGTCCGGCTGCAGCAGTGTCACTTCATAGGCATAATTGTACTTCCTCTCCCGCCGATTTGACGTACATGTCATGGTGAAGAGCACCCGCTGCTTGTCATAGATCTCATAGAAATTGAACATCTCGTCGTGCGCCTGGAACACATAGTAGCCAGTGAGCGGCTTGCATCGCACACCCATATTCCACTCTAGATTCGCTGTGTCAGTTTGGAACAGCTTGTCCTTGTGCTGCTCCTCCAAGTGCTGCTTCCATTGCACTTCTCTGCCCTGCCATTTGCAATCACCCCAGACGCGTCCCATGAAACACTTCATGGGCTTATAGATGCACAGCTGCTCGTGCCATGGCAACAATGCCACCGGCATCCTTACCACACATCCACCAGCCGCATGACTGCATCCAAAATGCGCCTTGGCACACAATGCTTCAATTGTCAGCGAACGTGAATTCGTGAAACCCTCCTGAAAGTGTTTGAAAAAATATAGAAAATTATAGTTTATATAAAAAAAATTTGATTTATTTTCTATAACTTAATCATTGAACTTTTTAAAATCAAATTTTTTACCTTGATTTGATACTTGATATATGTATATGTACCTTGATACTAATACTTCAAAACTTGGATTTGGATTTCAAATTAAAAATCGTTAAAAATGTACACAAAACTTTATAAAAAAAAAGAAAAAATGCTAAAGGATCGGTTTTAAACTAAATTTAAAATTAAAATAATATTTATAAGAACTACAGAAAAACTTCATATTAAATTGTTTGCTAAATTTGTGTTTGATTTTATGGAAAAAATAAGCAAGTAATTCAAAGGCAGTTTTACAAACATTTCCATTGCACAGGAGGTTCTACTGTATCTGCTTGGCAGTACGTCATCCTCTGGGTGATAGGAAAACAACTTTTGTACTAGATATCTCTTATCTTACTTTACTGACGTCAAGCCCTGACTGAGTAGAGAGCGAAGTGAATCTAGTTCTATGTCTAAATATCTGTACAACTATATCTAAGAGGTGATTAAAAATATATATTTTTTATGCTTATCATTAAGTACTATGTTGTACATACCTTACACAGCGGACACATGAGCAGAATGCGAGTACATTGCTCACAAATGCTGTGTCCGCTCTTGCAGAGCAGCACCGGTGACTTCATGGGTGCAGCACAACCAGGACAACGAAGCTCCTCGATCAGGCTCTCGTAATGCTTTGCCGATATGGTCGCAGCTGGAACTGGCTGCTCCGTGATTGTTGCATTTGGTGTCGGTTTGATTGTTTCCGTAATGCTGGAACGCTGCAACAAGGTTGCATCACCGTTCGTCAGTGGTGTTCTGCCATCACCGGAGCCGGTGCTGCGCGTACGGCTTAACATTGGCGGTTTGGGTGGCGGTGACATTGGTGATACGACCATTTTGGATGTGATTATCGATGGACTTGGCAATGTTGCATACTTAACATTCAACGCCAGACTGCTAGGTGGTGGTTGCTTTCTTAGCACGGCCGTATCCAAATCCATTTCGTTGGTTGTGGTCTCCTCTTGGATCTCATTGATGGTGCTCTTCAAGAAGATGCGTCGCTGCTCATTGATTTGCTCAATGGTCTTTAGCTGGCCCAAGATTTGTAGCTGCTCTTTGTTGTTGTTGCAGGAAGAGGAGGAGGAGGCGTTACTGATTGCACCGTTACTTTTGCCATGCTCCTGCGTCGCATGGAAATTGCTGTCAGTAGTAACTGGGATAATTTCGTTGGCGCTGCTCATGTTTCCTGCTCGCTGCCTAATAATTGTGTAATCGCGACTAGTTCTTGGGGCACACAACAGCTCTCGAAGCCCACAGCCCCCGTTCTCACACACACATACATACACATACGTATATACAAGAGGTATCGCTTGTTTCTTTGTGTGTGCAGTGCCGTCTTCTATCTTATCAGAACCGTCTAACTAGAATGCCAATCGATTTGGAATTTTGATATACATATGCATGAACAATTAGTATATACAAATATGTATGTACATATATCTATGTATTTATTAACAGTACATACAAATATTAACCGTGCCCAGTATCAAATGCACGTCCATTTCTAAAGCTAGTAGCACATACTATGTCGAACGGCATTTTACATTTTCTTTCTTTTTTTCTACAATTATCTTTCGGCCACAACTACGCGACGAAAGTATGTGTATGTATGTACATACATACATACATACGGTAACATGGAAATGGATTCTAATTATTGCCATTGTCAATTTTGCCACGTTCATGTTTTGTTTTCGTTAAGCAGGTTTTTCTAATTTTCATTGTAAACAAATAAATATGTATGTATGTACATATGTATATATGTACAAATTGCTGCATTTCTTTGGACTCAAACACGGCCAGCACAGTTAGAAAGAACTGCTAAAAACACATTGTCAATAAGCAGCACGGCTTACTTACTAACGATTATATGCTGTACATGCATTACAGCCGCTGTTTATTTAAGCTAAAAATAGAGTGCAGAAGCAATTGTTTAATTGATTGACATATCTAATTCAAATCCAGTTGAATAATTAAATGAAATTGTATGTCTTTTTTTTTGTTGTAATATTAGGTGTTCTAGAATGAAGTTTATTTGAAGCAAAGATGCATACAAAATAAAGTTAAGAGTTACTGTTTCATAATACAACCACTCAATCTTTATCAAACATTTATTTAGTTTGTAATTAACTGCCTTGACTATCTTCGCAACGTGATCATACGTCATAGAATGTGAATCAACCCTGTTCTTCACGCTGAGTTTAAGATTTACATACACACATCCATGTATACATGCATGTGTGTATATTTGCCTGTTGCACACAAAAACTATTCTTAGCTCCAGCAACAAGTGAAAAGTACAAATAAAATAAACATTTGCAGACAGATTCAAATTAAAGATTTAACAAACTATTTTAAGTGCAATACATGAAGGCTACAATTTTTTATATTTCTCAGCCACAATATTTAATTTAGCAAAAAAGTTAAACAAGCGGTTGAGCATGGATCCACGCGAGGTTCTTGGGTGTTCTCTCGCCGTGCTTGACATATAAAAAATACGGTTAGATGCATATGCCCATTCATGCCTAAGGGGGTGTGCAGATCAAATCTTATCTATGTATGTATATAAATAGACAACAATGTATAATAGACACTCATTCGAAGATGCCACTTAACGTAAGCTTAATCGTACGATAAATATACGTATGCACATATATAAAACAACCGCTGTAGCTTCAATGTGAC
Organism: Scaptomyza flava; assembly: GCA_030179655.1. Lineage (NCBI taxonomy): Eukaryota > Metazoa > Arthropoda > Insecta > Diptera > Drosophilidae > Scaptomyza > Scaptomyza flava. The sequence continues at coordinate 11,485,405 of JARNME010000314.1, forward strand.
GATAAAGGTTAAACGGTCGCCTTGACATTGAGTTGGAACTGCCGCCGATTGACGTGCGCGCGCACCATCATCCACCTTCTTCTGCCGAATAGACAGTCATAGTAACAGAGTACTAGGTTAGTTACTTGTTCAGTTTCGGTGTCAACGGGTGGCTGTCTTTGCAATGGCTCCCCGGCATATACTTAACGATCTTAGTGTCGCTGAGCAGCGCAGCTTTGTGAACTCCTTCGATATGGTATTCAGTGATTGTGATGGTGTCGTCTGGTTACTTGTCGGCTGGATACCAGGTGCTGGCGAAGCAATTAATGCCCTTAAAAATGCCGGCAAGTCGATCAAATTCGTTTCCAACAATAGTTTCCGGACCGATGATCAGTATATGGAGAAATTTCAGCATATTGGTGCTCTCAATGTGCAGCGCGAAGACGTCATTCATCCGGTTAAAAGTATTGTGCGTTATTTGGGCTTTATGAATCGACCCGGTCAACGTGTCTTTTCACTCATGTCGATGGAAGCTAATGAAACGTTGCGTAAGAACAACATAGAATACGAATCGCTGGTGGGTAATAATCATACTGAAATACAAACATTTAGACATTAATCAAAATCTAAAACTAACTTCAACGGTTAATGCAGCAAATCAAGGAGCATTTGACATCAGCCACACTTGTTGATTATCTGAGCATTGAGAAACCTGTGGATGCTGTTCTCTTTGACATTCATCTGGATATGTCGTACGTGGAGCTGGCCAAGGCTATAAGGCATCTGCAGCTTAACGATAACTGCCAGCTGATTGCCGGTGGTAGCGATATTATAATGCCACTGGCCGAAAATCTTAATGTGCCAGGCTTTTTTGACTTTTTGCAGCACATTAAACGCTATACGAATCGCGAGGCAATCTTTCTTGGTAAGCCAGCACCCATATTGGGCGATATGCTCAAGGAGATGTTCAATATACAGGCGCCGGAGCGTTGCATTTTTGTGGGCGATATGCTGAAACAGGATATACAATTTGGAAAATCGTGTGGCTTTCAGTCACTGCTTGTCCTCTCGGGCATCCAGACCAAGGAGCAAATGAATGCAGCACCACCGGAAGCCCAGCCGGACTACTATGCAGACAGCTTAGCTGACTTTGTTCAATTGTTTCGAAATTTACAATAGCCAAAGCTTTGCGCACATGCATATACTATTTTATTTGTCGTTGTTGGTGTTGAAGTTTGTTCAGTCCGTTGAAATTTAACAAAATATATTTATATATATTATACTTTCCGTAGTGAGCGCTTGCCTTTTATATCTCTAGATCTTCGGGATGATAAAGCTCAGAGAGCAGGCGATAAACATAGGATGGAGCATGACCGCCGCTAATAGATAAAATTTAAGAACGATTAGAGCGCAGCTATAAAGTGTTAAACTTATTTGAGACACATACGTATTGGATATAAAGAGTGTGACTAGCTCGGGTGGCACATAGTCGAACATGGGGCTGTAAACCTTGGCTTCTCGTGCCGGCAGCGAGTCATACGCAATCACATCCTCGGCACAGCCAACCATATTAAACGCATCCTGCTCACACAAATGCAACGGCGACAATTTATACATGGGCGCCAACACAATGACTGGCACTGAATAGTGCTTGGCAGCCAGGGCAACTGTATAGGCACCACATGCAGCACGCAGTCCGCCATTGGCCAGAACGCTGTGTGTGCCTATGATGACCTTGTTGACGCGCGACATCATTGCAAATATGGATGCATCCGGTATTACAACTATCTCCACATTCTTTTCATGCGCCAGACTAGCAGCCAGATTGTGACCCTGTCAAAAGAGAATAAAACAAACAGTCATTAGCATAGCATAGTATATGATATGTCTGTGTGTGTATAAGGATTATATGAAGGCTGTCTATTTTTAAAATAATCTCTTTCTTGATAAGTCATTACCAACAGCTTTGTGTTGCGTACTTACTCGACAGGCTGGCGCACACTCGGCAACGATTATGGTGAGAAATTGTCGTTTTTTGATGGCGCGCTTCAAAAAGTTTTCTACGCTACGCGAGTGACCAAGCGTCAGTATGATTTCTGAGGAGTGTATGTGCTCTTCAGCCTGGACACTGATATTTTCAGAACTGGTTTCAAGCTCGGTTTCGACTTCCTGCAAGTGGTCGAGCAGTGCTTCTCGCAATCCCTGCTGTGGCATTGAGTAATCCACGCTCACGCTATTCTCGCTGGTCTGCGTGACAAGTTTGTGCAGCGATAGGGAAGCTTGTGAGTCGTCAGCAAAGTGCTGAACCTTTGCCTGCAACAAATCGAACTCTTCGCGCGTCAGCTTCAGTATGCGACGCGCTATGTTCGAGGTGACGGTTTCCTGTGGCAAAGCCGCCTGCAGAATGCGTGACTGGGCGCGCACAATTTGCATAAGGGCGCTAATAAATGAAGATTACGACATGTTTGGTAAAATGATGTAAATGGCAATCATGACATGACTTACTCTGCACTCTTCCAGCTTTTGCTCATAATGATGTATTTGAAGATGTCCAGCGTCTTGTTGGTGATGCTGTAGGAACCTTCAACTAGGCTGCAGTAACATTTGCTGGTTAGTACACAAAAAAGATTTGCCAATTTCACTATTTCGAATCTTACCCCATTTTGATGGCGTGTATAAGTTGTGTTACTTCGTTTAATGGCTGTTCTCGCATTTTGGCACTTTGTATTTTATTATAAGTTGGTAAATATTGGTTTACTTGGTACAAATAACAAATTGCATAGGCAACGTTGCTTTAACAAAAACAATGCGCAATCGATGCCTCAATTGTCATATTATATCATCCAGCTTTCTGTTGCGCACTTGCTGGAACTACCAACTCGCTAGGCCTTTGAAAAAATGTAACTTACATTTAATTAATTATCTCAAAGTCTGTCCGACCTACCTCTCTAGATTTAATTGCTATAGCTTCTTGAAACATGTAGCTCTTATTTGGTATAGTGGGGAAGATATTTCTACAAATTTGTTCATAAAATAGGTGAAATTGTAGGCTTTAATCGTGCATAAACCGTATTCAGGCTATTATCTCTGAGTTGAGATATTTAAGATATGCTATTTTTAATCGCTTGTGTTACCCATTCGAAAAGCTGAAATATGCCAAACAATGCATGAAAACAATAAATAGTTAGTTTTTCAACATTTCTGCATCAATTTTTATTCGGTTTCATGCTGAAATATGTAAAAAATAAAATTCATCGGTGGATAAGACTCGTGAGCCAAGTGCCGATATATGTTGCTGGCGATAGTCGTTGCTAGCTTGACGCACATTAGTCAGGTGTCAGTTTAGCAGCGTTGCCAGCTGGGCGTCGTAACGATAGATGGCAATCCAAATTGGACCACCACTACAATGAAAACAAATAAGTTTCGTGCAATATATTTGAGCGCAGCAGCTAGTAGTATTATTAACATAAAGAGCAGCTTAAAAAAGATACGGCGCTACCCCAAACACAATGTGGTAGACGCTGCTCGGCCCCAGTTGTCGATAAAGCAAGCGGACGGACGAGCAGCAAATCGAACGTCAATGCACAGCAACAATAACAACGTGATAGCAACAACAATAATAACACTGAAGCAATTTCATTTATTTTAATGTATGTGAATTTATGTAAATGCCTAACGAACCTTAGCGAATGTGCCGCCTATCACCGCCACTCCCCTTACCCAGCAGCAGTAATGAGTTGTCAGCGTTTAAAACAACACAAAAGCCGAAATAGCGAAAACAAAAATAACAACAAAAAGACCATCATCAAGAACAAACATACAAAAATAAAAACAAAACAAGAAAAATCGCCGAAGTCGACGGCAAAGACAAAGACAAAGGCAACGAAGCCGGTAAGAGAACCTCTTACTCAAAACTCAAGACAAATAAAGAAAGTAAGCCTTAAGTGAAAATTAGGCCAACATATTTGCAACGCCAACCGAACGTTGGCTGACCACAACAACAACAACAACAGCAATAATAACAACGAACAACGAGAACACCGCCTTATCCATGAAACCTTAGTCAAATAAGAAGCAGCAACAAAAATTACCTCAAAATGGACTTTCTGGCCAATTTAATCAAAAATCCGCAAAGCATATTGTGTAAGTAATACTTATGCGGATACTATATATATATATATATTTATGTATATATATATATATAAATATACAGTTTATTGATGTTTGTCTTCATAGCCACTTACATCGATCTGGACTATTCGCTATGGCTTTATCGCTTTCTAACGCCCCTGATTGTCACATTTCTCCTGCCGCTCGTCTTCGTTGCGCTCATCTACATATCATTTTTGGTTCTCTTCATATATAAGCTGCACAGGTAAGCGAGCTACTACATTAAACAAAGAAGAAAAAACTGCGTTCTAGAGAAAATTGAGAGCACTTTTGATTGAAGCCAATTGCAGGGTTCTGGCAATGAATTCGTAGTATAGAAAGTTTCGTTTTACGGAAGTTCGACTGTAACACCAAAACAACATCCAATAAAAATTAATATTTGCTTACGCCAACAAATTTATAAGCATATTTACCCGTATCTTATGTACGCTGACATTGCATTTCTGTCATTGAACTCTTATTGCGAAATAATCGCTGACAATTTCGTCAAAAAAACCGAAACACACAAGAAAGACAATTTACTTACAAGTTTAAGGATATTATTAGCATGGGATCGACTTGGGGTTACCCTGTAGGCAGCTGTCACATATGTTTATAATTTGAACTGTCTTAAAAGATAAAGGTCGATCCTACCCGGCTAATAACCCATTTAGTATTTAATTTATCCAAAGGTAAGGTAAAGTGATTTTGTGATAGCAAAAAAAGGTATGAAATTCTTATATCTGTTTGATATAAGAAAAGCTTTGGCAAAAAGAGAAACCCTTAAAAATCAGATGAAAAAACGATGAACTATTTTCATCATATTGTGTATATGCCCCATTTTAAACACACATTTCGCAATGCGTGCAGGGTATCAAAAAAAAAAGAAATATAAAAAAATTACTTGAACCTTATTACCCTTTTTGGAATTGTTGAATGGGGTGTGGTGAGGGGGGGAGTGGGAGGGGGGACTGGAACTGTTAGGCAAGTGGTACTTAACGCTGACTTTGCATTATTTGTTTATGTTGTATATACTATGTACGCATGCATAGTATGTGTGTATTTGTATAGTTAGTATGTGTGCATATTTTGTATTTTTCTAGCGCTCTAAAAAAAGCTTCTTTTAAAACCGGTTCTAAAATGCTAATAATAAATAAACTAAATTGTTAGCCTAGACCTCGGAAAACTACAATTGATTGACAACAACAACTTATGTATACTTAATATTGATTAGATGCTTTATCAATTTAGCCCACGCCCCTTCTCTCTTTAAGTACTAAAATAAAGCGCATTTTCGTTAAGTGCGTCAGACGCGACATTAACATTATCAACATTGTTGTTGTTATCTTTGTTGGTGATAACAAAGCTTTGGTTTATGATATCAGTTCGAATACCCGCCCACTTATTCGACATGAAGCTAATCCAATTGAAATTAAAGGCGCAAATAAACGCAAGTCCAACATTTAGTTTCAATATGAATTTTCATCAAAAGCTTTCTTTATAATTCGTCAGTTTGTCCATTTAGTTTTAAGTTTGCTGATAATGAGATCTACAAATATATACGCTGTCAAAAAATACTTAAAGGCAACTCAATGCTTTCAAATCTTAATTTGAAGTTCACTTTCGGTTCAAAAATGCATTTTCAAAGTCTTAAACCGGTTTTACTGCTGTTGAAAATTGAAAAACCAAGTTGTAGCTGACGCGAAATTTCAATGTTATATGGTGACAAGTAAGCAAGTTGCAGTCGGGCCAAAACCGACTACGATATACTCTCGTACCAGTTATGAAACAGGTGGTAAATAGTTATTTGTACAATGGGCGCGAGGTGTGGGCGTGGCATCTAAACTTTTGATGCAGATTTTTTGTGAAAGTAACCAGCCATCTTCCCACCAAATTTGGTTACTCTAGCTGCTAGAACGTAGGAAATATGTGAGTTTTATCGATTCGCACTATGAGGTGTATCGTCTTGTTATCGATTTTCTAGTCCCTCAGTGGGCGTAGCGTCCCTTTATTAACAGTTTGTCTGTCGTAGACATGGACCAAAATATTTGCAAAGTTTCAAGTCTCTAGCTTAAAGGGTCTCCAGGAACCACGCGTTCATACGGATGGGCTTACAACATTGCAAAAAAACCAACATTCTTATATCCGGTATTTTGACAAAACTCTAACGCCTTTATATAATATTTTAACCTATGAATGTTGTGTTGTCATAAAAACATTTAAAAAAAACAAAAACACCTTTGTTAATTACATAACAACTGCAAACGTTGTTCAGTCGAACCTCCATATAACGAACTTCGAACAACGAAGTCAGAAACCCGTTCTATATAACGAATTTTATCTAAACCGAAGTTTTTTCTTGTCCCCTTGAGATTCGTTATATGGAAGTTTGACAGTACTATAAAAACACGCGGAATGCCGAACAATGTCAGCCATCAGTTGGCAATTATATTAAAGCTGCTTTGAAAATTTGGAGTGTGTGTTTAAGTTTGTACGTTAAGTTGGCGGCATTCAACATTCTTTTCTTCTTTTTGATTGCCCTTCTTATCAGCGTTTTGAGAAACAACAACAACTCCCCACTGAAGAGGTGCGAGGACTCATCTCATTTCTTGGCTTCTGATCACAAGATTGTAACACATATTCATGCATATATATATATATATATCGTTCAAATTTCAGTCCATTGATTTATGTTGCTTTTGATATTTGCTAAACGTGTCGCGTCGCTGATAACACCTGAAAGTAATGATGATGCAGCTGTTCGAAAAAGAAAAGAAAAAAAAAAAGAAACACCAAGTTTAAAACATAATTATCAATTTAGCAATTAATTAGCGCTATTTATATAAATACATAAACATAGAATATGTCGCATGGCAACTACTGATAACCCAATGATAATTCATCAACAACAAAAAGCCCCCAGCAAACTTTTGGGGCAAATACGTAATTCTTAAGTTTAAGCTCTCTCAGCCTCTTTATTTCAAGCAATGATACAAAAGACGGCATGAAACTTTATAGACTTTATCTTAAAATAAAAAGCCATTAGGCCATTAACATGTACAAATATTGTGTGAACCTTTTAGTTTAGAATAATATCAATACTTTTATCCAATACAAGAGAGTTTCACACATTACAATTGGATAATCACTTTTAATAACAATTATTCAACTCTCTCTCGCTTTCTCTGTTTGTGCTTATCTTTGAATTTTACAGGCAGGTTATAATGCGAGCGGTGCAAACGGATCGAAACTTTTGGAGAGTGGGTCGCAAGATAGTGGCTGCAATATGGGATGCACATGCACGTATCTATCATGGCTATGAAGTGATTGGCTTGGAGAATGTGCCACAAGAGGGACCAGCATTGATTGTCTACTACCATGGAGCGATACCCATTGACATGTACTATCTGAACTCGCGGATGCTGTTGCAACGCGAACGTCTCATCTACACAATTGGCGATCGATTTCTGTTCAAGCTGCCCGGCTGGGGCACCATATCGGAGGCGTTCCACGTCAGTCCCGGCACATTGCAATCGTGTGTCAGCATTTTGCGTGATGGCAATCTGTTGGCCATCTCACCGGGTGGCGTCTATGAGGCGCAGTTTGGTGATCATTACTATGAGCTGCTGTGGCGCAATCGTGTCGGCTTTGCCAAAGTTGCCCAGGAGGCAAAGGTGCCAATAATACCCTGCTTTACACAGAATTTACGTGAAGGCTTTCGCCAGGTGGGCATCTTTCGTACGTTCTTTATGCGTCTTTATAACAAATTGCGCATACCAGTCTATCCCATTTACGGCGGCTTTCCGGTCAAACTACGCACATATCTGGGCAAACCCATACCCTACGATGAGAACCTAACACCGCAAGAGTTACAAATTAAGGTGAGCATTCAATCAATGTTAATTTTAAACGTTTGGTATTATTAATGTTTATAATCATAGGTGGCGACGGCTATTGAGGATTTGATTAATCGGCATCAGCGTCTTCCGGGCAGCATACTTTTAGCTTTATTGGATCGCTTGCCGGCATTTAAACGACATCGAAAAAATTCAACTGTCTGCAGCAGTCCAACTAGCAAGGATAAAGCAGACTGAAGAATATATACATATTTATCTCTGGAATATTGTTACTAAGAAGTAACAACAACAAAATCTTGGGGGCATATATAGATATACGTATATATGTGTACTTATATTATTATCGCCGTATGCCTTATACAATGCGCCGCCATAAGACTTCGTTCCATTTGTACTTCATCATTATGATAAAAATAACAATAACTATATAATGGTCGTAACTAATGTCAACTTCCGTCTAGTTGTAATGTGACTTTTTTTGTAATGCAACAAACAACAAACAACAACAACAACTAGAGTGCAATAAACCGCCTTTTATAGCTTTTAAGTTTTGATAAACATACTTACAAAGAATATTGGAATATTACTTTGTTTTAGATTTAACTTCATTTTTCAATCAATTGTAATTGTAATTCTATTTTTTTTTCACTTTAAGTTAATGTAAAGCGTAATCCTCTTATTTTATACTCATGTGTGTGTTTGTGTGTGTTTTTTTGATTTCGTGTTTTGTTTTTTATTTTTTTCTTTTTTATTTATATATGTTTGATGGAATGGTTTGTGTGCGTGATTAATTAAGATTCCTGTATTCTTAAAATGTGAATCAATTTCTTTATACACATGAAAATTTGTCTTGTAAGCCAATTAATTTTGATGTTGATTTTAATTAAAAAAACAAAAGTAACAAAATAACTAAAAAAAAAAAAACAAAAAATTGCTGTGAGCTTTTGAATGCAAATAACATTTGGTATTTCAATTCTAGTTTTATTCAGCTATTATTTTTATTTTGTGGATTAGCAAGTGAATCAAGTTTTAGTTGATATCAGCATGGAATGATAGTTGTATAACATAAGGGAGGACAGACAAGGAGGAACTTTCTAAGAGTTCAATAAACGAAGCCTTTTTTAAAAGCTATGAAAATCGCATAAGTTCTTAAATGGGATAAAGCGAGAAGGAGAGTTAAAAGCTTAGCGAATATTATAGATTGAAAGAGGACGGATCGAGCGAGCGAAAGAGAGAGAGAGACAGTATTGAAATGAAATTAACTTTCAAATTTCGGGGGCTTCAATTACTCAGTCGAACTTCGAATAGTATGGCATGGAAGTTCGACAATGTATATAATTCAAACTCTTTCCTTAATGAGATAACTTCCTTTATAAAACGAAAAATTTCAATTTCATAGTTGCATGGATTTTATACATGCTATTTCTTTATTAGTTAGATAAGTTAAAAGTTAATTCATCTATTAACGTTAAGTTTTGTTTTTCTCAACAATTCGTCAGATTTGTGTTACGAATATCATTTTGTACAGCTTAATATAGGAGCAGCCGGGCAGGGAGAGGGGGTAACATAAATACACATACTGCTATATGACGAATTTATTTTTACATCCATATTTAACTTTATGGTACGTTTAACACGTTTAGATCTTTGGAGTGTAACCACTTTTGTCTTAACCAAGAAAAAAAAAAAAACACAAATAATAATAATAATTGCAATGCTTTTGGAATATATGCTCTAAAAAGTTTTGCATTCTTTTGTATCATTCGTTTTATGTGAGATTATCACAGGAGGAACTCACAGCGATCGTGTTTAAAGTTAAGTACGATCGGATCGTATTTTATTATTTATATGTATGTATTATTATAATGCATTTAGAACTGTTCGGCCATTAGAAGGACAACAAGACCGCTCCAGCCGGTAAAAGGATTACAGCCCTTGCCCTCACCAGTTGTATCATCATATTGCTCCCATATATAGCCGGTACGCTGATATTGCCTAAAGATATTCTTAACCAGATTCTCGCGCAATTCACCATAGATTTTGCGTGATAGCTGCGCATGCGGTCCTTCTATTTTGCCATAATGCCGCAATGCTTTGACAGCCAAATAGTTAATATTAATCCAGATGGGACCACGCCAATATGGTGGATCGTGTTCGGTATTGCGTTTCATGTACATTGGCGAGTTTTTGGATAGCGAACGCAAACCATAGTTGGTCCACAGCATATTTGTGTCGCGCAGATCATGCAACATTTTGCCCAAATACGGTGAATCATGCTCCATCTGCTCCAACAGCAATGGGAATAAGCTCACATAGCCAAACATTGAGTCCACAAACTTATAGTCCGGTTGCTTTAGCACATAGCGCTGCATCTCCAACGCTGGCATTGCCGCAGGCTTATTACGTTTACCAGCTGTGCGTTGAGTGGACAGCGGCGGTGGTGTTTGTTTCAATGCCACTGCATCCGTGTGTAGACCCCAATCCGAATAGTGTTCACTGAACGGATCCAAATGCAAGCGGTTGAGCTGTCCATTGTCGGTTAGATATGATGCTGTCTCATAGTATTTGACATCATCCTTGCCGAGCAGCGTGGATAGTTCGGCCATTACACTGGCAGCCAAAGCAATCCAACAGCGCAAATCAACATGGCGCTCCTGGAGCGTTGGATGCGAGGCACGCGGATAATCATCTAGGCCCGAGGACAAACTCTTTGGATTTAGTTCACGCACGGTACTAGCATTGCGTCCACGCCATAGATAAGTGCCCATAATCTCACCTGCCGGAATGCGTAAAAATCAGAAAGATTGTATACTATATAGAAAAAACTATCTTACCTCGCTGTGTGGTATTGTACCAGGTGAACCAGGCCTGAAGACGCGGATAGAGGCGCTCGAGTGTGGCAAAGCGACCTTTTTGCGATAATTGTTGCTTGTGCTGGGTTAGGAGTTTGCGAAGTGTCAAAAAGAAAGTGGGAGGATTGGCATTACTGTTGCGTTGAGTGACAAACTCTTCGGGCACCTTGGCCAACGCTTCGGCGCCAAGGATTTGCTCACGCGGTATCCAACCCTCGACATTGAGTAGATCAAACCAATGACAAATGATATCCAGTTCAATGTCCACATCCCAGGAACTTATCAGCAGACCATGGAAACCCTCGTCCCAGAGAAAACCGCGTGGAAAGAAGCTACGCGATGGCACTGCCGTATAGAGTGGTGCCTTCCAATATGGCACAGGGTTTTGGGTGTGCACTGACTGCACCCGACTGGCACCATAGAAGTAACCAATGCCGCCAATCATATTGCTAAAAGCGTTGCGTGCAAAGCGCACCTCATCGGCGCTATAGCCTTTGGCAGCCAATTGGAATGTGTTCTCGAAGCGTGTCTCAAATGCGCCAATCTTCGATTGCAGTGAGTCCGTGTAGGCGCGTCCAGTGGGCGGTTTAGGTATAGATTCGCCCAGAGCAAAGCCCGATGTCGACTGATACGTTATGTCGAGAGTGAAGTCTACCTCGGCGGTGATTTGTATGGCAATGAGATTGGGTTCTGGATTCGTTGAGGGCAATCCATTCTGCGAGATTATCTCACCGGGCAGACCAATAAAACGATTTCCCTGCTTGTTGGAGAACGCACGAAAATGGGCAAATACGGTTTCCTTGAGCTTGCTCAATGTGGACGCCACAGTACTCAAATAGGATTTGTGTAGAATGCGTCCCTTTACTGGATGGAAACGCACCTGAAACTCGCCAAGTCCCTGACTCTCACCATAGACGCCCGGCTCGGGGCTTTTGTCATCCGAAACGTACTTGATGTGCCCGTTGGTGCGTTCATCCAATGCCACATACCAGATCAATGAAATGCTACGATCCCAGGCCCGAGTCGTATTCCGCACCGAGATCCGAGCAGTCCAATCGCCGCCAAACTGCTTCTCGCCGGGATACTTAACAAACGATGTCTTTAGCTCAAAGGGCATATCCTGTATCTGCTGCACACCAAATGTTCGGCCATCATGATGCGTCCAACCATAGCCATCCAAATTGTCGCTCAGCTCGCACCAATGCCGAATCCCAGCACCACCTGGTCCAAGATTACTCGGTATATACCACATGAGGCCCATGACCAGGGAGTGCGGATCGCGTGTCTTCAAACCAAAGTATGTCTGCGGTCGATATGTGCCCCAATAGCGTTCGGGATCATCCAAGCCGGAATGCAAGACCATCTTCTGGTTATCAAATGGCGTATTTACGCGCGTCTCCAAATAACCAAGATAACCAAAATAGCTGGCAATGGCCAAGCACACACAGCCAATCAATGTCTTCCACTTGTCCAGCATTAGTTTTGACGATAAATTGAAACTGAAGCTTCTATTGCTGCTTGTGCTGCGTTGCTTGTGTTTTGCATTCGCTGCAGCAGCAGCAGCAGCAGCAGCGGCAGCTGAAGAAGCTGCAGCAGCGGCAGCACCAGTTGCCGGCTGACTTGTTTTTGGTGCATTGTTGTTGGTGCCGGCTGCGTTGCGCGCCATCTTTGCTTACGTACTACAAATTACAAATAATAATTGTATTTATAATATTTTTTTGGTACACACACACACACACACATACACGTAGGCAATTCGCTTTTAAGACTGGTTGGCAATCGGAGCTGGATGGTTCCGCTCTAGTTCCATATTAGTTCTCAAGAGATTAAAGTTATGCAAAAACAAATATTTGTTTGTTATAACAAAGTGCCAACAATCAACGCAATCAGTAAAGTAATAACATCGATTATTTTACATATTATTAATGACTCTTGAACTAAAACTAATGGGCCATATAAACCAAAAATCTGCTCAAGCAGCGTTGCAACTATCGATGCATTGCTAGTCTATATATCGATAGCTCGTAATCAAGACAGCTGTTTGTTGTGCACACAAACATTTTTTTCATTTTGTTTACACCAACGCAATAAAAATAAAATCCAATGGATTCAAACACGTCGACGATGCCACCCAAACCAAAGCGCACATTTAAGAGCCCCTTTGAATTTCCAAGAAATTGCGTCTATCGTCCACTGCGTCAAATCCACAATATGGAACGCAATCAGAAACTGCCTGCCGATCAGCCCACTTGTAAGTAACCAATAAAAATAAAAAACAGGGTACAAGACCCTGAAAAACTCAAGTTCAATTCACATGTTTTATTTACTGCTTCACTTCACACAGACTTTACGCTTAATGCACCGCCCTCGCTGCTGCCCGCTAAGAAATATTCGGATATTAGTGGTCTACCCGCACCGTATGTCGATCCACATTCAAAGCTACGCTATGCCAACGCCGAGGAATATGCCAATATGCAGCATATGCCCTCGGACATTATTAATGGGTATTTAACCGTTCGCGGTTACACAAGCGCCGTTGGCTAGCAACAGGATTCCAAGCTTCAAGCGAGCCATAAAAAGAAAAAGAATAACAAAAAATTGAGCAAGTTTTAGTTTATGCTCGCTTTTAGATTAATCCATCTTCTTGAAAAGTTTAGTTAAATTTAATGCTTTTGCCCAGCGCTGCCAGATCTCAGCTAGAGAGAAAAACGAGATTCGCTCTTACGGTAAAAAAAAAACAATAATAAATTAACTAAGCATGATTAATGAAACCCAGATCTATTCAAACAGATTTGATTGATCATAAATATATATGTATATATTTCAATGTAGCTCCATAAAAAAAAAGAAAAAACTAATAAAATGCCTAATTGAACTTGAAAACTTTCAATAATAATATACGAGTTTTTTTTTTATATTTTTATTTAAGATTATATAATGTATAAACATGTTAAAAACTAGATCTAATTATGTAAATATGTAGATTTGTTTTTATGTTAAAGCAAGTTTCTGAAACTGCATTTCGTTTATTACTAGAGTTTTGTGTTCTTTTTGTTTTCATTGCGTTTTTTGTTTGTTTTTTAATGGGTGTCATTTGAATATGTTTGTATGTATTTCGAGCACTTGTGGAAGAGATCGTTCGGATGCAATTGCTCGAATTACTGGGACTAGTGCAATCCGCTTCCAGCACGCATTATAATATTTTTGTTTTGTTTGTTTTAATCTAAGTTTTTGTTTGTTGCATTATTCCGAGAATGGAACCCAGGCACCAGGGATCCCCGTTTTTTTTTTTTTTAAATCCATTAGTATGTGTGTGTGTGCTATGTTTAGCCAAAATCGAAGTTTGTGTTGTAGTAGTGACAACTGCAAAAATAACAAAAACGGCAACAACAAACTGAACATATAAATGCTAGCCAGCCTGATTAATTGGCCGTGTAATACTATTCGGCTGCGTCAACATATTAAGATCGGCACGAAAGCTACGCGGCAATCCGGATATATCCAACTGATATTTCAGCACCACCATTGTTGCCAGCGTCTTTAGTGTGGGCTCAAAATCCAGAACATGCAGATCACTATAGTCAATTAATGTCACTGTTGCTGCTGCGGCTGCTCCTGCAGCTGTTCCTGCTGCTCCTCCTGCTGCAGCTCCCACTCCCACTCCTGCTGCCGCTGCTGCTGCTGCTACAATAGCAATTCCTCCGTCAGCTGGTATCGCTTGTGTTGGCAATGTAGATTCATTGGCACAAGCTGTACTACTCTGTGCTGGCTGTGTAGAGCATCGGGGGCTGGTGCCACCGAAAAGGAACATTCGCGTGCCCATCACAATGGCACATTGGCGTCGTCGCGCCGTTGGCGCCTTTCCATTGGCCCGCACCAAATTCCAAATGCGAGTGCGCGGATCGAATGTGTACAGATCATTGAAATGCTGATCGAGCAGACCATTATAGCCGCCGAACACGAAGATCAGTTTGTTATGGACAAACATGCTGTGACTGCGTCGTCCAACGGGAACTTTTCCAGCAGTGAATGGACGATGCCAGACTTTGGTCTTCATATCCAGATAGACAATCTCATGGCAATAGGTCTCCTCTTGGCTATGATACGGGCTGTGCTTATCCCCACGTCCACCAAAGATGTACATGCGTTCCTCCTCGTAGGCGACAGCCGCATGAAAGTCTCGATAAGTTGGTGGCACGCCAAATGTTTGTACATAACGCCATTCCATTGTCTCTAGATTCAAGGCGTGCACATCGCTGCTAAACTCATTGATCTCATCAACAAATCCGCCAAAGATGAACATGCAATTCCCAATGACGCAAGCCGAATGACCATCTCGTGCTCCTGGCAAACAACCACTGACGGTGGGTCGTGTCCAGCGGGCTGTTTTTGGATCGAAACAGTAGAGCACATTGCACAGATGTTCATCGTTGCGTCCACCCCAAATGTAGATGAGTTCCTTGTAGGCGACGACAGTGTGACCATAGCGTTGGAATGGCACTAAAGGATACTTGAGAGGATCACCATTGCTGTCACACTGTTGAGGGACCAGGGTCCATCGCATTGAATGCACATTGAGGACATGGACATCGATTGGTTCATTGAAGCGATAATCATCACCGGTGCAATACCCGCCAAAGCTATAGATGAACTCACCGACGCCAACAGCTGCATGATTTACACGCTGTGGACCACCATCCAGATGCACTGTCCACAGCATATTGTTTCTTTCCAGCTTTTTGGCTATAAATACAACAAAATATACAATTGATATTGTTATAAATAAAGCAAATATTTATATACAAATATTGTGTTAATAACAATACAATATACGACAGAGATCCTGTTACATTACATTTATATTCGTTTTAATCGAATTTCAATTCAGCCTTTATTATTTTACTGTCCAATGTGCTGGCCAGAAAAGTTGTTGTGATAGATTGCAATCACAACCCATTTTATAAAAAGCGCTCGAGGTTAAGATATTGAGAAATAGATTGAATGTGAACATGACCAAAGGCCACAAATTGCACATGTGTATATGATACGATTGAATAAAAAGCTTTCAAAACTTTGTTCAATAAATTCGATACTTTCTGTGCTAGCTAGCTTTTTTTACTGCCAAAAAGTTAACAGCACTAATGCTGTCCAACAAAATTCAATGCAATTTTTTGTGCATTGTTTATGATTTAAGCTGCTCAGCGTTTTTAAACAGCTGTTTGGCAACAATACGCAAAATATTCGTGGAATGAACACCTGAGATCAAAGGCTTCTGTTTCTTTTATTTCGTTCACAAGTGTGTGTGCGTATTATTGATAATATTTTATCAAAATTACTTGCAGAAGAATCACACACGCACACATATGGTTGCAAAAGAGAAAAGCACGAAAGGAGAATGCAAATTAACTTTCAAGCTTTCCTTTGCTGTCCTTTATGTCTCGTGTTTCAGTTTTGCTTTTCTCGTTGAATTTTTTGGAATGTTGTGCAAGATGTCTTGAAATGGTATTTGGCGAGCGACTCTAATGTACAATAAATATTTATTATCTGGTTAGGGGGCCTTGAGGTTTTGCCCACTTATTTACGCTTACCTCACACGAAGAGACTATTATTGCACTAGGGGCCAGCGCCGCTTGTCAACTGATTTGGGAGTTGTTGTTTGTCTGGCTAAGCACTCTAATAATATTTGATACAGTTTTCGATAGTATAACAATAACTTACGACTGTGTATTTTTTCCCCGTATAGCGCGTGGTATTGCAATGCGAATTGTGTGTATTTTTCTGTCTTTTTTTTTATATATTTTTTTTGTGTGCTGTAGGCAGCAGCAGCAGTAGCAGCAAATTCTGTCGGATAATTTTAGCTGCCTATCGATGCTATCGAAACAAGTATGCATCGATATTTAATGAGTTTCAGTGTGTGACCAGAGTGCCAAAAAAAATACTGTGGCTCTGCACAAATTCCCCACACACAAACACACCAGCGAGCACAACAGCAAAAAAAAGAAACAGCACGCAAAATGAGCAAACGCAAACAAATATTGTATTCGGTTCAATAAATTGATCAAAACATAAATAATGCAAATTTATTGCATTATAAGTGTACAAACGTTGTGAAGAGCCACAATTAAGTGTCATTTACTGAGTGGGTCGTTGTTGCTTCGATTTGTTTGTGTGTGCCAGTGAGTGTGTGTGTGTGTGTGTGTGTGCGTGTGTGTGTTTGTATGTACATATATAGCGCACAAAACAACACCAACAACAAAATAACTTTGCAACTGCAACTGCAACAGAACCGTAAGTTGTCATAAGTTTTTGCGTACCTTCATTCCTTCGCAAATGTTTGTTTGTGTTATTTAGTAGGAGCATAAGAAAATATGTATGCATGTATGTCAGCAAACAAAGTACAAGTACATATGTGTGTGCCACCTTACGTATAAATGTATGCATGTCAGTTTTTTTTTATACATATATGTATGTACATACATATATAAGCTTTTGTCTTAGCCTCTTCCTTTAGATGGACAACAACAACAACGATGGCTACTCTGCAACGCAGTTCGCTGCGTATGTAAAAGAGGAAAACAAAAACCCAAACAAGAACTTTTTGTTTTCGTTACAAGCATTTATTTTCGTGTTCCTGTTTGTATGTTCATATGTACATACGTATGTAGATGCCTATGCATTTGTACGTAAGAGCAGATAGTGAATTGTGTGTGTGTTGTTGTTGTTTTTGCTGCTGAACAAATTGCGTCTTTTAGCAACTCCAACGCGCGATAAACAACATTGGCAAGTGCGAGTGAGAGCCTGCGTCATTAAAGTTCATTCATCTGATCTCTCTTTCGCGGTCTTTTCGCTGTTTTTATATGTCCCCCGCTGTTGCTTCTCCTTCTCAGCTGTTCTTCGTTCAACTACATACATACAAACATGCATATGCACGCTTTGTTATTGCGACCATACCCCTTCCACCCACCGTTAAGCAAGCAATGAGTCTACTTTGCTTTCTGCTTTTGATGTTTGTTGTGTTTTTGGTACTGAACGTTGCGCACCCTTGCAAACACAGACACATTCTCATGCAAAGAGCAGCTGTATTGCGCATGTGTGTATGTTCGTATGCGTTGCCAACGCCACCACACAACAGACACACAGCTGTTTCTGCGCTGTATTTTTGTTTACGCTTTCTCCCTATCTCTCTCTCTCTCTCTTTCTTTCTCTCCCTCTCTATCTGACTCGCCCTCACCCACTGGCCCCTGACTGCTTGGCTGACTGGCTAGCTGGCTAGCATTTCTGTCGACTGCGACTCTGCTGGCTTTGCAACGCAATAAATTTTGTGTTGTTATTTTCTTTTGCCGTCTGATAAGATTATAGGTATTATTTTTGTTTCATCAGCTGTTGTTGGTTTTTATTTTTATTTTATTTTTTCGCTTTTGTTGTGTATCGCTTCGTTAGCAGCAGTAGTAGCAGAATTAGTTACCTGTGACTATCTCATATTTAAATTGTTAATCATAATTATATTTATTGCCGATTCTCATTGCACCTCCCCCCCCCCCCCCCCCCAACACACACAAGTGTAAATTTAAACAGCAATTTGCAGAGCATTGCCATTGACGGTATTGACCCCAGTCAGAAGCAACAACAACAAACCCTGGGTATTTGTGTGTGTGTGTGTCAGTGTGCGTGATGCGTGGGTTCGCTCTTCTTGTTGTTGCCCTGCTTTGGGTTCACCTCTTTGTTTGAAAGACAACCAAAAAAAAATAAAATAAAAAACGACACAAATCTTCTATTGACTTTTTTTAAGGCGCCCGCAAAATGAAAGCGCAGCGGGTAGATAAATAGAAAAGAAAGAAAGAAAAAATACTTGTAAGACATGAATAGCGAAATTTGGGGCGAGTGTGCAAAATTGCGTGCTTGTGAATAACTGTAAATGCGTATTGTCAATTAAGTAAGAGCATGCTGATTCCTAAACCGATCCAGTTGCTGAGCTGACTGCATAAAACCAGTGTGTGGCAGTCGTTTGCAACTGACACGACAGTTAATGGGGGGTGGGGATCAAGTAAGACCAGTCACCTCGTCGTCGTAAAAAGAAAAAACAGCAACAATCACAACTTATCTCACACAACGTTGCAGATATCGGCACACATGCACTGAGAACCGTTACCGTTACTGAGCACATTGCCTTTTGTCATACAGTGTAGTTGAAAATAATGCGTACACCAGCAATATACATATGCACACATAATGAAGTTATAATAGCTCCAATTAGTGGAAAGCAACAGTTGGTAAAAAAAAATTAAGTTCTGATCGGAGCACCCGTCTTATTGGAAACCTTGAAAACATTATTCCAAACTGATGATATCGATCGAATTGATTGTCATCTAATAAGATCGCATGTGTACAAACTTTTATGGCCATGAATGTAACACGCATGCTCTCACTGTCACCGCTACCTCGTTCAAGGCTGCTGCTGTTGTTGTTGTTTTTTTGTGACATGGCGCTCCGGTCTTTATACATATGCCCACACTTAGCAGCAACAACTACAGACAACAAGAAAAACGGCCACAGCAATAACAAGAATATTGGGTTAACAATTCTAACGGTAATTGGGTGTGCAATGCATATTGAATTTTTACATTTTACCTTGCGTTAAACTCGCACACATGCAAACACCGTTACAGAGGTACTACACGCATTGTTATTGTTATTGAGAACTAACTAGTAAATTGCCTGAAGCACATACAAACATATGTACATATGTACATACGTATACATACATATGTATGTACGTACATATGGTACTTGACAGCGTTCTCATAGCTTCTGCTTGATTTTGCTTCTTGATTGCATGTAATATGCGTATGCATATACTATGAACGTTGTGTGCGTTTCTGTGTGTGCTTTTTGTTGCTTTGTTTGTTCATTTTGCAATTGGTGGCGCTGCTTGTTGCGTTGCAGTCGCCACTGCCACCTGTATGGCACAGTGTTGCTGGTGTTGTTGTTGCTGCCTTTTCTTTACTTCTTTGTATGCTGCTAAAAACGATGAAAGAGGCGGCCTGCGCTGCCTTCGTTGCCGTCGCTGCCTCAGCTACAGTCGACAGTTGCCAACAACAGCAGCAGCAGCAGCGACGACGACGCTGCCTGTCAGTCGCTCGTTACATTTCGCATAGCGCGCTTTGGTTTTTGATTGCAAAATAAAAGTGAAGTGCCAAAGCAAAAAAGCCATAAGGCAGCCCAGTCAATATAATATATTAATAATAACAACAACCACAGCATCAGCAACAGAGAAGCATTAAAATTAACAGAAATCAAAACCGTAAGCGATTTGGGTGCCAAAGAGAGCATTTTTAGCTTCCTTTTCTTATTCACATTTCGTTCACTGAACTCGCGAATTTCTTGTTGTTGTTGGCTTTCTTGTTTGCTCTCTTCTGCTGCTCTTCTTCGCTTGTAATTTGTTGTTTTTTTTTTTTTTTTTTTGAGTGCCAAAATAACATGTTATTTAATTAATTAATGATTCAAGCGCCACTTTACATTGGCGCCAAAAAGTTGTAAACGTTTGTTGTTTTATCTGATTTTTTGTTTAATTTTGCATACTAATTATTTAATATTAAGACGCAAGACTTTAACACACCCCACCCGCGACTCTCCATAAGTTTAGCTCTTTGTTGTCTGGAACCCAAATGCAGCGGGAGCTGAAGCAGCAGCAGCAGCCGCAGCAGCAACCAACCCTAGCCAAGCGCATTTCCCAGTTGACGCTGTTGCTTCTTTGTTCACGTCGCCGTCGCCGTTGCTGTCGCCGACGCTGACGCTACAATTGGTGTTCCCATTCCACCCGTTTCATTTCCTGTCGCTCCTGTTTCTTTGTTTCAGCCGTCAGCAGGCAATTTTCATTGGAGATTGAACAGAACAAACCCCAGCGACGATATTGTCGAGGGCTTGGCCATCCCACACAGAAAAAAAAGCAAGGGTGCTAATTATGGAAAATGTAGCGTACATACCGATATACATACATACATACGTATGTATGTCTTGCTGTACAGGCAAACTTCTCTATCGCATATTTTGCTATTTGCTTAAAAACTTAAATTAACTCAAACGCTAAGCTAATATGTTGAGTGGTTTGTGTCGAATTCTTAAGAATTGCCATTGAAATTGCTTAAAAATATTAACATGAAGATAATCAGTCTCCTTGATTAATACCCTTAACTCAAGTGTTTTCCCGTCTGTTAAGAGCAATGGTTTCAATTAGCAATGTTTCACTGTACACTGCTAGCTGTTTGTCGAATGCATTTCCTGGTTATTCATATAGACTTGTTTACTGTTGTTTACTTGCTGCTCGAAAATTGTATGAACTTCAACACTTATTTGATTGCTAAACATTATTAATCGCACT
Source organism: Scaptomyza flava (assembly GCA_030179655.1). Classification (NCBI taxonomy): domain Eukaryota; kingdom Metazoa; phylum Arthropoda; class Insecta; order Diptera; family Drosophilidae; genus Scaptomyza; species Scaptomyza flava. The sequence goes on from JARNME010000314.1 coordinate 11,506,620, forward strand.
TTTTTCAACTTTCTTAAAACTAAAAAGAAATCTATGTTAATAATGAAGAATAACATGTTTGTAAAGCTTGTAAAAGTTGTAAGTTCATTTTTATTAAAAATAAAATAATCCTTTCAGTTAATTTGTTCATTGTTAATTCGTCGTTCATTGATAACAAAGCAACAAACTGAACACAAACAACTCCCATTCAATTACACACTGAATGGGGCGAATTGAAATTAACACTCATCCTTTACATACATACATACATACATACAAATAAACTATACTCATTTAGTGAAATACTAACAATAGAAAGTGTGAGAATGTAGGGAGGGGTGTATGAAGTATATTAATCAATTTTGTTGTCGCTTGTTTTTTTTTTTGGTAGACAGCTGTTTATCGTAAATGTGTTCGTAAGAGTTGATGTCGATTGGTTTCAGTGTTGCCAACAATGTTGACGAAAAAAAAAAACGGTTTATCATTATTATTTTTGTGTCGTTTTGGCCAACAAAGTTTGAAGTTGTTTGCTTTGTTTAACAAAAATATATATGCAGTACGACCTCGCTAAACGCAACACCCGACTTCTTAACAGCTGTTCAGAAGAGCATAAATTGTAATAAAGTACAGTTTTGAACAGCGATTTATTCCTTTTGGAAATACGTCTCGTGGCAAGAACAGAAAACAGAAAACTTTCCCTCGGTTTTTGCAATTGATTAAAGTTGAATAGGTTGCTTTGAGCGAGGTCGTACTGTATGTGTGTGTACATGTGCATATGGTCATGCAGCGAATCTTATAATGCCCGTTCTGCAATGAGAGAAAGAAAAAAAGTTGTTTTTTTTTCAAGCAATTGGCGGTTTTTGCCACCATATTGCCATCACTGATTGTGTAAGTGGGGTTGCTTGTTCCGTCTCCCCCTCACTCACTCACACACTTGTTCGCTCCCTTGACAATCGCTGATGCACTTCATTGTTTCCATAAATCTTCAAGTTGCCAAAGGCGCTAATAGATATGCATCATCAGCAATATCATAAGTATAAGCTAGGAGAGAAAATGAGAGTGGGAGAGGCAAATGCATTAGAGAGTCATTTCCCCCTTCCTTCATTCTGCACCCTTTTGATTTACTTGTTCTTCAAATTGGCCACAATTTGTTGGGTTGGCTAAAAAAAAATATGTGCATATGTACGTACATATGTATATACATGTACATATGTATTCCCATGTGTATGGTGATGCATAGAGACTCGCAAAATGGAAATCAATAATGCAAATGCAGCGGTCATATTGTGCACTCTCCCTCTTTCGCTCTCACTCTCACTCTTGCTCTTGCTCTTGCTCTCTTTACCTCTCTTACTCTATGATGCCTTTTGTCTGGGCGATTTGCATAACAGTTGCTTATGGTTGCTGTTGTTGTTGTTACTGCAGCAAATTGCTTGCATTTTAGATTACATATTTATATTATTGGCTGCAAAAGTAAAAAGTAAAAGAACAAAAAGATTGAACATGCACATTAATAATCATTTGCCTTTTGTCTTTTGGCAGGAAATCTGATACATATACATGATACATGTGTACACACACATGCATATGCATATGCATACAAAACATTCGCATCCAAAAAGAGAGCGCACGTGGATCAGCAGCAGCAGCAGCAGCAGCCGCAGCAGCAGCCGCAGCCAGACAGACAAAAGCCAAGCAAAGCAATTACATTGAGGTTTGTCCTGTGTTTTGACCTCACCACCACAACGACACTGGCACAGACGTTGCTGGACATAATCGTTCAATGACAGCAGCCACAATCGCTGCCTCTGCCACTGCCTCTGCCGCGGCGCCGTCGTTGTCATCGTCGCCGTCCGCTTTAAGCAATGCAACGCGCAGTTAACGCCCAGCAGCAGCAGCAGTAGAAGTTGCCGACGCAAGAGTCGAAGTCGAAGTCCGAATCGAATTCGAAGTCAGAGTCGAAGTTAAAGTCCCGGCTACAGAAGGTAAGAGCGAGAGAGCAGGGAACAGCAGCTTACCGTTAAATGCCAAAGGTTCGCAAAGAAAAAAGAGACGTAATGTTAACTAAAAAAAGTCGCAGTTTAAATACCCTGACAAAACATATAAAAGAAGCTTTATGCATAAAACAACATTCAAATAAACTTTTATTTCTTTTTTTAACAGCGGGCCAATTGACAGTGGTCAAAAAGTGAACTTCACTGTTGGAGACAAACGTAGAGTATCAAGCAACCAGCTACAAAAGCAAAAAACATTAACGCCAAGCCAAACCACACGCCCAAAAATAACGCACGACGCCAGCATCAGTATCAGCAGCAGCAGCAGCAGCAGCAGGAAAATAACTGTTACAACTTAAGTAAACCGTACAGTTACAGTCAAGCCAAGCCACCCAGCAACAACAACAACAATGGTGAAAACCTTTCAAGCCTACTTACCGTCCACAAATCGGACCTACTCATGTGTTCATTGCCGTGCGCATCTCGCTTCCCACGACGAGCTCATCTCAAAGTCGTTTCAGGGCAGCCAAGGGCCGGCATATCTTTTCAATTCGGTGGTGAATGTCGCCTGCGGTCAGACGGAGGAGCGTGTGCTGCTCACCGGACTGCATGCCGTCGCCGATATATATTGTGAGTGCTGTAAAACGCCGCTTGGCTGGAAATATGAGCATGCGTACGAGTCCAGTCAAAAGTACAAGGAGGGTAAATTTATAATTGAGCTGGCGCACATGATCAAGGAGAATGGTTGGGATTGAACGATGGCGGCAGCGGCAGCGGCAGCGGCGGCGGCGGCGGGGCGTGTGGCACGTGAGTGAGGCATGTGGAGACGCAGGCAGGCAGGCAGGCAGGCTGGCAAAAGGATTACGTTAAAAGCGATGCTGCAAATTTAAGTAGCAGCAGCAGCGTCAGCAACAACAACGCAAGTTGTTGTTTTTTGTGCGAGTGCAAAAATGCAAGAAAAATGGCGAGTCGTGCAAGCGAGAGGGCAAAAGCAGCGCCAGCGATCGAGCGAGTGAGCGAAAGTGCATCGAATCGAATCAGCATCGGGAATCGTAAGCGAAAGAGAGCGAAGGAGAAGGAATGAGGAGAGTTCGAGAGTTTTAGGGTACCACAACATATATGTTAATGCTATTATATAGTACATAACTCGTCGTATCTTTTAGAAAACCAAAACAAAACAAACACAGACACACACACTGCATCACTAAAACGCATACATATACATACATAATACAGCTCCAGATGGGCTTTGGAGTGATCTCTGCGCTGGCAGCAGCTGCAAATTTTGAACTGATGCCATCTTTACTCACCTTAAACGCAAACATACATATATACACACACACACATATATCATTTTTTTTTTGTTGTAATTTTCTTATTTTGAGTTTGCATACTTAATATTTATAATACTTTTTGGGTTAAACTCTATACTAGATATTTACTTACCTGTTATACCCATAACCGATGAAATTGTTAGAAAGGCAGAAGAATGCATCCCCCATGAAGCATATATGTATGTATTTTCATTCCTGATCAGCATCAAAAGCCAATTCGATATTGACATATCCGTCTTCTTTTCCGTCTCCGAGACGATAAATTGTTCCAAAACAAATTTGTTGCAAATATTCGATAAATCTGGCGCTTTCTGACATACACATAAAAGATCGAGGGTGCTGGGTATCTCCTAGTCGAGCTTACTCGACTAGATCCTTTTCATTTGTCTTCTTATTGTAATTTTGATATTTTGCAGTTTGCAGTTTTCTTTCTTTTTTTTTTGTGTGGAAATGTTTAGTTTTTCGGCACAAAGAAAAAAGAAAGAAAAAGAAAAACTTGCACTGCCAAAACATGAGAGAAAAATATTTACTAACAAATTTAAATGGCAAGCAAAAATCAAAATTTACACTATCATACAAAACACAAACAACAAAATACATACATACAAACACAGACATGAACATTTTCATTGTAGTAGTTATAAAAAAGCAAATATTTAAAAATAAAAAAAATATATGTATTCAATGCAAGTTAGCTTGAAAAATCTGCATATACTTATAGTATATATATATATATATATGTGAAAAAATAGATAAGCAGAATAATGCAACCTAATAACCATTGCAGAAAGCATTAAACAACCAATATTTAAATAAAGTATACAGCAAATTGTGAATGCCAATAAAAGAAAAACAAAAAAATAAATGAAATGCAAGCATTGTGAGTAGAATTGTAGCAAGAACAAACGCTAGGTGGCGCCACATAAACTTCTAATATCTTTAAGAGTATACGTTTTTTTTTAAACATTTATTACTTAGTTTAAACAATACACAAATGTTCTACTGTAATGCAATATTAGGGGCGTACAAGATCTGTGAACGAAAAGTAAACAAAGAAATTATATAAAATACATACATACATACATACATACAGGCGTGCGTATGTATGATGTATGTTGTTGTCGCAGAAACAATATATATTTAAATATATAGTATATCGTAACAAATAAGAGCAAAATACAAATCAAAGTAAAGCTCGATCAGCAGCAGAAGAAACAAAAAAGAAAATAAATTTTTATTATAACAAGTACATAAATTAATATGAAAAAATAACTGCCAAGAACTATTCGAGTTAATGATGTTCTCTAAGTAGTAATAACTATATAAATGTATATGGAAATATATTTTGTGGTAGCATTAAACATAAAACAAAAAACAAAATACAAACAAATAAGCAAAATCAAACAATAAATGGAAATCTCTAAAGCAAAATTGCCTAAAAAAAAAAAAATAATATGCAAAAATATATATTTCAATGAGTTTTTATTTAAATAACAGTGCACGTTGCACAACTTAATGATCTTTTCAAAATACTATATATCATCCAAAGTTGGAAAGCTAAAGTAACAATAGTTTGGTGTCTGCAGTTTACGATTTTCAAAACAAAACACTTAACTTGCTTTAGTTTATCAGCATGATCTTTAATTTTTGAATAGTATATATATATGGTTGTTGCTACACATTTGTTTTTTAGAATTATGGTTTCCAAATTAAAAAAAGCTTTGACGACAAACCAAAACAAAAGAACAAAAGCAAAATGATACGTTTTATTAATCAAGTAACGAGCTATGCTATTTTATAAAATTTTCAATCCCAGACTTTTTGGCAGCTCTATAAGTATACTACAGTTAAAAAAAAATCTAGCATCTGTTATACTGGATCAAATCAATCAGAAAATACAAAAATATATATACTACATACTATAAAACACAACACATTCATCCAAGTGGGTCGCAACATAAAAGTTCAAGTTCAAAGCATACATTTTATTCTATATTATACTAAAAAATATTTCATCTACAAAACACACAAATTTATATACATATATGCATATATATTTGTGTATGTGTATGCAAAACGTGATATAGTAAAATTGATGTATTGATGTAAACATATATTAAAGAGATTATACATATACAACAAGAATTAATGTCAAATCATTGTAGCTAATGTTAGTTTTATTCATGAGCACTGAATACTTATGTTATACGCATACATGCACACATACTACATACATACATACATACAAAACGAAACCACCTTAAAGTGTACATCTTGATGTACAGTCAACACCAAATAAAACGCACACACAGAGTCACATCCAATATGCTGACGTAGATAATATTATGCAAAGATAATTGTGTTTGTGAATTGCAAAACAAAAGAAAACTGAACAACAACAAAATGAAATATTATATACATATGATAAATATAGTAAATATATCAACATATATTTAATAACAAAAGCCATGGTTGCAATAAAGCGCAATTTTAGCTCATTTTATGGCATTTTATTTGTCCGCATTTCTTAGCTTTAACAAGAGTATATCCCTTAAATTTGATAAAAATCCAAACAAATTATATTGTTTCAAGCAAAAACTTATTGTTTTGATCAAGCTATGATTGTGGAAAGTTTAGGCATTTTTTTTTATACTTTATAATTTTCTTTTTCTTTCATATTTGAAAGTGTTTTAATCATTTATTATTTTCTGAAAAAAGCTAATTTCTGCTGGAGCAGTGTTGGAAAACGTACGTTTATACACTTTTTTTGGATTTATGGCTTTATGTTTAACTGTTCCTTGAATGCGGTTTTAAGTAAGTAAAATACACGTATTAAGATAATCATCATGAAATTGACATGAAATTTAATACAAGCCCAGTTAAAAGTTTGCATAGTATTTGTGTGTGTGTGTGTTATTTTTTTAAGTGTGCGCGAAGCTCAACATGCATCTGTGTTTGTAAGTGTGTGTGTGTGTGTGTGTGTGTGTGGATAATGTAACTGTGCATTTCATTCAATATTCAATTGGGTTTACTACGTAAGAATTTTACTTCCATTTGTTCTGTTCGTAACACCATTTGGATGATAGCCCAGTTATGGGCTCAATTTGCAAGTGTATTATGCGACGCAATTGGGCCTGACGGCGTTCCTCCTGGAACGTCTCGGGTAGATCGTCATATAAAAAGATACTATAGGCCAAGGACACAAGTAGCCCAACGGCAATCGACCAAAAACCCAAGCCAAGAGCCAGTTTCCATTCCGGCGTAAAATGCTGAAACTCTGCATATGTCTGACAGAAACTGTGACGATACAATTTCTTCTTGTCCTGCAGCGATAGCTTCTTCCAATCGCCCAGTTCCTTTTCGCGCAGGCCACAAATCTCGGGTGTTACCTCGCGATAGCGTATGGCCGGAAACGGAAAATCGGAGCAGTCAATATAAACGGGGCTGCCATTAATGCCAAAACCGACAACCTCACGGCCACCGCCCATTACCTTGGTGGCATCCTCATGGGTGAAGCGACGCGTCATAGCTGAGATTCGGGTTGCCCCTTTTGCTGCTCCTGGCAGACTACGCAAGCCAGCGTAACGTAGCAACTGCATGCTGCAGCATGATAGTCGGTGATTGTTTGGCTACACTTTATATATATTTATGTTAAATGGGTCATTGGCCCATTGGCTTACCTGCACTAAGGTCTACTTTTCCGTTATAGTCTGTTGGCAATTTGCTGAAGTTCTTTTTTGGGTATTTTTGTATTATATTTTTCGTTTCTTTTCTCTCTTCGAATTGATGTTTCTGTGCCAATAAATCTTACTGAATGTCGTTTTTATTTATTATTCGGACTCTCCAGGCAATTGACAGCTAGCCTGCTAGGGTTGCCATCACACACACACACACACACACATTTATATTGTATATTTAATCAAAGTCGTCGAAGTTGGGTTGCTAAAGTAGCCCTTTCCTTCTCAAGTCGCCAAGTGCCGACAGACAAAATGTAAAACGTCATCTACAACAAAAAGAACGATGAAAAAAAAAAAATGAACAAATTTACACATGTTTTCAACAGTGCTGGCAGATTTTGCATGAAAAAAGCTTAAAAGAAGGCCATAAAAAATTAATACATAATTTGAAGAAAAAAAAAATAAACATTTATTTTATTCAAAAAACAAAACAGTTTTATACATTTTCAACTTTCTAGTAAACTCAATAGACAGAAAACTACATCTTCAAAATTAAAAAAATTGATTTTTAGTGCAACAAACAGTTATTTCATGTCCTAAAAAACCGCATTATACAATACAATTCTTTTATTCAGGTGACATGACCTTGATCCTAATCAAAACTAAACTTTTTTGTTTTTTTTTTTTTATATTTTCGCTAATAAAACTATATATATATTTTATTAAATATTAGAGGTTATATTGATATTAAAATAGTTTCTTTGCAACTATTCTGCTGTCAAGTTATCCTTAAGCAAAGGTAAATCATTTCGAAATATGGTTAATAAATGCTAGAAAACAAGCTCAATAAAATGGCTAAAATGGCAACACATCCACACTAAGCCAACATAGTTTTTACATGTATACTTCTTGAATACATGGTTTTTTTTTTTTTTGGTTTTGGTTTTGCCTTTTGGCAAGCCAAGTCAAGTGGCAGCGTGGCAATGAAATGAAATAAAATGTTCAGAATAGGAACCTTATCCTTTTGGCAGCAGGACCCAAGTAGCTGGAAAATGAAACAATAAAGAAATACAAGTCCGGAGTAGGCAAGAATAAAGAAAAATGAAAAACAGAAGAAGCAAAAAAAAAAAAAAAAAAAACGACATGCGAGCAAGACAGTTGGACACGTTAAGGCGTAAGCCTCACTCCGCCTATCTTGGCATGGCATCGTCTCAAAAAACCAGTTGTCAAAGTTCGCTCAATTTTGACGTAGGTCAATTTAATTTGAAGAGATTGTAAAGCCAAAATGGCATATCTGTAACTCAGCCACATACGCCTCCTTTGGCCTTCATTTTAGCATTCGTTTGTCTTTTTTTCTTTCTTTTTGTTGATGCTCTAAGCGGATGTGTGTGTGTGTGCAAGTATAGCTTTCACCTAATGTTTTCAATTCAATAGAATAATCTTTTTGGGTCTTGTCTTAAGTGAGAAAGTGAACCTGAAAGACAAGATATGCCCAATAAATTCAATGGTCGAATTGAATAAAATTTGAATATGTAAAGTCTCACCAGCACCAAAGACTTTTAAGATTATTATTATATTAAACTTATAAATAGTTAAGGATACTTAAGAGTAACTTTTACTACGGCGATTAAAATATACAAGTGCTTTTATTTTTTAATCAATAATCAAACAAAAAACAACAAAAGTATGGTGACCCAATGTTTGGGGTACTACAGCTTTAGTTAAAACAAAATATTCATAGTTAAACTTTTTATCTTTTAACAATTCTAGTGATTAATATTGATTTTTACAACCATATTTCAGTTTGAAAACAAACTTTCATGCATGTAAAGAGAAAATTTGTTCAAAAACCCAACGAAAGGAATGATGATGCCATTATTTAAGCGTACTGTGTGGTAAGTTGTGTTTCCTGCTGTTGTTGTCAGCTTATCCGTGTGCGTGTGTGTGTGTGTGTGTGCGTGTTTGTGGCCTGAGTTGCATGTCCTGTGTGTTTGGGTTTTTTAAGCATTTAATTAATTTCGAAAGCGACAGATGAAGAGCTTGAATGGGCTAGTTAAGCGCATTTTACAAACAGCTTCGGCTCCACATGGGAACACATCAAGTGCAATGCACAGCAGGCCAATCATATTTTGCCTGGCATGTCGACGCACATAGACAGCCGGACTATACTAGTTAACGAGAGAAAGGGATAGAGAGATGAGTAGATGAAAAAGAGTTGGGTGCCGAGGCCTGCCTGTCACTACTTGAATATCTTATAAAGCGAGAGAGAGAGAGAGAGAGAAAGAGAGAGTGAGCGTACAGTTTAGTGTAGTTAGTCGACAGTCGACAGCAGTTGTCAGTTGACAGCGGCAGTGAGCCGTGCCCGGTTGGCAGCCGTAGCTGTCACATGCAATGCCCTATCATTCGCAGCAGCATTCAACCACGACCTCAGTAGCAGTTGCAGTTGACGTCACAGCTAGCTAGCGATACCAACAAAAATTCACGAAAATCACTTCCTACTCCTTTGTGCATTTTGTGTGAACATTTAAGTGCACTCTAACTGCATGGTAATATCACAAACACACATACACTAACGGAGACGAGTATATTGGTTCATTCAAAGTTCAAAGTGACACAAATCAAATATGTTTTATGTATCTATTGAATTTCAGTCAGGTCATTAGTATTATCATATAATGTATTTATTTTATTTTTATCGTAAAAACTTTAAAGAGATTTTTGGGAAATTTCGTTTTTTTAATGCTACAGTAAGCACAAGTTGTTGTGCAATCGTAAGGTTACACCAAGATCTAGGATCAGACAGCTTTATACCCGATGCAAGAAGCACTGTTCGCGATGTCAGCATTAAAACTATATGTTTGTATGTGTGTAAGGGGGGAAAAAAAAACGCATTCAGCCCAAGTGCCATAAAGTGACAAATCCATCAACGGCTCGGAAATGAAATGATGCGAAGCGTGAGCAATTTGTCTCCCATGAAACGAAACGGAATGATACCGAGTAAATGTATACATATGTATGTATGTACATATGTATGTATATACATATATTCTTATACGGCAAGGCAGCGTCAATTGAATTGCTAGTGCACTGGCGTGGTGGGTGGCTCTCAGCGCTAAGCTTTTGGGAGAAGTTACAACTATATACACATAATAACACACACATACATATGTACATACATAGCAGTAACTGGCACCGTCTGCGGTCTCGCTACATTGGGGTCTGTGGTATAATAACGACGTGAGCAAACCATTTTCCGCTCTACTGTACCACAGTGCACTCAATGCAATATGTATGCATGTACTATTTGTCGTTAAGTTTGCTGCCGCATAAAACCGCGTCTGAGTGCATCCAAAAAAAAAAAAAAACACCCTAAGCTCCACATCTCTAGGACAGTCAATATAATTGATTTGCTTGCTTATAATAATAGCTATAATAAAATTTGCTCAAATCTTAAGTGTTAACCTTTAAAATGCGCACATAAGTGCATAAGTAAAGAAAAAAGTCCGAAAGGCAAATTGTTTTTGGTGAGCCACACAATCCACAGAAAGAGTGGATTAACTGTATTTGCTGATATTTTGTTTTTGTGTGTGAAGTGCCAAGTAATTCATCTATTGCTGCTGTGCCAAAAGAGAGAGAGAGAGAGACAGAGAAGCAGAAGAGACAACTAACGGTGATTTGATTATTCTGTTGTTGTTATTGCTGATGACGGTGGATGCAATTTTTCTCGTAGTTCGATTTTACAGCTGAATACATACATACATATGTACATAAATGAGAAATTAATCTTGTGTGCCCTCAATAAAAATAGTAAGTAAAACGGTTATTTAAAAATACATGACTTTCTGTTATTACCTTTATAATTTCCAATTGGGCCAATAATTATTAGCCTGCTCTGTCTCCAATAGCCAATACTCCAAGGAGGCTTAACAGCATTGACTGCTTGGTGATTTATTTATGTAGTTTGCACATACACACATGCATAAGTATGTACATATATTCGCACAGCATTGAGCCTGAAAAATAAAAATACCACCACACACATTGTGAAAGATGCAACACAGCATTTTGTGGACATTTTGCAAGCTGCAAATAAAGATTTAATTATGCTTGCAATAAATTTAATTTCATTGTGATTACGTAGCTGTATTATACTGCCGTAAAAGTACATATACATAACTACACTGGCGTACTATTTAAATTGCCAGAAATCGATGTATAATCGATGTGTAATTATATACATTGGCACTTATAGTTGAGCAGGGACTTAAGAGTTTTATTAAAGTATTATAATTATACCCTTCACATGTGAATCAGGGTATATTGAGTTTGTCATGAATCTGTAACGCCTTAAAGGAATGATGGGAGACCCCATAAACTATATATCAAAATGATCAGGACGAGCTCAGGAATTGATTTCCGTCCGTCCGTCCGTCTGTCCGTCTGTCCGTCTGTCCGTCTGTCCGTCTGTCTGTTTCAACACGATTTCCGGCCAAACTGCTGAACCGATCTTGATGAAACTTTCACAGATTGCTTAGATCATGTCGGGTTTGTTCACTATGAAATTTCATCCCGATCGGAGCATTCTACGATATAGCCACCATATAAATTTACCATATCAACACGATTTCCGGCCAAACTGCTGAACCGATCTTGATGAAACTTTCACAAATTGCTTAGATCATGTCGGGTTTGTTCACTATGAAATTTCATCCCGATCGGAGCATTCTACGATATAGCCACCATATAAATACAAAAAATCTATTAAAAAACAAAATTGGACTAAAAAACTAAAATACCAAAATTACTACACGAGGATTCGAACCCGCACCTACCGGATGAGAGTCTGGCATACTTACCACTAGACTATACAAGAGTTTAACAGAATAGCTGAATATCTATTCTTAAAATTAACATAGGTAATTCGATGCACCGAATATTAATAATTTAATGCCTTATAGTCTTTCGAGATTTTCACGCAATAAAAAATAAAAATACAAATTAATCCACGTGTGAAGGGTATCATAGTCTTGGCATAGCCAAAATTAACTATGCGGCACTATGTTTTTTTAATTGAAGTGAAATACTCGTAACATTTCATGTTGTTCTTTGATAGCTCTGGCTATAAGAATGAGGATTTATGGATTGATCGATTTTCTGGCATCGATTTGATCGATTTCCCAGGCAATATATAGAAATCAACACAGAATATACTTGACATAAACTACAAAAATCGAATACAACATTCGATTATTTTAATTTGATATGCATTATTAATATTTTTCAAATTTTTCGGGCATTTCTATCGTTTCAGGTTTAAGTGAAATAAGCTTAAAAATTTACAGGTGAGTGAAAAAATAATTTAATTCAAAGCTCAACTTTGTGCGGAATTAAATTTGAAATGCAGTCAAAAAAAAAACTATTGCTAATGTCTAAATGGCTAAATTGTACTTCGTTATAAGCGATTTATTTGTTACGATTGAAAAAGTTGGATTTGTATATACATACATACATATATATATATATATACATTTTGTGCACTCAAATTGAGCGTAAACTTTTTTGTTGCCTAACGGCGCATTATTTGCCAATTCACACACAGACACACATACACACACACGTTCACACAAACCCCCACCTGCACAAATGTACACATAAATTTTTCATAGTTATTTTCCGCGCGCTGTCAGCAAAGAGTCCAGAGTGCAGTTGTGCAGATTTGAGCTATGTTCGGCCATAAGCCGTTTATGCCCTTGATTTATTACGGGCCAACAAATCACCAACCCGAAATGATTCAGCCACCACAGCTCAAAAAACCAAAAAAACCAAAAAACCGACACCTTATGTATACATGTAGATAACATGTGTGTATGTACTACACACACATACATATACAAAAACGTACATACTATTCGTTGGAATTGTTGTTTTTAATCACAATTTATATTGCAGTTTAGGTACGTTAGGCCGACAAATTTGTTTTTCGACTATTATTCAAAACCAAAAAAACATTTTCTTCTTATTTATTTTCTGTCACTAATATATTTTGAATGAACATGTTTAAAGATAATGAAATAAAGTCCAGAAACTATCTTTGTTATAAAAACTTCAGAATTAAAAAAAAATTAATTCTAAAAATTATTTTAAAAATGTCAGCTGCCGTTGAGTTATATTTAATAAAAGATTTGAAATGGTCGCAGAACCTAAGACATTTTGTTGTAAGAAAAATTTATTTAATTAAAATTTCATTAAATAAAAATAAAACTTTTAATAGGCGAAAATGTTAGAAGAAGAATTTCTTGGTATTAGCCAACAAATAGGTTTATTTTTTCTGAGTGCAGAAACCGTTACAAATCAACATTGACCCTGGACACAAAATACAAAGTCATTGTAGTAGTATTGGGAAACCTGATGAAGGTTGCCCAGAAGGATAGAGCTTGGCGAGTGATTGCAGCTTCGCATAGACGGTAGAAGTTGGGGTGGGCGGTGGAAGATGGCACCCCTACAAGATGGCAGTAGTCGAGTCGTAAAAGCGAAAAGTGATGATGACATGGCCCAAATGGAATTTCCGTGTATGTATTGTTATTAGTATTATTTTTTGTTGCTTTACCTCTTTTACTTGTGCTGCTCGGTTTAAATTTATTTTCGTTGCTTTACTTCTGTTAGCATTTCTTTGAATTATTGTCTTTGCGTTCCCTTGAAACAAAACACATTTGCCGTTTGCAATTCGGCAATTTAATGCTCTATTAAAACAAATTATGTCTAGTTATTTAATTATATTGGATATTATTATTTTATTACAAATAATATAACGATATTATTGATTTTTTTCTCACATATGCAACTAGTAGTATTGACATGACATTTTAGACAAACTGAACATAAAGCAAGGGCATTGCAACATTATTGTAATACTCTACAAGCAAACATAAAATCTCAGTTAAGAACATAAGCAGATGCAGACAGGCGGAAAGAATGGAGGGATGGTGCGATGTAAAGTGTTAAAAATGTAATTGTGTACGCATGAATCTGTCATTGTTTAAGGCGCACAGACAAAATTGACAACAGCTACTCCCCAACCTTACCCCCCTAACCTCCTTAACCAGGTCATGGCACGCACATAGCTCTTGAATTTAAAAAGGCTGCGTGTTAGATTTACTCTGCATTTGTGTGTTTGGTGCTTTAAAAATGCTTCTGCTGACTTCTGAATTCCTGTCTGGTTTGCTTCCGCTCGCCTTCACCCATAGAACAAGCTCGTTGCGTATGTAAGCATTAATTTTTGATGAGTAATCATCTATAGGCTCGGGAGATAAAAATCTTGTTTCAATACATACACAAAATCTTACTTTAGAGTAAGATCAAATAGGTGTATTTGCCATTGAATGAGTGTTGTCGTAAAAGACGAAGTCTTGCTGCTCGTAAGCTAACGAACATTAAACGATTTACGTTCATGTCAGTGCTGCCATTTTTATAAAACGCGATTGCTGGAGAAACTTTCAAATATTACACAGGCTCATAAAAATAGAGAACTGACAAAAGTCTGATTTAAATGCATCTTTTTCTAGCGGCAAAACCATGAATTTTAAGATATTGCTTTTGAAAATCGGGTCAGTTTTGACGAAGTTATGGAAGTCGAAAGGTTTTCCCAATGCTTTTTTGGCATAAGATTTCAATATGCATTCTGAAAATTCTAAAAATCAAGTTGACAACCTGCAGAAAACTGAACTTCAACTTTAAGTTCAAGTTGATACAGCTGAGTTTAGTCCATGGAAAAGATTATTTATATTAGAATGCTAGCATTTTAAGGATCTAGCAAAAATCAGGCTGATTGAGCATTAATTATATTAAATTCTTTTATGGTTCTATTTCATTTAAAAACAACATCTTTGCGTTTTGCGTACTCGCCTGAATTTTAAGTTCAGGTTAAGTTACGAGCGGGAAACTGAGCTTTGCGACGATCGAGCCACGCAGCTCTGCTGTTAATATTAGGATTTTATAGAACATTTTGAAAGCTTGAATACTTGGAATTACACAAAATAATTAATTTTAAGCTGTTTATACATCTCCCGTGTGATCGGGCTCACATCGGTGGTTTTTTTTATAATCATAATTTTTTGTTTTGTTTTATGACTTTGCATTGGGTATTTAAACTTTGTTGTAGAGATGAAAACATGAAAGAGTGATTACCGATTACCGAGAGAGAGAAAGAGAGAAAGAGAGAAAGAGAGAGAGAGAGAGAGAGACAGAGATGGGAAGAACGAGAAAGAGTGGAAGAAATTAACCAAGACGGGCAGAATTAAATACTTGATCAACTTAAAACTAAAACATTTTATATCAACTTAAAAAAAACATCCAAGTTTAGTTTTGAGTTATGTGATAAAATTTTATAGCTCATGTTTCCATAGATGAGCAACAGCCAACAACAACAAACAAGGCAGAAAGAAAGAAGTGCAGAAATGGCTTCGGCTCTTTGGCGTCTGTGCTGTTTGGCTCGCATGGCTGCAATAAAGTTAATTTGATTAATTAGCGTCAAAAAAGTACGCAACGGATTGAAGACTTAATTAATAAGCGTGCAGTAAAAACACCTTCAACTCTTCTTCTACTTCTATCCTTCCACATCCGACCCGCTCCGCCTCCAGTCAACCGCCTGCTGCAGCCCTTGTGTTTAGTGCAAATATAAAGAACGTTTTTATGCGCTTTTTTGAATGCCGCCGACTGTTGGAATTTAATTGAAATGAAATTGCGTATACGCAACGCTAGCAACGTTGCAAAATTGGCCAAGAAAATAAAAAATGTAAATGAAAACAAGTAAGAAGGCTCTAGTCGGGAGAGCCCGACTAGAAGATACCCTGAACCCAGTTGCAATAAATATGTAAATTAAATTTATAATTGACTTTGGTATACTGACTTAACTCCAATCGATTAATTTCGATATCTCCGGTGTTTCATATCCGATTTGGACGAAAAGTTCTATCATTACCCATTATTTAAACCCTCATTTTTACATTTTCCAAATTCGATATTTTATTTTTATCGATATTATGTGTATATCGGAAACCAGAATAGTTATCTGCTTATGGTATAGGAGAACTTAAATACAAAATCAGAAGTCTCTAGCTCTTGTGTTCTCTGAGATCCACGCGTTCGTACAGACAGACAGACGGACAGACAGACGGACAGACGAACATGGCTATATCGTCTCGGCTGTTGATGCTGATCAAGAATATATATACTTTATGTGGTCGGAGATGCTTCCTTCTACCTGTAACATACTTTTGCACAAAACCATTATACCCTTTTTACCCATTTATGGGTTAAGGGTATAAAAATCGACTTGGGCACAGGTTAAATCTTTCGACTTCCATAAATTCGGTAAAACTGACCCGATTTCGAAAAGCAATGCCTTAAAATCATGGTTTGGCTACTAGAATAAAACTGCATTTAAATAACTACGTTTAAAGTAAATTCGATTTTTGGTCAATATGCATGTTTAGTGCATGCTAAAATCTTATGTTAAAAAATCGACTTGGGCACAGGTTAAATCTTTCGACTTCCATAAATTCGGTAAAACAGACCCGATTTCGAAAAGCAATGCCTTAAAATTCATGGTTTGGCTACTAGAATAAAACTGCATTTAAATAACTACGTTTAAAGTAAATTCGATTTTTGGTCAATATGCATGTTTAGTGCATGCTAAATCTTATGTTAAAAAATCGACTTGGGCACAGGTGAAATCTATCGACTTCCATAACTTCGGCAAAACTGCCCCGATTTCGAAAAGCAATGCCTTAAAATTCATGGTTTGGCTACTAGAATAAAACTGCATTTAAATAACTACGTTTAAAGTAAATTCGATTTTTGGTCAGAATGTATGTTTAGTGCATGATAAATTCTTATGTCAAAAAATCGAATTGGGAAGAGGTTAAATCTTTCGACTTCCATAACTTCGGCAAAACAGACCCGATTTCGAAAAGCAATGCCTTAAAATTCATGGTTTGGCTACTAGAATAAAACTGCATTTAAATAACTACGTTTAAAGTAAATTCGATTTTTGGTCAATATGCATGTTTAGTGCATGCTAAAATCTTATGTTAAAAAATCGACTTGGGCACAGGTGAAATCTATCGACTTCCATAACTTCGGCAAAATAGACCCAATTTCGAAAAGCAATAGCTTAAAAGTCATGGTTTGGCTACTAGAATAAAACTGCATTTAAATAACTACGTTTAAAGTAAATTCGATTTTTGGTCAGTATGCATGTTTAGTGCATGCTAAAATCTTATGTTAAAAAATCGACTTGGGCACAGGTGAAATCTATCGACTTCCATAACTTCGGCAAAACTGCCCCGATTTATAACAGCAACGCCTTAAAAGTCATGGTTTGGCTACTAGAATAAAACTGCATTTAAATAACTACGTTTAAAGTAAATTCGATTATTGGTCAGAATGTATGTTTAGTGCATGATAAATTCTTATGTCAAAAGATCGACTTGGGCACAGGTTAAATCTTTCGACTTCCATAACTTCGGCAAAACTGCCCCGATTTGTAACAGCAATACCTTAAAAGTCATGGTTTTGCTACTAGAATAAAACTGCATTTAAATAACTACGTTTAAAGTAAATTCGATTTTTGGTCAATATGCATGTTTAGTGCATGATAAATTCTTATGTCAAATAATCGACTTGGGCACAGGTTAAAACTTTCGACTTCCAAAACTTCGGCAAAACTGCCCCGAATGCCTTAAATGCCAATGCCAATGCCTTAAAAGTCATGGTTTGGCTTCTAGAATAAAACTGCATTTAAGAAATTACATTTAAATATAATTCGATTTTTGGTCATATTCATGTTAAAATTGTATGACCAAAAATTGACTTGGGCATTGGTAAAAATCTTTCGACTTCCATAACTACCTCAAAAGTGACCCGATTTTCAAAAGCAATAGCTTAAAAGTCATAGTTTGGCTTCTAGAATAAAACTGCATTTAAGAAATTACATTTAAATATAATTCGATTTTTGGTCATATTCATGTTAAAATTTTATGACCAAAAATTGACTTGGGCATTGGTAAAAATCTTTCGACTTCCACAACTTCCTCAAAAGTGACCCGATTTTCAAAAGCAATAGCTTAAAAGTCATGGTTTGGCTTCTAGAATAAAACTGCACTTAAGAAATTACATTTAAATAAAATTCGATTTTTGGTCATATTCATGTTAAAATTGTATGACCAAAAATTGACTGGGCATTGGTAAAAATCTTTCGACTTCCATAACTTCGTCAAAAATGATCCGATTTTCAAAAGCAATAGCTTAAAAGTCATGGTTTGGCTTCTAGAATAAAACTGCATTTAAGAAATTACATTTAAATATAATAAGATTTTTGGTCACATTCATGTTAAAATTTATGACCAAAAATTGACTTGGGCATTGGTAAAAATCTTTCGACTTCCACAACTTCCTCAAAAGTGAACCGATTTT